>OY728133.1:1823502663-1823946383 GCA_963277665.1 Viscum album | reverse complement strand
CCGTCACCTGGAAAGCCCACACCCCACTCCCCTGCACCCCCACCTGGACATCCCCCACCTGGACAGCCACCCCCCCACCTGGCACCCCCACCTGGACATCCACCACCACCCCACACCTGGAAAACCCACCCCACCTCCCGAGACATCCAACACCCCCCGCCCCCACCTAGACACCCCCACCCCGACCCCCTGGACAGCCCACACCCCTCCTTGGGGAATCCCTTACCCCCCCACACACCTATAGCCCCCTACCCCCCTACAACCCCTTACCCCCTATACAACCCACCCCCACCTAGATAGCCCCCCCACTCTTAGACATCCCCCTACCCCTCCTGCAGCCCCCCCTTAGGGTATTTTTATTTAAAATCATTTTATTCATTAAGAAATCCAAACTATCATGCATTATCCATTTCACTAAACAAAAAACAAAAAACCCCACTAAACATAATACATACAACCCCACTAAAAACATAAAACAAACATAAAACAAACATAAAACAAACATAAAAAAACCCTTTAACCCACTAAAAAACATAAAACAAACCCTTTACCCCAGCACTAAACAACCCCCACTAAACATACCATTTACGATGTAAGATGTGTACAATAAAAAAAACATAAAAAAGGTTTCAGTACTCCAACATCAATAAATCTAATTTAGCTGAAATCAAAACATCAAACATTAATTAAAAAGAGGAAGAACACTAAAATTAAGGTAACACTTACTAATTTGATGTGTAGAAATAAAAATTTGTTTGATTGAAAAAGGATCCTTGGCTGGAAGGTGTTTCACGGCTTAGAAGACTTCGGGAGGAGGTCTGGAATAGGTCTACAATAGGTCCAACTAGAATCTGGGGGTGTTGGTTATTTGGGGGAAAACATTCCCAACAGTTTTAAAAAACCATTGGGAATGCTTATCCTTACCAAAAAGTTAACAAACCATTGGTACACCTTAGAGAAAATTGTTTTTTCCCAACATATTTAGCAAACCGTTGGGAAATCATAAGAATATATAAACATTGCCAATAGTTTTAACAATCCATTGGAAAATTTTACTTCATTTACACTATAGAAACAGTTTCCTCAAACCATTGCTATAGTACCGTTGGGGAAACAGAATGTTCTAGTAGTGTCCTCTGATACCACTTTGTCACGACCTGTCCCCTGAAGCCCATGCTGTGACTACCCCATGCCCGCCTTCCAATGGCCAGGTGCTGGAAACTAGAACTGGAACACCATATCCATATAACGGGAAAGAATTTCCTTTAAACCAGAATAATCACAAAAAATGATAATACAACAGGAAGCAATCACGTTGTAAATTTCTATATTAAAAAGTTTAATGAAAGTAAAGGGCCCCGAAATACAATCCCAACTGAAAAGTACTAGTACAACTGAAAAAATAAATAGCTCCTGGATAATCCATCGAGGATCCTACCTGAAGGGTAGGTACAGATCATCTCCCCAACACTCCACATCAGCATGTCTCCTCCTTGTACCACTTGGTCCTGGCTCCCTTAAGTCTCAGCACTGCTACTCATCATCTGCACAAGACACAACAATTTGTGGGCGAAGCCCGTGTAGGGGTGAGTATAACAATACTATGTAGGGACCTCGAGTCCCCTAGAGGTCTCCGAGAGTACCACAATGGAAATACCACAAATAAAGTCCTCAATCCCAAAGAACAAAGCATTATTTAACTCTATTTTAGGTATATTCCCATACATATACAATAGTTTTCAAAATATACTCATCTCTTATAAGAGGAAACACAGGGCTCCCACCTTTAAGCCATTTTCACAATTGATCCATGAGGGAAGTATACCACAAAGGTATCACCACAAAGGTAAAAGTAACACAAGGGTAACACTATGTTGGTAACTACATGAAGTTAATGTACCACAAAGGTAACACCAAGAAGGTAACACCATGAAGGTAATGTATCACAAATGTAACACCACGAACGTAAAAGTTCCAAAATGTTTAAAACACGAAGGTAACACCATGAAGGTAAAGTGCCCCAAAGGTAAATCCACGAAGGTAACACCATGAAGGTAAAATTTCCATACAGGTAAGGACTCAGATCACACTGGTTATATAACTTATGTACATAAGTACAAATGATTAATCATAAATCTAGATCATCTTATTCTGTTGAGAGGCTCTACTGCTAACCCATTCAGGATTGGTATGTGCTGACTAACACTGGATCACTAAGTGCTGACCCACACAGGATCTGACTCAAATAGGATCAGTATGCGCTGAGGCACACAGGATCGCTGAGCACTAACCCACATAGGATCCATAGGTACTGACCGACATAAGATCTCTATTCATTCTTCACTTCCCTACCAGCCACGAGAGTGACGCAATAAGAACACCTTATTTTAGGAGGATCCTATCCTCAAGATATTTGTCACACCTCAACTAAAAATAAGTTCCATGATGATGTATCCCAAAGGAACACCATGTCATAAGGGTTCTAATACGATAGATGGCGCATCGATCAAACGCTTGGTCTGTGAGATACGAGCACCTGGGTAAAAAGTTAATGATTCGATTGAAGTCTGATCCAACCCAGGTCACATGAAAAATCTAAAATAAATCAATTAAAGTATCTTCAAAGGACCGCATTGCCACTAGGGTCCTTATGGAATATACCATGCGTCAATCGGAGGCCCGGTCTGTTAGTTATATCACATTCCGTGAAACAGGTGGGTGATCGCACCTTGGTACAGACAGGCTCTATTGGGCCCACTAGAATATGAAAAAGGGATCTCTTCCCAAAATGGGTCACAAATCCACTGACAGCATTTCAATCGGACACCCTGTTCGTCAGTTACGGTCATTTTTTTATTCAGGTATTGGTGGGGTTTGGCCCGGTCTGACTCGGTCAGACTGGCCTAATGCAACAGGTCTTGGGGTTTACCTGACCCCACTCGGGTCCGAAACCTTGAGGGCCAGCCTGATTCATTGGGTCTAGCCCATCAGGGTTGGCCCGATTTGGTTCATGGGCTTGGGCCACTGTTGGCCTGGCCTACTCGGTGTGGCTTGGCCCACCCGCATTGGCCCTCCATGCCGTAGGTCTGACCCGCTTGGATGGACCGCACTGGCTCGGTCCACCAGAAATTGGACTGCCTCCCTCGTTGGCTAGGGAGTTGTAGGGCCGTTTGGCCAAACCGGTAGGGCGTTTCCCCACCACATTAACAGGTCGGCCGTTTGGCCGACCAAGTTCCACCAACACGACGCGGCGCGGGCCACACCGCACCCTCCAGTCATGGCCTGCTGACCACGGCTGCCTCTGCCGATGGTGCCTGCAGGCACTTCACTTTTCTTGTAAGGATGGTTCGGGCTGGCCTCTATGATGCATGATGATTCATCACTTTTCACCGCTCACGGTCGATTGTCGCGGCTCTCCCCTGACCCCCGCCGGCCTCCGCCAATATGGCACGCCAACAGTTACTTCCGAGGGTCAACAGACATGCTCCAGTGTCCATTCTGGTTACCGTCTGCACCTACGGCTCTCCTGCGCTGCTTCCATCATAGTGTGATCCACTATTTCATGTTACCATCAAGTTGAAAATTGTTTCTCAATGTCCAAATCAAGAACAAAGTGGTGGAGGGTCCGAGCCAAGTTCGTTTGTCCCGTTCCCTCCACATTAAGGTGATAGAAAGTGGGAGAGGATTTAATTCATCAAGGAAAAAATCCTAAAAAACCTCCTAAATAGATAACAAATCTTTTGGTGATGATCGACAAAACCTCATTTTTCATTTTCATCGGTTCACGATTTGGTGGCGGTCATCACCGCTCGTGGAATCTGGCCTCGTCCTCCAGGTGGTTAGCATCACATTACATTTCTAGAGCTTTGCTTCTTGGTGAAGCCATTCCAACACCCCTCTTTGAGCTCTATATAAATAGGAGAGGGGGAGGTTGAGTAACACACGTGGAATTAATGGCGTTCAATTAATTAAGTAACCTTATTAATTCTAATAGTTTAGTTACAAAGAATTGAGGTGTCAATCCATTTAATTTCTTGAAAAGTCATTGGTCCCACCACCACTTCTTGTCCGTTGGAGGACAAGAAAGAAAGGAAATAAAATAAAATTGCCATTTTATTAATATTTTAAATATACATAATCTATCATTTTCTCCCGTCATTATATGGTCAAAGTGAAGCCTCCCTTAAGAGATTCCTAGCACTGAAGATTCAACGGTTCCCTCAGATTTTTAGTCTATGCACCGGTTCAAAAGTTAGAAAACGTTACTTGCACGTTTAGTGAACATACATTAAAAATATAAATAAATAATTGACATTCACCCTCGACATGCGCTGATCAAGGTTAAGCTTCACATAAGGGGATCACGGCCCAAAAAACTCAATGATACTCTCAGATTTTGAATCAGTGTTACCATTTAGAAGTTATGGATTTTTACAATAAAATAATTTTTATTTAATTATTTTATTTACAGCCAAAAATGAACTTCCATAGTTGGCCCATGCCAGAAAATGTTAATCTCTTCCTAGAGAAAACATACGCTCACAAGCTCAGCAATGGTCTCTGATTTTTAATTAGAGTCACCGTTCATGAGTTATAAAAATTTGAAAAATAAAATAACTTTATTTAGTTATTTTATTTGCGGTTATACAATTTTGGGATCTCTCACGAGAGGCCTATTATGACTAAAATTAAGTTGGCCTAGGGTAAACTTGCTATCTTGACTGCAACGATGCCTTCAGATTTTTGATCTTTTCCCTAGTATAAGAGTTATTCCTATTTTTCAGGAAAAATGCTCACGTGTGCTAATTAAAGCATATCACAATTTGGACGAATCATTTCAGGCACTCTGGGCCTTGGCATCATGTGTTGTCAATTTACGAGACCTTGAAATTATCCCAAAATTCAAAAAAAAAATATGGAATTTCGGGGTCATTACACTTATATTGATATATAAAAGTTCCTTCTAGTTTTTGTTAAATATGATAACTAAGAAAATATGTTAACTCACCCATAATATTCATGTCAAACATAGATGTCCTAATATTTACCAAGTAATTAGTTAATTATTTATGAGTTGAAAAAAAATATAATTTCATAAACCTAAATTTGTACAATCATAATATTTCTATTAACTTATTTTATAAAAAGAGTTGGATCAACAACACCCTTAATAAAATTTATTTGTAACATAAATCCAGTTAACCTATCATACTATGCTCTTGGGGATTGTTAAAGTCTATTTAATATTTATTTATTATTTTAATCATATAATGGATGTTTTTTTTATCAAAACCAGGTTGTTTATCTATATAAAATTTATCTTGAACATATATGTTATGAAAAGAACACATCACTTAAATTTGAAATTATTTAATCAAATCAATGAAATGTAGGATATTAGTATTTGAATAGATTTAATTATTTATTCTAAAGTATAATTTTATTCATAATATATTATATCCTATTTATTATGAAATTTATTAAAAATTCATGCTTTATTTCTTACTATTATTCCATTTTCATCACATTTATTATGAATAACTCATATTACTCCAATTATAGAAGTTTCCTTTGGGTTTTCAACTAAATTCTAGACTTGGTTATTTTCAAACACATTGAGTTCATCTTGTATTGATTTTATTCAATATTCATCACCAAAAGCCACATTAGAATTTTTACGTTCAAATTGGGATAAGAAAGATAGGTGTTCAATTTTATTCAACAAGAAACTTCTAGCCATAACTGGTTTGTCAACATCACTGATGATACTTTCACTAGTATGATTAATAAGAAACAACATACTTCTTGGGTTTTCAAAATAACTTTCTAAAGAAATAGGTTACAACTATTCATCATGGATAACATTAGAAAGTAATTCTTGAGTTATTTTCTTATGAGAATAAATTTTTAAATATTGTTGAAAATCATTTTTAGAAATAAAATCTAACTATGTTTGTTGAGGTTATTGGAAAATAAAGAGGTCAAATTTATCAAATAAAACATGTACTATTTTCTCAATAGGTGAAGATTCTTTAATAAAAACACTATATGCCTTACATTTAGTATAGTAACCTAATATTTTTCCTTCATCAAATTTGGGAGAATTTTTTTATGTTATCCTTAGTATTGAAAATGAATACTTTACAACCAAAATCTCTGATGTAAGAAACTTTTCATTTTATTCCTGTCCACATCACATAAATATTTCTATTAAAAATAATCCAATTAAAACTCGATTTATAGTATAGTATTTTGTACTAACCACGTCCCCCAAAAATGTTTAGAAACTATGTATTCACTTGGAACGATTCTAGTAATTTTCTAATGAATCATATTTCTTCTTTCAAATAGACCATTTTTCTAGGGCATTCATGGTGATGGAATGTTATATTCAATCACTTTCTTACAAAAAAAGTTTCAAAATCATAATTTCAAAATTATACACCATGACAAATAGGAATAGTATTCAAGGATATTTTTTTTCTTATTTTTAATTCTGACTACAAATGTTGGTAAATAATTTATGTTTTCATATTTCATTGTAAGAATATAGAACCCTGTATATCTAGTGTGATCATCAATTAATACATATTCATGTTATTTTTTAACCATTACTTATAGTTTGTGTAGGACCAAAAAATTCAATGTGAATTAACTATTAAAGCATCAGAAGATGAGACATCAATAAAACTTGACTTATTTTGATTACCATATTGACAAGAATCATAGACTTTTGATGTACCAAACCCATGTTCTGGTAGATCCTTATCAAGTCCTTTATGAGTTACCATTGATATGTTTATAAGGTTTTTGTTTCATAACCTCCTATTATATATCCATGATTTATATTTCATTAATCTAAGGCATGGTAAGTCTTTTATCCCAAGGTCTTCTATATTTAGTGTGAAATAATTCTCCTACCAAAAAACAGAAAGAATAAATTCATCCCTATAAATATGTATTGTAAACATATCATTAATAAATTTTACATGTTAACCTTCATCACATAATTAAATAATTATTATACGTTTATTCATAAGACCAGACAAATAATTTAAATAAGAGATTTTCCTAGAAGAAATATGATACCTATTCAAATAATCACCCAATGAGCATTTTCTTTGAAAGATACATTAGCACAATTTTTTATGATAATTTTCTTAAATAAGTATTAGTTTCTAGTAATGATCATGTAATTTCAACAATCCATTTACAAAATGTTTTTGTACTTTTCTTTATTTTCTTGAAAACAAAAATATTATGTTTTCATAACAAAAACTTTATTGGGGTCGGTATTATTAGAAAAAAAATTTATGTAACCAAATTATTTCCAATTTATTGGTTCGGAAAAATGTTATTTCCTTTGAAAAATAATCTTTATGAAAACCAAAATATATTACTATGTTCAATGATTTTTTTCTTCTAGTAAACCCCACTTGTATAATTAGTGAAAATATTCACTTTTAGGAATGATGTAATTGTTACTAAAAACATGTTTCTTATTTGGAAAACCCAATCCAGAATTATCAATAGAATGATTAATTTTATTATACATTTTATGGATGTTTTCCTTAATAGTGGAAAACTTGGATAAAAGTTTCATTATGTTTGAAATATGATATCTACATTTTACAACTAAACTCAGATCCATATCAGTGTTATGTTTAGTACTTGGATTTTTAGAATAAGTTGGTAAATCAATTTTATTAAAAATTACATTTTAAAAATATTTTTAATAACATATTTTTAGATATTTTTTATAATTATATATTAAATTTAAGTGTAATATAAAATTTGTAGGTTTTATGAATAAATTGATTTTAATTGTGTATGTAGATTAATTTTGGTATTTTGAATTCATTTAAATAAATTTTTTATTTTAGGAAGAAAATTTTATAGCCAAAATAAAATTTTAAAATTCCCTATAAAATGATTTCATTAATTAGGGTACAAATTTCATTCAATAAGACCAAATTATTAATCTAAAAAAGTGATGCACAAAATAAACTTATAGGTGGGATCTCAAAATCTATGCACAATTTTGGAAGAATTCCCAAATAGGCCCATATCACATAAGGTATTGGGAAAAATATTTTTCACATTCACATGGATATACCAAAAAAGTTGAGGAAATTTTTTGAATAATATTTCATCATTAAATTATTCTTTTTTCAAGATCATTTTTTTCATGAGAAATTATTGAATGGGAATATAAAGAATCTACATTCTTGATAATTTTTCATTACTAATTTTTCCTATCATTGGATTGATGAATATAAATAATATTATCATTTATGGGTGGAGACACCATAAATATAAGAACACCTTTCATACAAACCATATATCATGATTTTTTATTTACTTTTCGTAAATTACAAGAATATTAGATAAAAAATATTATTAATTTCATTCTCACCATTTACATAAAAATTGGTATGTCCACTCCATATAAAGAGTTTACCATTCAGTCATAAATTTTTAAATATTTGTAGGTTTTTTTCTATTCTAATATTTTTTACCTCTTTAATATATATTATGATTCTGTATCACACATTCTTTATTTTTCTCCTTTGTGTTCCACCATTATTCCCTTCTCAAATCCATAAAAATGGGGAAATAACTCCATTTATTTTTATGTAGATATGAGAAATTATTATTTTTCTATATATTCATTTCTTATTTTATCTTTAATGCATTATTGAAACTCACTGATTGTTAAAATGATTAAGCTTATCAGTTTCCCCCTTTTCCCTATCATTAGCATTCTTTATTCTTATTTACATATATCTATTCCCATTAATAGTTATGTCATTATAATGATGTATTTTGACATTGGTGTTGATGTGTAAGTTTTTTTATACAAACATAGTTCTTAGTTTGATATAAATAAAATTAAAATAGAAGTTTTGTTATGGTAGGAAACATTAATAAATTATTGAAACTATTTAATCACTGTGAACTCCAAAAGAAGACACGCCTTTACTTCCATGATTTTGTAGTGATAACTTCATTATATTTTCAAGATAGTTTTTCCTTAAATTTATATATTTATATTTTAATTTAATATATAAACCCCCCCCATTAACTCAAGATCACCACAATAAAATAATATTATGATGATTATTTCCTTCTAAAAGGGTTTTATACAAATATTTTTTTATTTTATTTATATTAAATGAAGGGTAGATTAATTTTTTCCTTGGGGGAGTATAAAACATATTATAAGTTTTTGTGATTTATTTTTATTTTTAATTTTATTGATAAATATAGATTCAATTAATATTCATATGATTATTTTCTCTATAATTTCTTATGAGTTTCATTAATTTTTAAAGAAATGGATTTTTTAATTAATTTTTGATGTTGAAATGTTTTCT
The DNA here is from genome assembly GCA_963277665.1 of Viscum album. Taxonomy (NCBI): domain Eukaryota; kingdom Viridiplantae; phylum Streptophyta; class Magnoliopsida; order Santalales; family Viscaceae; genus Viscum; species Viscum album. The sequence continues at coordinate 1,823,937,006 of OY728133.1, read as the reverse complement.
TGGAATTTCATTTTCATGAATTTTTATGAGTTTTAAAGTTTTCTTAGTTACATTCCCCAAAAATGATATAAATTATTTTTCTATCACCAAAAAATATTCTGATGTAGTTTGTAAATTTTTTTATAATACCCACAATTTCTTGATAGAAACTTCGATTCTCTTTTCACTCTAGAACATGTTACTTCTCTTTGTCAATGATCTGATGCACTTAAAAAGATTTATTATGATTGAGAAATTTATTTGGAAATAACAATATTTAACTTGAGACATACCTTAACCTTTAAATATATTTTTCTATTAAAATCCTTAAAGTTCGCTATAATATTATCCCACATTATAAGATAAATATTCTATACTATACAACAATATAAATATTTTTTCATGAATAATTAAATTTTGAGTGGAGGCAAGAGACTTTAATGGGTTCTATTTAGGAAAAAACTAATTGTGGGGTGTGTTGTGTGTGTAAAAATATATTTAATTTGAATAACTGGTGTAATTAGTAATTCATTGTAAATAATTAGTGTCATCTAATAATACAAACATCAAAAAATAGAATAAAAGAATAAAAAGATAAAAATATCAATATAGAATTTTAGTATTAATTTTGTATTGTTTTATGACTCAATCCCCTCTCAAAAATCAGTTCATAAATTTTCATTCTTTATTCATGTTCAATTTTAATCTCATCCTCTATGAAAAAATAAAATATGGAAATAAAACTAAAAAAGAGATGATTAGGGAGAAATCATTTAGTAAATTCAATTTTGGGAATATTTTAAATTTTAAAGGTTGTGTGGTGTATATTTATATGGAAAAATATATTTCATTTCAATATTAGGTTGTTAATTGAATATAAATGTGTTTTTACATAGTATTTTAACCTCACACTTATATGCTTTAATTTATTAAATAATTTTTAACAAACCCTTTGCCACTATATCACCATAAAAATACATCATATTTGGTATAAAATTATATATAAGTGTTTAGAGAGATGATAATTTTCATAAACTTATAGTGACACATAAATTATCTATGTATTATAAGAATTACAAAATTAATTTATCTTGAGTAAATAGTGATATAATATTATATGTGATATAAATTAAGATTGGTACAAGGATGAATTTATTATGTTTAATGAATAAAATATAAGATATAAATAGGGAATGGAATTATTTTTCATATATGTGACATGATGAAATTTTATTTTTGAAATGATCATGAAAATATTCTCACATTTTATTGTTATGTAGATTTTGATTTGGGTATTTTATGATTTCTTGAGAGTGAAATTATTATGTGTGTGAAAATGATATTGGTATTATTTTGATACATTTTATTATGTAATACAATATTTTTAATCACAAAAATAAAGTTATTTATGGCAATTTAATGATATAAGAATAATGTAATCTTGATTGTGAAAATGGATTAATCTTCTCATTTTATTATTATTTTTTTATTTCATAAATAACATTTTATAAAGTAATAAATATATTTAAATCACATTTTGGAATTGTTACATAATAATTGATCTATATATCCTTAAAAAAATTAAATTCCAAATCCAAAATTTTGGAGACCAATAAAATATCATATGTGGGGTCTCAAAATCTACGTTGAGTTTTAAAGACTCTTGTATAAGGGAACATGTATCTTAAGGGGATGGTCCAAATAAGCCATAATTTTACATGGAGATATAAACCATATAATTATTTTCATCAATAGTGGATTATCATGATTCATATTCTTTCAAGGTCATGAATTCATGGAAATTCATTTAATGGGAATATGAAGAGTATTCAATATAGAAAATTTTCCATATTAGTTATCTTATATCATCAGATAAATTCATCTCAATTTGAACAAATTTTGGAGATGATTGTACTAGACTTAGATGAGAGGATTTTAAAAATAGCACATATTGATATTGAGTAATTTACTATACTGACCATAGAAAAACATTCGATTGACATAAATAGAATGGAATTTTTTTTACGTTTTACCTAAAAATATGTACGTACAATACATATACAGAGATATACATTTTCTATATATATGAGTTTATATTCTTTAATATTCATCTCCCATTTAAAATATATTATTCTTCTAATTATTCTATTGTTTTTTTCATTTTTTTAATTTGAAAATGTCAATCTCAACACCATGAAAATTCTGAAATAATAAAATTTATTTTCTACAAGTTGTGTTACCAGTGAGAAGTAATTAAAATATAAAAGTGTGGTTGTAGTGTGATTTTTTATATTTAATTGTACACTGAGATAATTTTTTATATTATAATTACTCAATCACTATGAACTCCCATTAATGACACCCCTTCTTTTCTATATTTATTCCTTAACAACTTTAGTCACTTAAATTTTTTTTGTTTCCCAATGAATGTATATATTTATATGTCACTTCAATTTATAAAACACCACCATTATATTAGTATATTAGTTATTACTGTATTAGTAAGATAATAATAATGACAATCGAACCCAAGGGTTCTACAAATGGCCTCTATGCGAGATCAACCCTATGGTGTACACTATATTGAATTCCTATGTATTAAAAATATGGTTTTTTGATTCACTAAAAATCACTTATTCAATATTTAATTTTTTCTATGGAGGTCTAACATATTCACACATATCTTCATAAAAATGTCATTAAAATTTAAAAAAATCAATTCATGTATTTTTTTCCAAAGGTTAATATGAACCATTATATTTAGTTGTAATATATGTTCATTGTTATCCATGTATATTATTCTAAAAGTGAATACGAAAAGAATATTCCAATATAATATATTTTTATAATGTCAGTTATATATTTTCAAATTATAGAAGACGCAACCATGAAAATAATGATCATTTCTCCTTCTCCCATGGAGATTTATTCATTAATGTAGGAACAAAAAAAGAACAAGTCAATATAAAATTGAATCTAGATCCACATACACTCAATGTTAACGAACTCTATGAGTTCACGCACAAGAAAAAATATGATCTATCATCTGACATTTCTTGGATGTTTCTAAATGATTTTTATGAAGTAGACATTCTAGATGATATAATTCTAGGATTTCATGATTATTTACAATTATACTATAAAGATTTTGTATGTAATAAAATTCCAAATGAAGATCCTCTCGTTATTAATGAATTATCATTTCCATTATACCTACCAATTGATATATAAGAATAAACAACTGATGCGGTTGAATTTATAAATTAATGTTGGAGATTTAATAATTTCCCCCAACTAAAAAACCCAACATCCAGATACATTAGACAAAGACAATGAATTAAATTTTTATCGAGTATAGGGATATAATATTCGCTTGTCATATATATTATCTATTTTCATTAATCATGAATTTATTATTACCACCAACTACATTTATTATTCATATTCTTACAAAACGTAATTGCATTAGAGTATTATAATGATGATGATGAAGTTATTTAATATAAGGATGGAATAAAGGATCAAATGGTTTTGTTTTCATAAGAGGGTGATTAGATATAACATGAAATCATCACAGAAACGTTTGGTGATCATCATTCATAAGAGAAGATATATTATGTCCTATTTTCTACACTACTAGCTAAAACCAATCTTATAGATTAATAAAATAGGGGTAAACCCATTATACTTTAACATATCATCTTACATATATTTTATCAATTCATTAAATGTTATGGGTTTCTTTTATTTTATTTTGGGGAAATCAGTTATCTATATATAATTATGGAAACAAAAAAAATTAATAAGTCAAAATTTACCTAAAAAAACTACATCCACCATCAGATATAGAAATAAATAAAGCCACTACATGATAAAGGATAATTAAAACATAGCTCATATTAAAAGGGTTTCAAGGAAGTCCTTTCATATTTTACCTACTTTTTTATTTTTATAGGTTTAATTTTTATTTGAAGAAAATATATTATATTTTTTATTATTTCATATAGTTTCAAGGGTTTTGAAACTAGAATATTAATTCAAGAATACAAGTTGAAAAAACCTGAGGTTTTATCTTTCAATCTCTTTGGGATCTCTACAAGTATCTTTTTATTTAGTTGAGCATAAATATAGTACAGTTAAATATATGTATACAATGTTTTTTAACCTACTTAGATGTCTTTAATTTTTTATTTCTTTTTATTTTTCATTTTTTATGAAATATTTTCTTTAGATAATATTTAGATATTTTTTAACACTTTAATTTATTATGATTTTTTTAATTGATTTCTTATGAAATAAAGTTTTTCAAAATGATTTTTGATAAGAAATATTTTATTGAAATTTTATTTTAAATTATTTTTATGCATTTTATTGACTTTAGAAATCAGTACCTAGGAAATAATGTGAAAATATTATTCTTCTAATATTGTGGTGTATCCATAACCATTTTGACATATTATTTCATATTTCTATATTTTTTTAAGAGATGATTTTAATTTCTATGCAAACTATAAATATGTTATTTATATTTTTCAAATTTTTGGACCTTATAAAATGTTTCTAATTTGACTAAGGAATTTTATTTTCAATCCAAATAATTAACATGAGACCTACCATTAAATGTAACCTTATTTTTCTATAAAATATTCGATTTTAATTATAAATTTAATCAATATCATAAGTAAATGTTTTCTTCCTTATATTTATAATTTTAATTATTTTGATGAATATTTTAATATTGAGTATGGAGGAAGTGAATTTAGTGACTGTTCTATTGGATTATTCACATTAAGGTGTGTAAGGATGTAACATTTTTGGGAATTTTATGAAGGGGTATGATTCATTATTCATTTTATGACATTCATATCATTTGGGTTCAAGTAGAAAACCAAATAATTTTAAAAAAAACTATAAAAAAGGAAACAAATAGAGATTAGATTGACTTATTCATTCTATTTACTAATAGATATCAATTTACTATCAAATTGTTTGAGAAAAAAGTTTCATTCATTCATTATATTAAACTATCATATAGTCTTCTAACCAAAAAAAGGAAAGAAAAATGAAAAATGAAAATATAAAATAGGATATTTAAGATGATATCATTCCTTGCATAAATTTTTTGACTTATCTTCTATCTCAAGGGATTAAGGGTATATATTGGTAAATAGAATAGCTGGAGCTATATATTATGTGTTTTAACGATAATATAAATATATTGGTGTATAATTGTTTAATATTATATTTTTATACTTATTTATTATAAATACATTACCATATAACCCTGAGCAACCAAATCACCTTGAAAATATAAAATTATTATAAAACTATAAATGATTCATTTTTTGGAGAGATGATAATTTCACACGTTTATGGAGATATATTCATTTTAGAGGTATAATAATAACTCTAAATATACTTTCTATTGATAGAAGTATGAAATTAGGAACCATGTGAGGTATGTTGTTATTATACCATGGTTGATTTTCTATGGTTGAAAGAACATAAATATAATAGATTAAGAACAGTTCGATTTTTTTCATATAGCATACAAGATACAATTATATTTTCTAAACAATATAGTAATATTCTAAAAAATTATATTCTTTTTTATATCATGATTTGAATATTTATTGAATCCATAAGAGTGAAATGGTTATGTGTGGGGAATTTTAAAGATCATATTTTAAAATATTCTATTATATAATTCAATGTTTTTGATCCCACCAAATTGTAATTTTAAGGGAAATTATCCCAATTTTTGGTTTTATGAATAATTTTATCTTAATTATAAAAATAACATACATATTTAATTTGAAATATTTTAATCATCATTCTATTTCTAAAAAACATTCTACTCTATTTTAAATTATAAATTAGCTTCTATTAGTAGTAAATAAATGATGGATTAAATTTCATTCAATAGGAAAAATGATGATTATAAACTTGTATGGACTAAAGAAATATTCCAAGCTGGGCATTAAATTTTTTTCACTATTTTGGGGATTATTATCATGAGAACATATTACATTTAGTTCTTGTTTAAATAATCATTCATTTCGTATGGTGATATAGAAAAATTTATGGAACATTTTCATCAACTATTGAATATCAAAAATAAGTATCTTTCAGGGTAATAAATTAATTATAAATCAATGAATGAGAATATACATAGCCTTCAGGCAATAAAAGTTGTAATTAGTAATTACGTGCTATCATCACATCCATGTTTCCCAATTATCTATGATTTTGATTGTGTATGCACATGAAACATGTGAAAAATTCTTAATAAGACCACCATCTTTAATTATTTAATTTAAATTTCAAAAAACCTATAATCTATACATGGATTGAGATCATGTAAATTTATATCTTATTTCCTTATAAATTTTCACCTACACTACATCTCAAGATTTATCCATTTTGTTATCTATTTTAGAAATAAAATTATGTTTATTGTTACTATAATTTTATTATTCCTTTTTAATATATATTATTCTTTTAATGCTATCATTATTTTATTTTTCTATTATGTGTTACTAAACTACGAACATCTAAACTATATAAATGTAAAGAACTATCCTAAATTCTTGTTTTAGGGATGGATATATTGATGTATGAATTTTCTATAAATTATTTTTCCCCCTCTGTCCTATTTTTAGAATTAGTTATTTGTCAAACTTATTTGGGTTTTTTGACCAATTACGTATCCTGCATTTTCTTTTTCCACATTCATAAATATTACAAAAATTTAAATATTATGTCATTAAAATGGTGAATCATAACATAGTTGTCAATTCGGAAGAGTATTGTTATACAAATAGGGTTCTTGATAGCGGAAATTTCAATTCAAATAGGAGGATGTGGTGTGAAATTATACTTTTAATCGAATATTTTTATTATTTTTATATTTAAATGATTTCATCACTATAAACTATAATGAATGAAATCTCTTATCATGCTTCATTATTTATTTATATCTTTATTCTATTTTAATTTTTTTATTCATTATAACTATATATTTTTATATCAATTTCATTTCTAAAACCAACCAATCGTGTTATTATATTAGTGAGTAGTTTATTGGAAATATAATATTATTTAAAACAGAACCTTGTGTTGTGTAAGTTTCCTCCATGTGATATCAAACATTTGTTGTACAATATATTTTATTCATTATTAATAAAAATATTGAGTTGGCATTTTTAAAAAATAATATATATATATATCTCTGTCATTGATTCATGTAATATGAAATTATTTCACATATTTATTTTCATTATAAACCAAAAAAATACTAGATAAATTTCAAAAAAAAAATAAAATGTTACATAATATATTTTTTTCATGGGTAAAGATGGGATTTGTTAATGACTTTTGATATTCTTATCTGTTAATACTATAGAATATTATCATAAGGATGAATAATTATAGATTAAAGTGTATAAGTATTTAATAATGTAAGATATAAATTTTAGAAATATAGGACAAGAGGGATATATTATGGAGATTTATTCCACACCAACAAAGGGGATTAAATATTAATTGTAGTAAAAACAACAAGAAAAATTCAAAGAATATATGGTTCTCCCCATACAGTTTTAGTTAAAAAACATAATGTATTAACTTAATGATCTATCTTCTAATCGTTCATGGGAATTTTTTGAAGTGGTTCCTAAATTAGACTTCCTTGTTGAAGTTTTCATAAGAGATTAAGAATGATAAAAAGATACTAAAATGATTTTTATGTACTGTAATTAAATGAGATCCTCTAACTCTTGAGAAAAAATAATACACTCAATTATACCTATATCGAACTCTAGAATATGCCTTCACTAGTTATGATGAATTTTAATAAATAATGGAAGACATTTTCTATATAACAATGACTCAAAAAACCCACCTCCAAGTTGAAATGACCAAAGAAGATGAACAAGAATAAGATATAATAAAGTGAGAAAACAATTTCATGAATCCATTATTACATGATTTTATTAAAAAAAATTGAGTGTTACCAGCCACTTATTTTATTTTTCTGATTTATCCAACATTTTTCTTTTCAAGGATGATGATGAAGTAGATGATGAAAAGTTGTATTTTTTTTGGAGTGAATGGGGGATTCAATTGATTTGTACAATGTTTTATATGAGGATGATGATATGTATCTTGAAATCACTATGGGGTACCTTTTTGATGTCATAATAGAGGAGAATCGTCATCATGTAAACACTTATACACCACTAGTAGGAACCACTCCTCTATCCAAACAAAATAGTGATCACCCCTTTAGAAATTACTTTCTCCACTTAAATATCATATATATATATTTATTCAATGAATGAGATGTTTTTATTTTCTTTTTATTTGTAGACCCCATTCTCATTATCTAATCATAGATACTAGGAAAATTCACATGTGGGAGTACATTATATGAAAGAATCCATCCAGTTTCACATTGGATATGGACATGAATAAATTTCTGACTAAGGGTAGAAAAAAACTACAACCACTTTAGTGGATTTCACCATAAGACTATCATATTGTACCTTTCCATTTATTTTAATGAATTTATTTTTATATCATTAGATGTTTCATGGTTTTGAGAGTGATTTACTATAGTTTATAATAATTATTTAATATAATAATAACTCATATCTTCCACTAGAAAAAAATTTACATTTTTAATTTTACATTGCTTTGGTTTTTATCCCTTATCTTATAAATTGGTTAATCTATAATAAAGGGACGTTAAATTCAACATTAAGAGGATTTCCACTCTACATATAATTTTTTATTTTTTTATTTTAGTTTTTTTGATCTTTGATCATCAATGTATATTTGTATCATTTTTTTACTATAGAATTTATTTTGTTAGATTGTTAATGTTTTTGAATAAATTTATTTTTAAAATGATTTATTATGTGGAATATTTTTATTGTAATTTTATTTTCAAGAACCGTTAGTCAATTTTTTGATTTTTAAAATCTATTAACCTGACACAATAATTCAAATTATTTTATTATTCTAGAAAGGAATTATAAATAATTTTTTTCTTACCATTATATATACACACTCTTTATTGAAAGATAATTTTATTTTCTGTATAAATAGAAACATGTGATTTTACTCTTTCAAATCATTGAAGGCCATAAAGTTATATTTATTTAATCTAGTAATTTATTCGGCTACCCATGTTTTTAAATTGATACATAAATTTACATTTATCATTTTTGAGCCCATAGATTACATTATTTTTCTTATAGGATTATTCCACATTACAAGATTATGTTTCCTTACCAACCTACACTATAAGTATTTTTCTATTAATATTTTTAGTCTGAGTACGGGGGAAAGTTATTTCATATATTATTTTTCATATGAATATCATTTTTAGGTTTTTGAGGTGTATTAAAGAATTTTGTATTTAAGGAATGGTAGTGGTATTTTTTTCCTTAACCAATATTCATAAAATCTATTTCTCTGTAAAAATAAAAAAACAAAAAAACCAAACAATAAAAAAATGGATATAAAATTGAATTATTCATTATAATTAATATTTTTACTCATGTTCCACTCAAAAATATAGGTAATTAATTTTCATTAATACATTTTATTCAAATATTATCTCACCCTAAATTGTTTTTCAAAAAATATTTAAAAACTATTGATTTGTTTGAAATGATTCCATATACTCACATTTTTTATCAAGTTTCTTGTTAAAGGGTTTTTGGTCAACATTTTTATGGGTAATTGAATGAGAAATATCTACATCAATTTTAGTAGAATATTTACTCATTTTTATTTATGTTTTTAGCCTCATATTTTTGGTGTAAAATTTATTAAATACATTACTGAAAAACTCTTAGACACTAAATCATCTAGAAAGGACTTTATGATTGGAAATATTATTTATTTCCCAATGTTTGGTCAGATTATAATTTTAAAAATCATATGGTGTCAAATTCATTAATAAATTATGATCATAAATCCAAATATAATTTCTCTTGAGAAAAATGTGGTATAAAATTCTATATTAGGTAATTTGTGATAGGGTATTTGATGAATTATTCAGATTGAATGGATTTAAATATTAGAGGTGAATATGAAAGGAAGTAGTTTTCATATATTAGACATGGTGATGTTATATTTTTAATATTTATCAATAAATTTCTCACTTTTTGTTATCATGATGATTTTTATTTTTCTATTTTTTGACTTTCTAGAAGTGTAGTGGTTATGTGTGGGGAAAAGATGAATACTATATTTTCAGGCATTTTATTATGTAAATATATGTATTAAATAACAAAAAAATATATTTTATTTTTAATGAAAATATTTTGATGTTTAATGATTATTTTATCTTAATTATAAAAATAGAATAATTTTTTATTTTTATGTATCTTTAATCTGTTTTGTGTTTTCGAGTGACCATTTTTTACACTAATACAAAATTTGAAATTCATTTTTTCATCTAATATAATTTATTCAATATATTTAATTCATTAGGGAAAAATAAAAAATAAAAGCTTTTGAGGCCTAAAATAATCACATAATTAGGGCATCATAATATTTTCACAATTCTGATGACTTTTGTATATGGGACAATATATCAAAATTGGCTTGTGGAAAAAATATGAAATTTCACATAGAGTTTTGTAACATGGTTTTGAGTGTTTAATTCAACAGTGGAGTCCCAAAATTCTTCATCCTTCAATAATATAAATGCATAAGATTATGGAGAAGTGTAATATAAAGAGTCTATAAGCATTAAATTTTTTAACTATGACATCAATAATAAAATCTTGTAAATTAATACAAAATAAGAAGAAACAGTAACATTTTCAAAAATTGAAATAGAGTAAAAATATTCGATAAGAACATATTCCATGATGTGGTCATTTACCATGTGAACTGGGTGTAAGTATTAAATTATGAGAAATTGATAGATACTATTCCACACATATTCATTATAATTTTTTTTATTTAAATCCTTCTCAATATTTATTTTTTTAGTTATCAAATTTCTATTCGTTAGGAGGATTTATGAGGAATCATTTTTAATAAATTTTATATATTTTCATATAGTTTTTTCAACAATTAATTTTTTGTTTTTTGTTCTTCCATTATTCCCATCTCAACTATATGAAAATGAATAACTCACATAATTTCTTATTCCAGTGTGGGATGTGATGAGTTTTGAGTTCATACATATAAATTATTCCATCATAATTTTATTCTAGAAATTAGGTGATTGTTAAATAGATATGGGTGATTATATACCCCCATTTTCCTATCATCAACCTTAATCTACCTAATTTATATATAATACTTCCCTTTAATATTTATGTTATTTTAAAATTATAGTTTGAATTTGATGTTGATGTGGGGGAGTATTATCCATTTTGGAGATTTTTGAGTGTTAGATAATTAAAATTCAAATAGAGAGGGGGGTGATAGTCCACATTGAATTGGTTATTGAGATTATTTTTTATTGGATCACTATAAACCCCCATGATGAGAACCCTTATCTTATTTCACTCATTCATGATAAATTAATTATCTTTTCTCTTAGGTCCACTAGGTTAGTTACCTTGAGGGGGGGGGGGTGAATTAGGGTAAGAAATATTAAAACAACTTCCCCTTTTGATCTTTATTATTTGTTATACAAAACTATCTTCTCTCTCTTTCCCATTTCATAGTATGAACAAATATTAATGTATACACATGACACAACAATTTTATCTGGTTCACCCTCACTAGGATACATCAAAGGGGTATACACCAGTGTTGTCCCGATGTACCAAATTCACAATAAGTGCACTATAGTTTACAATGTTTGGAGTGGACTTAGTGGCCCTCCTGGTTTACAAACAAGACCAATTTGAAAGCCTAATTATCTCATAGTTGAAGAGTGCTTACTACTTCTTTAGAAGATACAATCATAGTTTATAGACTTGTTGGCCCCTTCACTATCTCTATTGAATGAAACCTCCACTCTATGTATATTATTTATTGATTTCCCACTTTAATCCACTGATTACTGCAACTTTATCATATTATTACTGGGAAATCTCAAATCTTTTGCGCAATACTTATTAAGGATTTTGTGCAACTATAATGCCTTGCGCGCAAGATTCCACTTTTTTCATGAAACGACCCTTGCATGGAACTTCAATCTTATGAAAAACTCAAATAATAAGTGAAACTTATTTAGCTTGCATACAACTCAAAATATTTCTCACAACTCTCTTTGCATAAATATCATACGTAATCCGGATCTTAGATTCTTTCATTGTGTTGAGCTCCACTGAATGGGGGGGGGGGTGGCCTCTTATTTATAGACTTCACCAACCCATAAGTTAAAAATCATGACTTGCCATATAAAAACCATAACACATTGCAAAAAAACCTATTTGATATTACAATGGGAGCACAAGTTTCATCCATGCAAACTCATATTCTGCGCACTACATGAAAACATCACGCACTACATGCCTTTTTCATTTTTCAATGTTTTGATCCCAAAACATTCCTTGTACGTAATATTATATTCTATATAATAACTTTCATGATAAAACCAATCTTTCACACACATTTCAGATGTTTCACACACCTTCTATTGCAAAAAACACATGTCTTCATCTCCTGATTTTTAGGCCCAAAAATTTGGAAAACACTAGAAAATGACACCACCGTGTATATGTTGTCTTTATACCACCTCCAGATCATCCATTCCTTTTCCATGGTTATCTTTTAAAATATTTTCTCAACTAAAACTCTAGAACATGACAACTCACCATGGAAACCCTCTTTTTAAACAAACAAACCCGCTTTGTCAACAAACAAAATCTCCTAAAAAATGATTCAATGTAACCTAGAGGAATTTAAGCCAAGATTTTTTATATTAGATTTCCATTGTATTTATTTATATATATATAACATGAATTTCTAAAAATATACTATTGAGTTAGTTTATTAGTAATTCATATATTAGTAAGATAATAATAGTTACAATCAAATCTCAATGTTGTGTAAGTGTCCTCCATGTGAGATAAACCCACAAGTGTATACTATATTGCATTAGTTTGTTATAAAATATTTATTTTTGATTCAATAAAAATACCTAACATAAATTTTTAATCTTTTCTTGGGAATTTTAACATTTTAAATCACTTATTATAATAAAAAAATCATTTCAAAATACTAAAATAAAATATAAACTAATATCATTCTTTTCATAGGTCAAGATATAATTATATAGTGACTTTAACTTCATTTCATTTTATCCATATTGATGAGTCTATTAGGGAAAGAAAATTGAAGATTTAAAAGAAATTAAATTTTAAAATGAAATAAAAAATTTCAGAATTCTTGGAGAATTGAGCATAAAAAAGAGATCATTTCCACTTATTAAAAGGAGATCCAATATTTATTGATTGAATACCAACACAAGAAAGTAAAATAATAAATTAATATTATTCAACATATATTAATATTTAATTAACTTAATGAATATATGATAAAATATGTTGAATATATATCAATCTACCATTCTTGGAAATTTTTCAAAGATGTTTTAAACATATATATTTCTAATTTGATTGTTTTTTTACATGATGAATTATTTGAATTTTGGTATAAATTTATAGATATTGAAATTCGATTTAATCCACCCACATTGAAAATGTGGAATCATAATATTTATTCATCTCTCATTCTATAGAAGAAGAGAAAATTAATATGTCTAAATATGAATAATTAATGAATGAGAATTAATTAATGAATCAAAATTCAACAACCTAAATCTACATGGAATTCATAAAAGAATACTAATTGTAATATGAACCAATCAAATAAGATAATTATTTCATTAAATAATTTTTCCTAATTTTATTGGAGTTTAAATGAGTATTACCAACCACTTCATTAATCAGTAAAATTCATCCAACACTTGGATTTAAATAGACCACAAATTATTAGTAAACTAGTGCATATGTAGATGACAAGAAAGAACTATATATAATTTCATGATCATTTTCGAAACATAAACCATAATAAAAGACACATCATGTCTTAATTTCTTATCCATTTATGTAAACAACTAATCCAATATGATAAAACATGGATTCCATTAAAAATTCATCCCCTCCCATTACATATTTATCCTTTATTCATTCTAATGGATATGTTGATTTTATTTTATATTTGTGGTAACTATTTTTAGTGTCTACTTATAGACACTACAGAAGTACCATTTTGTGGTTCCTCATAAAAAACCCCATCCAAATTTTGATTATAAATGAAAAACATCAATTGTCTAAGTTTGTGTATTAAGAACCTAACACATACTAGGCGGGTTTACCAAAAATATTTAATCTATTCTACTTTCCATTTATTTTTATTTATTTTATTTTTATTTTAATTAATATTGTTATTTTTTCATCTATATTATGATAATTTAATTGTGTTTTCATCAAAAATATTATCAAAAGTAATAAAAATTTTTTTTCTAGGATATCTCATTCCTTTATATTATTATTTCATGAACTTATACTTTTATTTTAATGTGATAAAATAAATGGTAGTAGAATTATGCGATAAGGGGAGTGTTAAACTATATTGAAATTTATCTTTTTTTAATTTTTTTATTTTTAAGGAATTTTAAACACCAAATAATATTCATATAATTTTTCATAGTAGATTATATTTTTATAGAGTTTACTCAATTTTTTATGAAAGGTAATTTTTAAAATAATTATAAATATGGAAAATGTTTCATCGAATTTTATTGTTAAGTATTTTTTTAGTGTCACCATTTTTTGAAATAAATTCTCATGAAACACTAACTCAAATTATTTTTCCAACCCATCAATATGTTTTGAATCATTTTTACATATTTTTCATAATACCAATAATTTCTTGATAGATTCATTATTTTATGATGGAAAATAGAACTTGTGTTTTTTCTATGTCAACCCATTAGTGTTAGAAAACTATCCACGATAAGATTGAGGAATTTCTATTACTGGTCACATATTTCAATAGATTTTAACCTTTATATTTATATTTGTGTATAACATCGGATTTATGAGTTTTTGTTTAATTTTGGTCCACAACACACCATGGTTTTTATTCTTCTACCTCCACTCTAAATATTTCATCATATATATTTTCATTTTGAGTATGGTGGAAGGTAATTTATGTGTATTATTTTGGAATAATATCATCCATACTATATAGGGGCACATAAAAATTAAGTGATTTTTTCAAATAGAGATGATTCAAAATTCATTAAACTACATTCACATCACTTAGTTCTCCAAAAAAAATATGGAATAAAAAATAAACAATAATTAAATAAAAAAATATTGGAGAGATCTATTTATTGATTGTACATGATTTTATGACCCATGAAACACTAAAGATTGTGGAACATGAATAGTATTTCATTATTTATACTCCATTATAATATCATCCTCTATGGAAAAATGAATTAAATAATAATAAAACAATTGAAAAAGAGAAAATTGAGATGAAATCATTAATTTTATTAATTTTTTTACTCATGTTTCTCCTTAAATGGTGTGTGGTGTAATTTATAAGTGCTATTTTTTATAAATATTTCTAGCGACTTCATATAATTAATCATGTTTTTATATATAAAATTTCAACATGCTTTATTTAGCCTCAAAATTTTTAAATTCTTTAAACAATAATCATACCACAAAATAACCATAGAAAAAAAATTACTGGAACCCTTTTTTATATATAATGGTATGCCGAGACTATAATTTTCATAAGGATAGGGTGAAACATGAATTTTAAACGTATATGAATAACCCCACATTTAATTTCCCTTATGTGAAGAGTGATATAAAATTTATTGTGAAATAAAGTCTGATTATTTAGTAGTTTTTTTTGAGGTTGTATAAATTTAATTATGATAGAAGAATATGATTGGGAATGTTTTTCCATATATATACGTAATAAAATTCCATTTTTAAAAATATCATCTAATGTTTAAAACTTTTGATTCCAATTTGGATTTAAATTTTAATATTTTATGATATATAGAGAGTGTAATGATTATGTGTGGTAGAATTATAATGATCTTATTGTAAAGAATTATATTATATAATTTATTATTATTAATTTCAGTAAAATGTTATTTTATATTTAATTTTCTCATTTTTATATCAATGGAATAATTTTGTCTTTATTTTGAAAATTTCAGAATTTTGGTATTTCATATATTGTGTATAAGTTTTTTTATTTAACCAAAACATTTTATAGTATAATAAAATTTATGAAATATGTTTTCTGGATAACTTATTTGTTGGTAAATATTTTATTTAAGAGTAATAATATATAAATAAAATATTTTGAGGCCCTAAAAAATCTAACATGAGGAGTCTCAAAATCTATGTATAGTTGTGGATATATCTCTGAATTTGATAGTATAAATTTGATTCCATATCCGAAGATGATATAAAACATTAAATAGAATATTTTTGAAATTAATTTATCACTATATACATCCTTTTCATATAAATAGATTCTTGGTAAATCAGAGAAGGAGAATAAGAACTGGCTTCAATCTTTAAAAGTTATAAATAATAATTTTTATATAACATCTGCTCCATGATTCTGAATAAGCTAATAATTTAAGTTTTCTCATGAGAGATATATATATATATATATATATATATATATATATATTTAAAAAATTCTAAAGAAACCACTTACCATAATTTAGTTATTAAGTATGTTAAAAACAAGTGATCTTTAAATAGACTCATATTTAGAAAAATTCTACCTCAATTTTCCAATGAAATTTTTATCTCCACTCAATTTCAAGAAATAGGCATTTATTTTGCCATATTCTATATACTATGATGTGTTATTATTATAATGAAGCATCCTTAAACATTACACAATCTTGAAATAAATTAATAATTCACATTGAGGATCATTTCAGGTTTAGAGTTTTCAGAAATTAGGTCATAACATTTACATAACAACATGATTATTACATGTAGACAATTCTACTTAAAATCAATTTCATTCATAAAATAAAAACTCTTGAAAAAATGTTTCATGTCTATTTCTATGTTTTAGACCACATGACTTTTCCTTGATCCCATCCTTGACCCTTATTCATCTTTAAGTGCAGTGGAAGATATTTCAAAAACATGGGATGAGCATAAAAAGCTCAGTAAGAGATATAAAATATTGAATGAAAACATTTTCCCATCAATAAATAAAAAACAATAAAACCATACTTTTAAATCATAACATACCTCATAAAATAATATGATTTATGAATAATACACAAAAATCATAAATCAAAAAGGTAACTTTTGGAATCCATATCAAATGTACATTGTAGCTATCCCAGCTACATAGGGAGTCACATTTGGAATACCCGTCACAGTATATTCCATAAATCTCTTAGGATAAACATTCACATTTACCTCTTTCATGTTACCCAATGAATTGGAGAGTTATCTCGAGCTCACCTGCCCTGGGTTTATCACAGAACCACCCCTATTCATACACAATGCCCAAGAACAATAACATATTCATAACACATAAAACAAAAATAATGGAAAGATAAAATTTCTAAATTTTAATCAAAATATATCATTTTAATATATTTAAGTAATTAATCCATTATCAAAACCATTTTCACTACCAAAATATGGAAAAAGAGTATATGGCATTTATTTTCCTTGTAAAAAAATTATATCTTGTTAAGGAAGCCAAAGTTCAAATAAAACTTACAGAAGCGGAAAAGGTTGTTGTCCCCTCTTACTTTTAAAAAGAAACATTATCTTTTTTGTTATTTAGTAAAATTCCTCATAGGAAAATATTCCCTTTTAATGAAATAAACCATAAAAGGTATTTATACACCGTATAAAGGAAAGTTGAGAATAAAACAAAATATGCCTCAATGAAAGGAGATTGAGCTGAAGTCCCATACAAATATCATTTTATAAATAAAATAGATTGATTATATGTATTCACTAATATAGCACATAAATCAGGTATAAATACAAGAAAAGATATCAAACTTTATTTCTCAATGAATCATAGCATGACATAAACAATAAGTTTAAGATCAACCCAAAGAAAGGAATTTGAGTTATGAAGTTCCCTTACCGATTTGGTATCCTACGAAACATAAACCCCATGAATGAAATATCACACAATGAATATGTAAATACCCATAAATTAATGTATATTACACAAGGAATAAAATTTTGGTAGTACATCCTCCACACAAAATGAAATAGTGGCTAATATATCCTGAATCTCACTGGAATAAAAAGTGAGATAAAAAACCCTTACCACATTGTAATCAATCGATTCATATGAGAAAAAGTTAATAACCACCTAATGAATCACAAAATAAGATGAATATAAAGAGATTAATGATAATATATATCAAATGGCAGTACACAATACACAACATGTAATACATAAGTGGTGAATAATGGAAATCTCATGGAATTAAAAGTGAGATAAGAAATCGCATACACCATGTCTCACTTGACTCGACCATTCTTTAATCTTATGAAAAATATTCTAAAGTTAATTTATACATTCTTAAGAACCATTTTCATTTTTATTATTACTTTTATATCACTTATTACCATGTTATAAACATTATGTAATCATTTAAGTTATTAATGGTTGTTTTGTCGTTATTTGGTACTTGAGTAAAAATAAAAACCTTATAATTACATGTTTTCCATGTAATAAACAATCCATTATCTCCAAAATTATATTCATGATTTATATATCATATACATCATATATATCTATTATATATATGTATTTATAAAAGTACATAACATTGGGATATAAGAAATGAAATGCACTGTTCATGGAGACGGTAAGCCGTACGTATGCATGAACGTTACTTTTATTTCTATTTCGTACTTTAATGGAATTAAAACATAATGATACATAGATATATTATAATTATTGTATAATATCATATATAATATCATTAACTACATCCTTTATACATACCACATATGGAATTAATGAGTCATATCACTTTGATGGGGTGGGAGTCCGCACTTCCTAAAATGAAATTATTGCGTTTAATCATTATAGAAACCATAAAAGTATTCTATAAATGAAAAATAAAAATAATAAAGAAAAAATAAAAATAATATATATTATTTATAAATACAGTACCATAATAATGTCCACTATGAGAGGCGGTAGGAGTTAATTGAACAATCATTGTTTCGTGAGGCGTTAGTTTTCCATCCAGAGAAATATTATTTTATTTACCCATTACATGTATGGTGTGTGTATGTGTAGTTCGAATACGTCTCATAAAAACATAATAGTATATTGAGGATACGTGTGTGGTTATAAAATAAATGAATAAAATGATTTTAGGGGGTTGGAGAAGTAAAATAATACAAAAGAACTTAAGAGAAGACGTTAACTTTAAATCGGGTATCTCCCATTGGATTGAACCAAAAGGGTTTCTTGATGTGTTTTATTCCTAACGTAAGGATTCTAGGATAAAGATATAGATATTGGGTTCTTATTGGAGCTGAGGATGCACGATCCAAACGCTTGAGAAGAGTGAGAAATGGGTAGGAAGAGAGGGTTTTTTATAAAGGAGAGGAGGGGCACTTTAAGAAAGTTTGAAACAAAAATTTTATTATAACCTCTTTCAAAAGGTCAACTAATCATTAAAATAAATTTTTATATGACTAATGGTAGAAATAAAATCGTAAAATAAGAATTGGACATGTTTTGGATATTGTTTTAATATTTATAATCTTATTTATTAAAATCATTTATTAATGAGGAAAATATTGCATCATTATTGTGTCATAAATAATTTAATTTATTTGATGTACAAAAATTATAAAACAAATACCATGATGTAGGAAATATTAATATATTTCCAAATAATATTTATATTTAAAAATTTAACTTATATAACCCCATGTAAAAATTGATTTACTTAAAGATATTTGTTATGTCATTTTTGTCTTTACTTTAAATTAAATAATATAAAGTGTCATTATTACTCCCATGTGGCTCCATGGGGTACCTAATTCGACCAAAGGATTCCCTTGGTCGGATAAGTATTAGTAAATTGGATTAGGACACATGTTACTGTAATTTAATATTATTATAATATTATATTATACCCTTATTTACTATATTTACCTTTTAATAATGGTAAATAAAATATTTACTAAGGTAAATATTCAAAATGTCTAAAAATAAAAGTTTCATATTTACACAATTTGAACCTACTGATTACAAATATGGAATCCATTTTTCTAAATTTAAAACATAGAAGTGGTTGAAATTAATTTAAAATTAATTCCCACTATCAAAACAAATAGCGTGTTTTTAAGAAATAATAACTATCAAAAGATTGACACTTGTTTATGTCCAACATAAAAAATAAATTACTTCCAATGAC
Source organism: Viscum album (assembly GCA_963277665.1). NCBI lineage: Eukaryota > Viridiplantae > Streptophyta > Magnoliopsida > Santalales > Viscaceae > Viscum > Viscum album. Next base: position 1,823,916,557 of record OY728133.1, on the reverse strand, counting down.
CAACATTAGATTAAATGGAAAAAATATTTTCTAATTACACTTTAAAAGCAATTAACAATATAATCATGCCATATAAATAAAATAGATAAAAAGGCTGATTTGAATTAAAATACAGTATTTGTCAATATTCATTAAAAAATAAATTTATTCAGAAAAATACCAAAATTTTATCCAAAGTAAATTTTGATACCTAGATTCTAAAAAAGAACTTTAATTTTTAAAACATAACATATAAGAGAGACAGAAACTATATTTAAGAGGTTACTCCATTAAGAGGTGGTAAATGGACCTTTTAATGAAAATTATGCTTAAAATTAGATTCATTCACATTTTAAGCCTCTAAGATTTATTGGATAATTGTAAAAAAAATTAACAAACATATATAATAATATTTTAGTTAGTTTTATTGATTCCCTCTAATTCAATATTTAGGCATTAAATACCATTTAAAATACAATATTATATTATTAGTGTGCAACGTAAGATTTCAAAGAAACTCATTGTTGCGTATCAGGTACGCCATCAAACATGGCATCCCCTTTAAAGTAAAATTAATATTTAATTCAAAAATTTTAATATATATGAATATTTTATTATTCATTATTTATCTAGGACGTTACATCCTTCCCCTCTTTTGGGAATTGTGTCCTCATAATTTTAAAATTGTGCTTGTAAACTTCAGTAAAAGACCGAAATCAGAAAAGAGTCGGTAAAACTATCAATTTAAAATAAAGAAATAGAAGTACAAATGTCATCTGATATATCCTATATTAGGATTATGTATAAGAAACAATGGATATGGAAGAGAGGACAAATGGTGAAGTTCTGGTGGAGAGTGATAGAAAACGTGATTAGGAGAAAGTTAACCACAAGAAAATTACAAAATTATGAAGTGTTAAAAGGTCTTTGATTACCTAGTAAGAAAGATAAACCAACAACATTTTTGTTTTATGCTCCTTTTCATAATTTTGAGGAACTCAATTAATACTTAGAATAAGAACATAAGGAAATATACTTACCTTCAAGTATAGTTTCATCCTTCAATAAGTTTCTACCAAAAACTAATCATTTCACTTATAACTCTCATTTTCATCCCAAATTTTTATGATCTCCACATATTAATTTGTGATGTCTTATATATATTTTATGTTTTTTTAATTTCACCACCACATGATAAAATGAAATGATTCATAGAATAAAGAACATCATACCTTGATCATGGTGTCCACATGGTTTCATTGTTATCTTGTTCACATGGGTAGAAGGTCCATGCATTACTACAATGATTTAGATATCCTTCAAAATCTTTTGCTTCTTTCATCCAAATACACCTTGTACAAAATGGGCCATATGGGTGTTCACAAAAAAATAGTTTTAGAAAATAATCATGCATGACATATAATTTCATAAAATCTGATAAAACATGATTTCTATAAAATTTTCGAACCAAATTTGAGTGAAAACTTTCAATAAATGGTCCTTTTAAAATACAATATGTATGTTTTGAGAGACTATATTGTAAAAGAAAATATAAATAGGTCACGCAAGCATCTCCTTATTTAGAACCTTTTTCAAAATCATAATATGCATCAAAATCTTGTGATAAGGTAAAATATTAGTAAATTCCTTGAAAATATTTACCTCTATTGAAACTATTAGAATATTGTGAAAATAGAATTTGTTTAAATATATACCATGATACATGATGATAACTGGGTATAATGGAGGTGTTTGATATCTCAAACAACTTCTTTCAAGTGATTTGTATGCAAGAGAAAGTTTCACAATCATCCGAACATGACTTTGAAATAATTATTTCAAGAAAGTCATAAGGAAGAGATAAGAATGTCATTTGAGATCCTACACCTCTCATCTGTCACTAACTTTCCTTGATCTTCCAAAACTTATTAAACATGGATATAACTGAAATAACAGACCTAGCGACTATCAATGTGTGTAACGAAAACTCATAATCCCTATAATTGTTTAAACTGACCTCTGATACCAACTATAAGGACCTGGCCTTAAACATTACATAATATTGAACTAGATGAATAATTCACATTGAGTATCTTTTTAGGATTACAGTTTTAGAGAATTATGTCATAACATATACATAACAACATGAATATTACATGTAGAAAATTCTACTTAGTATCAATTTTTTTCATAAAATAAAAACACTTGAAAAAATAGAGTCATGTCTAATTCCATGTTTTAGACAACATGACTTTTCCTTGATCCCATCCATGACCCTTATTCATCATTATGTCCTGTAGAAAACATTTCAACAACAAGGGATGAGCATAAAAATTTAATTAAGGGATATAAAATAAGGAATGAAAACATTAGCCCATCAATAAATACAAAACAATGAATCCATACAATTCAATCATAACATACCTCATGAAATCATAAGATTTATGAATAACACACAAAAATCATAAATCATAAAGGTAACTTGTGGAATCTATATCAAACATATATTGTAGCAATAATAGCTTTATAGGGAGTCACATTTAGAATACCCATCATAGTATATTCCCTAAATCTCTTAGGAGAAATATTCATTTTTACCTCTGTCACGTTACCGAATGCATTGGGGAGCTATCTCGGGCTCACCCGCCCTAGTTTTATTACAGAACCACCTGTATTCATAAACAATTCCCAAGAACCATAACATATTCATAATACATAAATGAAAAATAATGGAAAGAAAAAATTTCCACATTTTAATCACAATATATCTTTTAAATATATTGATATAATAAATCCATTATCAAAACCATTTTCAATACCAAAATACATAAAAAGAGTATATGGTATTTAATTTCCTTTTTAAAACATTACGACCTGTTAAAGAATCCAAATATCAAATAATACTTGCAGGGATGGAAAAGATCATTGTCACCACTTACATTTAAAAAGAAACATTATTTTTTTGTCATTTAGAAAAACTCGTAATAGGAAAAGATTACCTTTGAATTAAATGAAAAGTCAAAGGTATTTATACACTATATACAGGAATGTTGAGAATAAAAATAATATTCCTTAGTGAATAAAGATTGAGATGAAGTCCCTTAAAAATATCATTTTATAAATAAAATATATTGTTTATGTGTATATACTAAAAGAACACATAAATAATTTATAAATACAAGATAAGATATCAAAATTCATTTATCACAAAATCATAGCCTACCATAAATAATAAGTATAAGATCAACCCTAAGAAAGGAATTTGGGTTAAGAAGTTCCATTACCAATTTGGTAACTTAAAAAACATACACCACATGAAAGAAAGATCACACAATCAATTTTTAAATAACCATAAATTAATGTATATTACACAAATAATAAAATCATGGGTAGTACATCCACCACAAAAAATGAAATAGTGGATAATATATCATGAATTTCACGGGAATAAAAAGTGAGATGAAAAAACATTGCAACATTATAATCAATCGAGTCATATAAGAAAAATTTAATAACTAAAAAATGAATCACAAAATACCATGATTATAAATATAATCATGATAATATATATCAAATGGTATTAAACAATACACCACATGCAATAAATAATTGGTGAACAATGGAAATATCACGGAATTAAAAGTGAGATAAGAAAACACTTACATCGTGTCTAACTTGACTCGATTGATCTTTAATATCCAAAATAATAAAATAAAGTTAATTTATACTTTCTTAATAACATTTTTTAATTTTATTATTCCTTTTATATCACTTATTACCATGTATTAAACATTTTGTAATCATTTATGTTATTAACGGTTGTTTCGTCGATATTTGGTACTTGAGTGAAAATAAACACCTTATAATTACAAGTTGTCCATGTTGTCCACAATCCATTATATCCAGAATGATATTCATGATTTAGATGTCTTATACATCATATATATCCATTATATATATGTATTTATAACAATACATAACATTTGGAGATAAGAAATGAAATGCACCCTTCATAGAGACGGTATGCCATACGTACACATGAACGCTAGTTTAATTTCTATTTAATACTTTAATGGAATTAAATAAAAATGATACCTTGGTATATTATATTGAAAGTATAATATCATATATAATAACATTAACTCCATCCTTTATACATCCCACATAAGGCATTAACTATTCATATCACTTTGAGGGGGCGGTAGTCCAAACTTCCTAAAATGAAATTATCACGTTTAACAATTATGGAAACCAAAAAAGTATGATATAAATGAAATATATAGAATCATAAAAAAATAAACATAATATATATCATATATAAATATAGTTCCATCATAATGGCCACCAAAATAGGGGGTAGGAGTTAATTGCACAATCATCATTTCGTGAGGCGTTAGTTGCCATCCACAGAAACATTATGTTATTTACCCATTAGATGGAGGGGATTGTAAGAAAATATTGAATAATTATAATAATAACATACTAGTATTTTTATGATATTTTTATGGTTATAAAATAATGGAATAAAAAGAGTCTAGGGTGTTGGAGAAGTAAAATAAAACAAAATAACTAAAGAGAAGACATTACCTTTAAATTAGGTTACTACCTTTGGTTTGAACCAAAAGGGTTTCTTGATGTGTTTTAGGTAAGGATTCTAGGATGAATAGAGGGATCTTGGGAGATTATTTAATTAGAGGTTACACGAGCCAAAGGCTTGATAATTGTGAGAAATGGGTACGAAGTGAGGGGTTTTTATAAGGGAGAGGAGGGGCCCTTTAAGAATATTTGAAATAATTATTTTATTAAAACCTCATATTCAGTTTCAGAAGGTCAAATAATAATTAAAATCAATGTTAAGATGAATACTAGTTGAAATAAAATCATCCAATAATAATTGGACAAGTTTTGGATATTGTTTTAATATTTATAATCTTATTTATTTAAATCATTTATTAATGGGGTAAATATTGTATCATTACTGTGTCATAAATAATTTAATTTATTTGATGTCAAAAAATTATAAAAGAAATACCATAATGTATTAAATCATTTTATCTTTCCAAATAATTTTTATAGTTGAAAAGAGACCTTATATAACCCCATGCAAAAATTTATTTACTAAAAGATATTTGTTTATGTCAGTTTTGTCATTACTATAAATTAATTAATATAAGGTGTCATTATTACTCCCATGTGGATCCATAGGGTCCCAAGTTTGACACAAGTATTACCATGGTCAGATATTAGCCAATAGGATTAGGACACATGTTAAGGTAATTTAACATTATTATAATATTATATTTTACCCTTATTTACAATATTTACTTTTTAATCTGGGTAAATAAAATATATACTGAAGTAAATATTTAAAATGTCTGAAAATAAAAGTTTCCAATTTACAAAATATGGACCCAGTAATTCAAATATGGAATCCATTTTTCTAAATTCAAAAACAGAAGTGGCAGAAATTAATTTAAAATTAATTTCTGCTGTTAAAACAAATAGCGTGTTTTTAAGAAATAATAACTATAAAAAAATTGACACTTGTTTATGTACAACATCATAAAGAAATTACTTCCAATGACCAAAATTAGATTAAATGGTAAAAAATATATTCTAATTATAGTTTAAAACCAATTAAAATGATAATATTACCATATAAATAAATTGGATAAAATGGATAATTTGAATTAGAATACCATATTTTTCACTATTCATTAAAAATGAATTTTATCAGAAAAATACAAAAATTTTATCCAAAGTAAATTTTGATGTCTCGATTTTAAAGAATAATTTTATTTTGTGAAATAAAACTTATAATAGTGACAAAAAATAGATTTAATGAGGGTTCTCCATTAAAAGGTGGTAAATCACCCTTTAAAGAAAATTATGCCTAAAATTAGATTCATTCACTTTTTAAGCCTCTATCATTTATTGGATAGTTGTAAACAAATTCAAAAACATATATAATCATATTTTAGTTAGTTCTATTCATTACTGGTAATACAACGTCTAGGTGTTAACAACCATTTAAAATAATAATATTTTATTATTAGTGTACAATGTATGATTTCAAAGAAACCCATTTTTGCGTATTGGGTACGCAATCGAACATAGAGTCCCCTATAAAGTAAAATTAATATCTAATTCACAAATATTAATAAATATGAAAAGTACCTTATTACGTATTTATCTAGGATGTTACAATTGTAAAGACCCGCAAATTTCAAGGAAATTTTTTTCTTAATTTTCTTTGGAATTTTACAAGAGCGCAGCTTCAGACGGCACCTGATTCCGAGGCCCGGTGTGCCCGGAATCAATTTCTGAAGTTTGGCTCGGGTACGTTCAGTGAACGGACGAGCGGGTTTTTCTATATTTTGAACCGGTGCCCGAAATCAAATTCTGAGGGCACCGATGAAATCGCAGCGCCGGTATTTGCTTAGAAACGCCTCTTTCGGAGTTGCGTTTGCTCAGACGTGGTTTTTAAATTTTGCGGCTTAAGTCAGAAATAAAATAAAGTTTGTGCGACAACTTTATTTTATTTCACTTAAACTGCTTGGAAGCCACATAAAGTCACTTAAAGGCGGCTTGAACTGAGTTGAACTGGATAGGATGCTATCCAGAAATATCCTACCCCTTGGTAGGATATTTGTGCGGTGGGACCCGCACGAGCCCCGCCGTTTCTTTCGCTAAGTAACGCACCCGCGAAAACCCGTCAAAGTAACTGAAAAGTCAACCGACGCGTTTCTTTAATTCTTAACAGACCATTTAATTGGGCGGTTTATTTCGTGAATTAAATGGACTGTTTCTTTCGTGAATTAAAGGGGTTGTTTCGCTCGTTGAATTAATTCAACGAATTAATTGGGTCGTTACTTATGCGTTTTACGTTTGTTGGCAAAATAATAAAATAGACAAACTTGTCTATTTTGGAGGATTGCTATTCCTCCGAGCCTCCACCCTCTCCGCGAAGAACGCGAAGAACGCCGGAACCGGAATCCGACGACGCACGATCCACGACGTCAACAGCTTTTCCGCGACCTTCTTCTTCTTCTTCTTCGGTGCCTCATCTTCCGCGGCGAACCTGCGATCGGCGGTTAAAGGTGAGAATCGAAACTTCTAAATTCTCCCTTCTTAATTTCAATAACAACGGATTTAATTAATTAAATCCGTTTGTTCTTGATCCGGAGATTGGCGACGCGACGCCAGATACCGCGACGACGCGACGATCTCCTTCTTCCGCGACGAGCAATCCCGCGACGATCCCCCGTTCGGCGACAACAGCTGCGAGGTAGGGATTTATTTTGGAAAAGTTACCCCTTTTAAATTTTCTCGTGAACGTTCTTGAAAATTTAAAAAGCCGGTTTCAAACGAACAATTTTATCTTTAAATAAAATTGTTGGATCATGTGTTGATCATCGTTTTCTTTTCTCCCGTTGATTATGGCTAACGCGGAGGGTGCGGGTCTAACGAACAAGACCCGGCAACCCTCCGACGATCTCTTTTGTTGTGCGGATATGGCGGACGACGACAAACCGCGCGGCAGGGGCGATCCGTTGTTTCCGCAGTGAAGGTCGGCATCCGGGAGGGGCATCGGCGCAGACGGGAGGCAAATCGGGCCACCGGAGCAGCTCCGGCGGCCCGCGGAAGGAGGCGGCGGCGCGGGTCGCCGGCGCGGCGGCGCCGGCGACCGGGGGCGGCGGCGCCCGGCGCGCCGCCGGAGGAATCCGCCGCGGCTCGGCCGCGGCGGCGGCGAACCAGCGGACCCACGGTCCGCGGGTCCGGTCCACCCGGTCGGGACGCGGCAATGCGCCGCGTCCGCTGACCACCCGCGCGGCCCGCGTGCGGGCCGCGGCTCCCTCGACCGCGGGCTGCGCCCGCGGCCTTCCACCCGCGCGGCTGGCCAAGCCGCGCCGGCCGAGCCGGCCGGTCCGGCGGCCGGGCCGCGCCCAGGCCGGACCGGGCCGGGTCGGGCCGACCCGGTCCGGCCGACCCCAGGGGGGGGGGGGTCGAGCCGGGTCGCCCCGGGCCCAGAACCCTCGTTTCGGGCCCTCTTCGGTCTTTCGCCCATATCATGGGCCTGGGACCTCCGATTGACGAACCGTCAGCGGCTACGCGATCCTTGGATCGAGACGGTCGTTTCGGTATATTATACTCAAGGTTTCGGAAGACTTTGGGTTCGGCCGGGTTGGTTCGTACACGAAACCAACCGGGCCCTCGGAGCGGAAACGCTCATAACTTGAGCTACGGACGTCCGAACGACGTACCGTCAGCTGTGGTAGTTTCCTCTAAGTGAGACGGAACTTTTGGCATACTCCGCCCGAGGATCGGATACAGGCGGAGTACGGTCGGGTTGGTTTTGCCCTAAAAACCAACCGGGCCCCTGGGACGAAAATGCCAATAACTCTCAGACCGGGCGTCCGACTGACGCGCCGTCTGTTGCGTTGAGATCCTGTTGTCGATACGGAACTTTTGGATACATCAACTTCGGACTACGTGTCAGTTGATGTATCAGCCTCTCGGCTCGTGGAGCGGACCCTCCTAAACGAGCTCGCTATGTGCGGGAACCCTAGCGCTGGCTGTGACTTCAACGACAGAGCAGAGATCCTCCGTGGACTGCGACGACGGCAGAGCAGAGATCCTCCGTGGACTGCGACGACGGCAGAGCAGAGATCCTTCGTGGACTGCGGCGACGACTGTGCAGAGATCCTCAGTGGACTGCGTCGACTACTGCACTCAGCGATCCCATGTGGATCAGTGCCTACAGGTTCTGTGTGAGCCCGATCCTATGTGGGTCCTTACTACCGGTTCTGTGTGAGCCACTGCCTACAGGTTCTGTGTGAGCCCGATCCTGTGTGGGTCTTCTGCGGGGGTTAGTACCTATCGATCCTTCGTGGGTCCGACGACTTAGACGGATCAGTGATCGTCTTTGACGTCATCTGAAAAAGTATACCTGGTTGAGCTGAATCGTATGTTACTCTCCTTTGTGGATTGTGTTGAACTATCCTATGTGGATTTTACTGTTTACTCTCCTTGTGGATTTGAGTCTTGCTTTCCTTTGTGGATTGAGTTGTTCTTGAGCTCGTGAGCAGAGCTAGAATTGGGGACTTAGGTATATGTATGGGCATATACCTAAGTCGAGTCAGATGTTACTTCGTGATTGCATCTTTCTTTTGTGCTATATCCTTTGTGGATTTCGGGAGACCTTCGGGGGTCTCGGGGTCCTTACTGAGTAGCTTGTACTCACCCCTGCACGGGCTATGCCCGCACCTTGTTGTGTTGGTTGCAGACGACGGACAGCGCTGATCACGGTTGGGGCGTGGAGCAGGACGGTACCTGGAGGTGGACCACTGGGCGGGACGTGCTCGGAGCGGACGTGGGACCCGAGGAGCCTGGAGGCTATCTGTACCCACCCTTCAGGTGGGATTGCCAGTGGACGACACGAGGCCGCCGTCTTTTCTTCAGTTGCTGTACTTTACTTTTCAGTTGTACTTTACAGTTGGGCTTGTATTTCCGGCCCCTTTACTTTTCTGCACTTTACTTTCCGCTTGCTGACTCTGTGTGGTTGTTACTTATAAAGGCAATGCCTTCCCTGTTTACTGGGATTTTACGCCTTGGTGCTAGTCGCCAGCCCCTGGCCTATGGAAGGCGGGCTTGGGGTAGTCACGGCACGGGCCCCGAGGACGGGTCGTGACAAATTGGTATCAGAGGTGGTCGGTTCTACCACAGACTCTGATCGTCCTTTCTTTCTATATGAAGCAATAGTGTTTAGTGTATTGAGTGTGGTTATCAGTTCAGGGAGCCCAGTGTTGGTGCGGCGGCCGACGTATCCGTACACCAGGACCCTGACTCCTGATTTCCGACTTAATGCATGAAAACATTGATTGCGTGTGTGTTTCGAGTTTTCTTTGTGATTACTTGTGTCAGCTCACCGGGTATACTGATCTGCTTTATGAAAGTCTCAAGTTTTCCTTGTGATTACTTGTGCCAGCTCACCAGGTATACTGTTCTGACTGTGGTGCTCTTGTTCTCTTTTTCAGGATGGCCCCGCGACGACTGCCAGCTAGGGTTCCGAGTGTAGGGCGCGACGGCAGCCCACCGAGCGACGAGGCTTCGGTGCAGGGCCCTTTGCCAGCAGTGGCACCGACGGTAGCCTTACCCGCCGAGCCACCGATGCTTCCAGTACCAGACGCTGACGATGCACGTCGCCTCAGGGCACTGCATGAGTTTCAGAGCCAGCGACCGCCCAGGTTTCGCGGTGAGGCGGACCCCCAGACCGCCGAGGACTGGCTAGAGGCGGTGGTACGGATCTTCAGACTAGTGAGGACACCAGCGGATCTCATGGTGATTCTCGCAGCGAGCCTCCTGCAGGCGGCGGCCGGACGATGGTGGAGCCTGATGCTCCAGGTTCACGATGAGGCATCCCTGCTCTGGACGGACTTCGAGAGCCTCTTCCGCTCTGAGTTCGTCCCGGCCACCCTCCGAGCGGTGCGCATCCAGGAGCTTCTCCAGCTGCGCCAGGGCAGCATGACGGTCGCTCAGTACGCGGCGAGGTTCACGGACCTATCTCGCTACTCGACCGACATGGTACGGGACCCCTTCTTCCGGGCCCGGACCTTCGAGCAGGGCTTGCGACAGGAGATTCGGGCGTCGCTGATCTCCCTCAGCATTCCGACCCAGGCGGGAGTGCTGGAGCGAGCCCTCCTGATCGAGAGCTTCCTGGCAGAGCCTTCTTCAGCGGCGAGACCTAGCGCAGGGCGGCAGGTAGCTGAGTCTTCGGCAGCAGGTAGCCGACGGATGACTCACGGGTCCAGGCAGACCAGACCCGCACGCAGACGGCCTCAGGACACCGGCTTAGCAGTACGAGGCACACAGCGGAGTGCCAGCCTTCCGAGAGGCAGGCTCTGCTACTCCTGCGGCGGGCAGGGTCACATGGCTCGCGACTGCCCGACTCGCCGATCAGAGGAGCAGCAGACGGTGGAGGGGCCACCCAGGCAGAGGCAGAGGGTCGACCGTGGCGGTCCGCAGGGAGGAGGCGGACGAGGCAGAGGAGCTGGCCGAGCAGCGGGTGGTGGGCGACGCTTCCAGGCTCTACCCCCACCACCACCAGGAGGGCCACCTCGACCACAGGGAGCTGGCGGGCAGGGACATGCCCAGCTCCAGGCAGTGGAGGCCTACGACCCCGACATGCCAGAGATGATTCGAGGTACGATCTGTGTCTATTCCACCCTTGCTGCAGTACTTATAGACACAGGAGCGAGTCACTCTTTCATAGCCTCTGCCCTTGTTCGGAGCTCGGAGATTCCGACTGAGCCGTTGGCTCGATCCTTACGGCTAGAGACTCCTACGGGAGCAGACTCGACGATTATGCACTGGTGCCGGCAGTGTGAGCTTACTCTAGGAGGCAAGAGCTTCGGCTGGGATCTCCTTGTAGCGGCGTCGAGGCCTTACGACGTCATCTTGGGCATGGATTGGCTATCCACGGTTCATGCCCAGATCGACTGTTTTAGGCGCAAGGTGCGATGTGTTCGCACCAACGGGAGCAGGTTTACCTTCACCGGCGAGAAGGGAACATTTGCAGCACAGGATGGACTTCCGCGGAGGAGAGTGCAGCCCATCTCTCATCAGTTGGCTAGCCTCATCCTAGGAGCAGTGGACGTGCGGAGTCCAGCTTTTCCTGCAGTGGTGGACCAGTACGTAGACGTCTTTCCCGACGACGTTCCAGGGCTACCTCCTCGTAGAGAGGTAGACTTTTACATCGACTTGTACCCCGGGACAGCCCCGATATCTACTCCAGCATATCGGATGGCCCCCGCCGAGCTTCGGGAGCTGCGGGTACAGTTGGAGGACTTGCAGAGCAAGGGGTTTATCCGACCCAGTGTTTCACCCTGGGCTTCCCCGATTTTGTTCGCCAAGAAGGCGGACGGGAGCTTGCGACTATGTGTCGACTATCGTCGCCTGAATCAGGTGACGGTGAGGAACAAGTATCCGCTGCCACGGATTGATGACCTCTTCGATCAGCTCAAGGGAGCGCGGTGGTTCTCGAAGATAGACCTCCGGTCAGGCTATCATCAGCTCAGAGTTCGAGACGAGGACGTGCAGAAGACGGCCTTCAGGTGTCGGTATGGCCATTATGAGTTCTTGGTTATGCCGTTCGGCGTAACCAATGCTCCAGCAGTCTTCATGAGCCTCATGAACAGGATCTTCCAGCCATACCTCGACCGATTTGTCGTGGTCTTCATTGACGACATTTTGGTATACTCGACGACTGAGGAGGAGCATGCCTACCACCTGCGAGTTGTGCTAGACACGCTCCGAGAGCACCAGCTTTATGGCAAGCTCTCAAAATGCCAGTTCTGGTTACGTGAGGTCCATTTCTTGGGACACGTCATCTCTGAGGCGGGAGTTGCAGTGGATCCCGCGAAGATCGAGGCAGTGCTAGCTTGGGAGCCACCCAAGAGCGTGACAGAGGTGCGGAGCTTCTTGGGCCTAGCCAGATACTATCGGAGATTCGTGCCAGACTTCTCCAGAGTTGCGGCACCACTCTCAGCGTTGACGAAGAAGGGGAAACCCTTCTTGTGGTCTGACAGATGTCAGCAGAGCTTCCAGGAGCTGAGGCAGAGGTTGACCAGCGCACCTATCTTGAGGTTGCCTGAGGAGGGAGTTGGATACGTAGTTTACTGCGATGCGTCAGGGACTGGACTCGGGTGCGTCCTGATGCAGGAGCGGGCCGTGATCGCCTACGGATCACGTCAGTTGAGGCCGCATGAGCAGAACTACGCCACTCATGACCTGGAGTTAACAGGAGTGGTCTTCGCTCTGAAGACTTGGCGGCACTATCTGATGGGCGAGCGCTTCGCAGTCTTTTCTGACCACCAGAGTCTCAGGTATATCTTCTCTCAGAAGGACCTGAACCTGAGACAGCGGAGATAGCTTGAGATCCTCCAGGACTATGACTTTGAGATAGTCTATACTCCTGGGAAGGGGAACGTGGTAGCCGATGCCCTCAGCAGGAGGACGGGCATTCAGCTACTTGAGGAGGCGACGGAGCAGCTAGCCTCCTTACAGATATCCTTTGTGGATAGAGACGGAGCAGCCTTTCTTCAGTCACTCACAGTCTCTCCTCCACTTCTACAGCGGGTCAGAGAGGCTCAGCGTGGGGACGCTGACTGTGAGACCCGGCGTGCACTGATATCTTCAGGTCAGGCGCCTGATGGCTTCTCCCTTGGAGCAGAGCACGACATCCTTTTCAGAGGACGTACCTTCGTACCAGTCGCTTTACGAGAGGAGGTGCTGAGAGAGTTTCACACTTCTCCCTTGGCGGTACATCCTGGAGTGGCGAAGATGTATCAGGATCTCAGGCGACAGCACTGGTGGCCGGGCATGAAGAAAGCTGTGGCAGAGTTCGTTTCTCGATGCCTCACCTGCCAGCAGGTGAAGGCAGAGCATCAGGTACCAGCAGGCTTGGTACAGCCCTTGGAGGTCCCGGAGTGGAAGTGGGATGGCATATCTATGGACTTCGTGACTGGACTTCCACGCACTTCCAGAGGTCACGACTCCATTTGGGTGATTGTCGACCGACTTACCAAGTCGGCACACTTCTTACCCATCAGAGAGCAGGGCTTAGTGGAGAGCTTAGGACGTCTTTACGTCCAGGAGATCGTACGGCTTCACGGTGTGCCATCGTCTATCGTCTCCGATCGAGATGCTCGTTTCACTTCCCGGCTTTGGAAGGGGTTGCAGGAGGCGTTCGGGACGCGGCTCCATCTGAGCACAGCCTTCCACCCTCAGACGGATGGTCAGACGGAGAGGACCATACAGACACTCGAGGACATGATCCGTGCATGTGTTCTCGACTTTGGTCGCAGCTGGGAGGACCACCTACCCTTGGTGGAGTTCGCGTACAACAACAGCTACCACTCCACCATCGGGATGGCACCATACGAGGCGTTGTACGACAGACCCTGCAGATCACCGTTGTGCTGGACAGACCCTGGGGAGTCAGCACTCGTGGGACCAGAGATGGTCCGAGCCACGACAGAGAAGGTCCAGATCATCCAGGAGAGGATGAGGACAGCTCAGAGCCGGCAGAAGTCATATGCTGACAGGAGGCGGAGGCCACTAGAGTTCGAGGATGGCGACCACGTCTTTTTGCGTGTCTCACCTCGACGTGGTTTACGGAGATTTGGCCGAGGCGGCAAGTTGTCTCCACGCTTCATCGGGCCTTTCCAGGTCCTTAGCAGGATAGGAGAGGTGGATTATCGCCTGGCTCTACCACCTCAGTTGCACCGGGTGCACGACGTCTTTCACGTGTCTCAGCTGAGGAGATACGTGCACGACCCGATGCACATCATCGACTTTGGGGAGCTGGACGTGGACGATGGGGCAACTTTTGCGGAGGTCCCAGTGGAGATCGAGGATCGACAGGAGCGGGTCCTACGTGGGCGGTCGATTCCTCTTGTGCGCGTCAGATGGCAGCATGGGAACCTCCAGGAGAGCACTTGGGAGCGGGAGGCTCAGATGCGTGCTCAGTCCCCCCATTTGTTCCCCTAGTTTTTGATGTATCTTTACGGGGACGTAAAGCCCTGAGGTGGGAGTAATGTAAAGACCCGCAAATTTCAAGGAAATTTTTTTCTTAATTTTCTTTGGAATTTTACAAGAGCGCAGCTTCAGACGGCACCTGATTCCGAGGCCCGGTGTGCCCGGAATCAATTTCCGAAGTTTGGCTCGGGTACGTTCAGTGAACGGACGAGTGGGTTTTTCTATCTTTTGAACCGGTGCCCGGAATCAAATTCTGAGGGCACCGATGAAATCGCAGCGCCGGTATTTGCTTAGAAACGCCTCTTCCGGAGTTGCGTTTGCTCAGACGTGGTTTTTAAATTTTGCGGCTTAAGTCAGAAATAAAATAAAGTTTGTGCGACAACTTTATTTTATTTCACTTAAACTGCTTGGAAGCCACTTAAAGTCATTTAAAGGCGGCTTGAACTGAGTTGAACTGGATAGGATGCTATCCAGAAATATCCTACCCCTTGGTAGGATATTTGTGCGGTGGGACCCGCACGAGCCCCGCCGTTTCTTTCGCTAAGTAACGCACCCGCGAAAACCCATCAAAGTAACTGAAAAGTCAACCGACGCGTTTTCTTTAATTCTTAACAGACCATTTAATTGGGCGGTTTATTTCGTGAATTAAATGGACTGTTTCTTTCGTGAATTAAAGGGGCTGTTTCGCTCGTTGAATTAATTCAACGAATTAATTGGGTCGTTACTTATGCGTTTTACGTTTGTTGGCAAAATAATAAAATAGACAAACTTGTCTATTTTGGAGGATTGCTATTCCTCCGAGCCTCCACCCTCTCCGCGAAGAACGCGAAGAACGCCGGAACCGGAATCCGACGACGCACGATCCGCGACGTCAACAGCTTTTTCGCGACCTTCTTCTTCTTCTTCTTCGGTGCCTCATCTTCCGCGGCGAACCTGCGATCGGCGGTTAAAGGTGAGAATCGAAACTTCTAAATTCTCCCTTCTTAATTTCAATAACAACGGATTTAATTAATTAAATCCGTTTGTTCTTGATCCGGAGATTGGCGACGCGACGCCGGATACCGCGACGACGCGACGATCTACTTCTTCCGCGACGAGCAATCCCGCGACGATCCCCCATTCGGCGACAACAGCTGCGAGGTAGGGATTTATTTTGGAAAAGTTACCCCTTTTAAATTTTCTCGTGAACGTTCTTGAAAATTTAAAAAGCCGGTTTCAAACGAACAATTTTATCTTTAAATAAAATTGTTGGATCATGTGTTGATCATCGTTTTCTTTTCTCCCGTTGATTATGGCTAACGCGGAGGGTGCGGGTCTAACGAACAAGACCCGGCAACCCTCCGCCGATCTCTTTTGTTGTGCGGATATGGCGGACGACGACAAACCGCGCGGCAGGGGCGATCCGTTGTTTCCGCAGTGAAGGTCGGCATCCGGGAGGGGCATCGGCGCAGACAGGAGGCAAATCGGGCCACCGGAGGAATCCGCCGCGGCTCGGCCGCGGCGGCGGCGAACCAGCGGACCCGCGGTCCGCGGGTCCGGTCCACCCGGTCGGGACGCGGCAATGCGCCGCGTCCGCTGACCACCCGCGCGGCCCGCGTGCGGGCCGCGGCTCCCTCGACCGCGGGCTGCGCCCCGCGGCCTTCCACCCGCGCGGCTGGCCAAGCCGCGCCGGCCGAGCCGGCCGGTCCGGTCGGCCGGGCCGCGCCCAGGCCGGACCGGACCCGGCCTAGCCGGGCCGGGCCGGGTCGCCCCGGGCCCAGAACCCCCGTTTCGGGCCCTCTTCGGTCTTTCGCCCATATCTTGGGCCTGGGACCTCCGATTGACGAACCGTCAGCGGCTACGCGATCCTTGGATCGAGACGGTCGTTTCGGTATATTATACTCAAGGTTTCGGAAGACTTTGGGTTCGGCCGGGTTGGTTCGTACACGAAACCAACCGGGCCCTCGGAGCGGAAACGCTCATAACTTGAGCTACGGACGTCCGAACGACCTACCGTCAGCTGTGGTAGTTTCCTCTAAGTGAGATGGAACTTTTGGCATACTCCACCCGAGGATCGGATACAGGCGGAGTACGGTCGGGTTGGTTTTGCCCTAAAAACCAACCGGGCCCCTGGGACGAAAATGCCAATAACTCTCAGACCGGGCGTCCGACTGACGCGCCGTCTGTTGCGTTGAGATCCTGTTGTCGATACAGAACTTTTGGATACATCAACTTCGGACTACGTGTCAGTTGATGTATCAGCCTCTCGGCTCGTGGAGCGGACCCTCCTAAACGAGCTCGCTATGTGCGGGAACCCTAGCGCTGGATGTGACTTCAACGACAGAGCAGAGATCCTCCGTGGACTGCGATGACGGCAGAGCAGAGATCCTCCGTGGACTGCGACAACGGCAGAGCAGAGATCCTTCGTGGACTGCGGCGACGACTGTGCAGAGATCCTCAGTGGACTGCGTCGACTACTGCACTCAGCGATCCCATGTGGATCAGTGCCTACAGGTTCTGTGTGAGCCCGATCCTATGTGGGTCCTTACTACCGGTTCTGTGTGAGCCACTGCCTACAGGTTCTGTGTGAGCCCGATCCTATGTGGGTCTTCTGCGGGGGTTAGTACCTATCGATCCTTCGTGGGTCCGATGACTTAGACGGATCAGTGATCGTCTTTGACGTCATCTGAAAAAGTATACCTGGTTGAGCTGAATCGTATGTTACTCTCCTTTGTGGATTGTGTTGAACTATCCTATGTGGATTTTACTGTTTACTCTCCTTGTGGATTTGAGTCTTGCTTTCCTTTGTGGATTGAGTTGTTCTTGAGCTCGTGAGCAGAGCTAGAATTGGGGACTTAGGTATATGTATGGGCATATACCTAAGTCGAGTCAGATGTTACTTCGTGATTGCATCTTTCTTTTGTGCTATATCCTTTGTGGATTTCGGGAGACCTTCGGGGGTCTCGGGGTCCTTACTGAGTAGCTTGTACTCACCCCTGCACGGGCTATGCCCGCACCTTGTTGTGTTGGTTGCAGACGACGGACAGCGCTGATCACGGTTGGGGCGTGGAGCAGGACGGTACCTGGAGGTGGACCACTGGGCGGGACGTGCTCGGAGCGGACGTGGGACCCGAGGAGCCTGGAGGCTATCTGTACCCACCCTTCAGGTGGGATTGCCAGTGGACGACACGAGGCCGCCGTCTTTTCTTCAGTTGCTGTACTTTACTTTTCAGTTGTACTTTACAGTTGGGCTTGTATTTCCGGCCCCTTTACTTTTCTGCACTTTACTTTCCGCTTGCTGACTCTGTGTGGTTGTTACTTATAAAGGCAATGCCTTCCCTGTTTACTGGGATTTTACGCCTTGGTGCTAGTCGCCAGCCCCTGGCCTATGGAAGGCGGGCTTGGGGTAGTCACGGCACGGGCCCCGAGGACGGGTCGTGACAACAATGATACTATAATATTATTCTATCTTTTTAATATATATTACTCTTTATTAACTATCATTCTTTCATTTTCACCTTTATATTATTATAATATCACCATATGAAATTAATGAAAATAGGGAAATGATCTAATTTATTATTAAAGAGAGTGATGCAATGATTTTTGAGTTTTAAATGCATAAATTTTATTCTCCTTCTTCAATTATTGGAATTATATGATTGATAAACTGGTTATGGTTTTCATTTTCCCCATTTCCTTATTATCCATATTATTTTTCCTCATTCAAAAATATTTTATCCCTATAATATTTATGTCATTAAAATAGTGTAGTTTGATATGGGAGTGGATGTGTATGATCATAATCATATATATGGAGTATTTTATTTAGGATAATTACTATTTAAATGGGGTTAATTGTTTTAAAGGCTACATTATAATGTATACTGATGTAACTTCTATATAACATTGATTGCATAATTATGAAATCCCATAAAGGAAAACCCTCACCTTATTTAATTTTTTCATTTATAAATTATTCTATTTGAAGTATAGTTTTTTATTATATATATATTTTTTTATATCACATGAATTTATAAATCCTCCTAATTATAATAGAATATTATTTAGTAGTACACTAGTAAGATAATTTTATTGAAATATTAAATTCTATGATTTATAAGAATCCTCCATGTGATATTGAACCTAGGGATCCCACTATATTGAATGATTTGGTATTATAAATATTTTATTGGGATTCATGGAGAATATATTATATCAATTCTATTTAGTTTTGAGTGTGTGAAAACCATTCACACACTTCAGTTCATAAAAATAAAAAAATCATAAATTAAAAAAAACATCATTATATATAATTCTTTTCATTGGTCAATGGGAAATATTAAATTGAATTTTAATATTGCTATATTTTTATCCATGTGTATAAATCTAAGAGAGTAGTCCCATTGGATATTCACATAATTTAATATATTATATTAAAATATAATTATTTCATTATAATAAATGAAGTGATTAAGAAAATATATATGGTTTTTATTTATATCAAGAAGATGAAGTCATGTTTTTGTAATAATAACACAAAATTAAAAGAATAAGGAAATAATTTCTCCATAATTTAATTGTCAAATATACTAGGGAGGATTAGAAGAAAGAATATGAATTTATATCACCTATTCTATCTTTTACAATTCTCAAATAGTTTCCCGAAGCAGACATCACATCCAATATTGTTATTTTAAAAGAATATTATTTTTAATATTTGGATAATAATTTTCCATGTATTTAAATGCCAATGGATCATCTTATATTTGAAAATTAATAAGAACTAACTTTCAAGACATCTTTTTCTATTAAATATATGACAATTTATATGGCTCAATTTAAATAATATTTGGAGGAGATTTAGTACCTGACTCCAACCTAAGCAACCCCACGAAAAAACAATTTATTCAAAGTAGAATAATTATAATTTATTCTAATAAGTTGAGATAATAATTTTTAACTCATTTTTATATTTATTTTTTAATGTAAAATTGATTATTACCTCCCACCACATTTATTTTTTAGATTTAAATAAACAAATATATTATATTGGAGTATAATTATATAGTTTAATAAGTGACATATTTTGATGAGTGTCTAGAAGATCATATTGAGTAGAACATTGGCACATTTGATGATAATGACCGATAACCAAAAATCATTAAAGAATCAATTTCATAAACATAACCCAATGAGAAGACATATCATATCCTATAATACAATATAGATTTATCGTTGTCTTGATTTAGTTTAATAAATCATTTACCACCAAAAAAGATAATAATATTAAATATACCTACTTGATTTATTTCTATTCATTAAAAATATTTGGTCCCTTTTGATATTTTTTGATTGGTTCTCTATCTCTACATTATCTTATCTTCTAAATGACAATTATCCTTGATGAATTTTTAATTCCTAAAATTGTATATTTTTAGAAAAAATAAGAATCAAGAAATGATGAAATGTTCTTCTATCTGTTATTATATATTAACCATAACCAAAAAAGAGTTATTATATGTTAAGATGATATGTAATATTAATATTACTTCATATGGAGAAATAATACATTTATGTTCAAAACCACATAAAATGTCAAAATTTATACTCAAATCAATCAATTAGAAATATACCCAAAAACTCTTCTAAATATAGTATAATAAATTTGAAATAAAATGAAAGTAATTATTTGGTCCCATGATCATTATAAAATTAATCTAAAAACAAAATTAATCACTAATAAAGTCACATAATAAAATTTATGTGTTATGAAAATATAATCTATAAAATGTTAAAATAAATAAATTGAAATTATTGTCATATATACTACCAAATGTTAATTCATTCTTGTTTTCCTCAATTAATATCCACCGCATTTTCATAACATAAAAAACGTCAAAAAAATTAAATTTACATTAATTCCTTTAATATTTTAAAATCCTTATTTAACTTCTTCCAAAATAAATTTAACCACAAAATCACCAAAAAAATTTTATACCATTGTTATTATTATTATAAGACATTTACTTTAAAAAATATATTAAAATCATTATATGAATAAACCATAATTACCTAAAAAATAAATATTGAATTAATATATATTATTCTACATACATCTATCATGATGTTAAAAATAAAACTAATAAAAATCATTAAAAATATCATTAAAACCCATTTAATAAAATATCATGTAACCTCAAAAGGTTATCTATACATTTGATCCTATGATCATTCTTATAGACTAAGAATCCTCAAAAACATTTCACTAAATCATAACTCTTGAAACCATATATGTAGAAACAACAATTATTTACCATCTTTATAATCCTATAATAATTATCTTCTATATTATCTATAAATAAATCCATCCTATAAATAATAAAAAAATAATTATGTTTAAAGATTCATCAATCTAAATGTAATAATATTTCCCATATTAAACCTAAGAAAAACTTATAAATATTCATAAATTTTATATTTATTTTTTTACAATCTATATATAAAGAATAAGACCCTGAAAAAATATTATTTACATGATATTGGTGATCATATTCTTGATCTTTAAAATTTTGGATTCATTTTAATTAATGAAGATACTTTCAATATTTAAAAGATTCACTTGTAAGTAATACAACAAGAAGAAAAACTTCCACCCTTTTGTTAAATTAACCATTAATTTTTTCATGATAGTTTACTTCCCTATGCTTTCGTTTTCTATATATGAAACATATTAATTTTATTTCAATGAATTTCTATGGGTTCTTCTTTACACATTCATGACATGATCAGAGTCAAATCATATTACCTTTAATATATTTATCTCCAAAACAACCATGAACATCAATTTTTTATTAATCAGTGTGTAATTAAGATAATATATGTTATGGTTTTATTTATAGCATAAGATATCTATTTAGAAATAACGATAAGAATTTGTTGTCCATCACTAATCCCATTTGGTTGCCAGTTTAGAATATTACAACATTGTTCTTAAAATTTATAGTTAAGTTATTTTAAAATGGTTTCTTCCTTTTCAAAAACAAAAAATGGTTAGTGTCATTATATCCAATAAAATAATAATAAATAATTTTATAAGGAAAAAATATTATAATATTATTAACCGTGTATTATTTTATTAAATTATTTTGATTCAACTAAATGTTACAATAATTATTCATATAATATTTAACTTTCAGGCTATAAAAGATTTATATATTATTAAAAAATAACATCCTAACCTCTATCGATATTAAAACTCATCCTTTGATATGATTTATAGACCAAAAACCCAAGCATCTAGATTTGGTTGTATAAAATACTCTTTACATGATGGATTTGTAGAAACTATGATAACCCATAACATAATTAATACATAATTACATGGCTTTTAATAAGGGTTTAACATTATTTAATTTTCAATAAATTTTAGATTGTGAGTTATAGATAATTAAGAAAGAAATTACATTTGAAATTTTTTATTTTAATAGAATGTACATTTTTCCACAAGAACAGGTTCTAATTTTTACACTATTATATAAATCCGGAAACATGTTCTTCATTCAACAAGTGTCACCATTGAACTTACTATAGTTATTATACATCCCTAAGTTCTATGAGAGAACAATTAAAGCTATGTAATGATAAAAAATATTAGTAAGGTGTATAACATGAATGGAAATTAATAATCCTAATTTACAAAACCTGAAATTTATATAGAAAATTGAATTTTTAAATAAAAAAATGGGCTACAATAATCATTTATTCTGTAAAGAAAATTAATTTTACATAACTATTTTCATAAAATATTTGTTTCATGAAAAAATTGAATGTGTATATTTTATTATGGATTTTAGAAAAAATATGAAAATATTTCCTTGAAAACAAACCTTTAAGATTTATAATATTATAAAAATTTATTTAAATTATATTCTCACTTTCGTACATTATGAAACAAAAATTTTTATATAAAATATGATTTTCTATAATATAAAAATATATAGGCTTATTAGGAAATAATTATCATACCACTCTTATAATCACTCTGTAAAATAACGCTTCAAATGAAATAACCAGCATCGTTAATTATATTATTTCTCCCCATGGAGATCATATAATTACAGAATGAAATTGAGACCTATATCTCGAGCTCATCCATAATCGTAAAAAAATTTATAGGAACCATAACATGAGTAATACCCAAAAATGGTTTCGTTTTTTTCTTAAAATACAATAAATAGTAATTCAATCATATAAAAAAAATACTTTTTATCATCTGATAAAATGAGTAGAAATATCCTTTTATTTTTAAAATGATTAAAAACTAAAAATTCTTCTAATAATGGGAAGATGATTTCAATTTAAAAATCACTGGAATAAGTTAAATGAATTTTCATAATGAAAAATATTAATTATGTTTTGAAAATATATTCTTTCAATAATGAAAAATAATTTATTTTGTTTCCCACTATGATAAAAGGAGTCAAAAGTAACCTACATGAAAAAAAATAAAATTATTCCTTTTTAAAAATATTGTATAAAATTCAGGGATAGTTGAAAATTAATTTCCAAAATATTTGTAGATCAAATAATAAAATCCATGATTTTTTTGAAAAAAATGGATAATTATGTGAAAGATTTTAAATGAAGTGAATTTAAAATATTTTTCATGTAAATATATTACCTTGAGTCATATCTTGCTTCATACATTCTCTTTATCTAAAAAAGAAATTATTCACATTCTTAACAACCCTTTTTAGAGTTATTATATTTTAATTATTCCTCTTATTAAATTTATTATCCTATTTTATTTAGTTAATAGATTAGTTAAGTTTACGTCTGATCTTTTTAGGTAATTTTATTTATAATGTTAAAATAACATTAGCACATTGACTGTGGAAAATGGGTAATGATGTAACTCCATGAACCAATCCTCCAGGGTTGAGCTAGGGAAGCACACGACCATATGAATTACTCCCCATACGAAAGAGGTTTCTAATAATGAGTTAGGTAATGTGGAAGAATGGAAATACAATATCCTTGATACTTTCTAATCATCAAAGTAAAATAATGGAAAAGAAAATGAATAATCCAAAAATAAGAATTAATCAGTAACCATTAGAGAATAAAGGTATAAAAATAAAACTGACCCGTGATATAATTATATGTCATGATAGATAAACAACCCAAACTAAATAAACGAATCCATAGTATGTGGTAAGTCTTGAAATTAAAGGCATCAACTAAAATCCCACCCAAAATCCATCTAACAACATCTACATCTTTTTGCTGAACCTTCTCAACTATCCACCACATGGTCCTTTACCTTCACCAAATCCATATTTTTGAATTATACAAGTGAACATAAAATCTAGAGTATGGTGTGAGTAAAATACATATAACGACACCGTAAATGGAAGTAAAAAATAAGTTCATAATAAATTTACTAGTTCATTCCCAGAAATAGAATAATATAGATATAAAAAATATATATCAAAAAATAACAACACATATTTTATGTCCTTAGGGATCTTTTCTACCTTCTTAATCACCATTATTAAAGGAACATCAAATAGTATCCCAAAACATCCCATCAATTGTATTTTAAAAAAACATGGCTAACTCCCCCCCCAATGTATTAGTCCAATGCATATTGACCAATCATATGACACATACCTCTTGGGGGAAATTCCACTGGTCTCAACCTACATGTAAGATTATAGAATGCAAGATTATAGCCCAAAAATATAAAATTGGATACAAATTGAAAATAAATCATCATTCCAAATCAATCAAGTTTACTAATCATCAGAATCCACATGCAAGCAAAAAAAATGTCCATAGTTGTTTGACTGACCATAAAAATACGTCTCACTATACCACACATGAATAACAAGAATCCTTAAATAAAACCCAGAAAAATAGGTTCTAAAGTCTAGGGATTAAAATCTATTTTTTCATGATGTATTCCATGGTTCATCATGGAATTTTGACCCAAAATATTTTTATGTATTAATTACTTCAATCCATCCTCTATGGATTCATAGAACCAAATAAATATATACTATTTCTTAAAGAAATAAAAGAACTACAATAAAAAAAAATTCTCTGCCCAATATAATTCCCAAATTATTATTATTTTCAGGTTATTAAATATTTTTTTCTTAGCGAATAATTATTATTTTACATGAAATAATATTAAATATCTCTAAAAAAGTACATGATAATAATGATAATAATTCATTATCATAATTTGATAATTATGTGTTATTTATAATTTAAATATTATTAAAATTTTCCTTGAAATTTTGAAAAATGTAAACTCCATATATTTCTCATGAAGAATGAGAATAGGGATACAAATTCCTACCTGGAATTGATATTTTACCTATACACCAACAAATAGGTCAGGAAAATAAGGGATTTTACACTCCTAGAGATCAAATGATAAACTCATATTTATCAAAGAATACATTACCAATCATGTGTTTAGAAACTAAAGAAGGAATGGGGGAAAAATTTATAGAAAATCAAGGAATTTTTTTTTAATATTTTTAAGAAAGAACCCGTATTCTGGTTCACTGAAAAAAATAATATAAAATACATTATTTTCTTTTCTTTTTTCTTGAATCTTGAATGCATGAAATCAAAAATCAACATTACAAAAGTTATGAATTTTAAACAAGTCAAAAGAATCAATTCTTGTTATTTTAATCTTTTAAAATCATCTATCATGTTTTTAGGTTAGTGCTAATAAAATGTGTCCTTATATAGGTTCGAAAAAAAAAATTTATACCAAAAATGAAACTATGAAAGGGTTACATGGTTTTACCCTTAATGAATTCATAACTATCACTTAAGGATCGTGAATTATAAAATTAAATGGGTCTCTCATCCTCATATATCACATGGAAAAGATTTTTTACCCTTAAATGTGAAGAATTCCACCCTTATATAACCTTTGAATCCAAGGAATTACCATTACACAGTAAGGTATTTACCCTTATGTAACCTTTAGAAGAACATTTGTAACACCCTGATATTTTAAGAGAAGTATATATATATTTATATGTCTTATGTTATACAAAACATCAAAGGAATCATTCATTATACACAACACTAGCTTGGCTTGCATTACACGCAATCGCGGCCTTCCACGATAGCATGTGTTGTACGTAATACCGAGTTTCCCTAAACTACGATATGCTATTAAAATATTATATAAAATAGCCATTATGAATATTAATACCCAATTTTTGAAATTTTATAAATTTTATCTTTCAAAATATTCTTCATTTTTTGGATTCGGAATAACGAAATTAGCCTAGGGTGAAATTTTGGTATTTTTCTAAAAACTTTCAAATTTTGATGAATAGTGAAAACACTGGGTTACTATTTAAAAACCGAATTTTATTTAAATAATTATTTATTTTATTTAAATTTATTTTAGGTCAAAATTGATACATAATACCTATATAAGTTCAATGTAATTCATTTGACTCATTTTATAATAATTTTAGATATATAAAAATTTTATTGAACTTTTCACCGTCTTTTACCCACCTCCTAGGAGAATTTGCAAATTTACATAAAACATAATATTTACCACTTCTGTGAGTGGAATTTCAAAAATCCAAGAGACACAGTTAATATCAAGGAGTAAAATGTGGTTCAATAAAATAAAATTAATTTTTGGTGATTAGTAACTTTTTTCTTTTATTTACAATGGTTAAAAGTAAAAAGGTTAATTAATGGTAAAAATGATATTATTATTACCATAAAACATTTCCTAATTCTATTGGATAAGTCTAATTCGATCTAAAACAACATTACAAATAAAATATGACCATTTAGGTCCACTTGGATTAGATTAGGACATTTATTATTATTCTATTTAAAAAAGTGTTAAAATAGTTAAAATCAAAGTTTAATAACTAAAAAAATTTTTAATGTAGGGTTATACATAAGATAATTTTTACTACAAATATTCATTAGATATATAAAAATATTTCATACATAATGGTATTTTATTTATAATTTTTATACATTAAATAATTTAATTTATTTATGACACAATAATGATGCAGTAATTACCTTATTAATGAAATATTAACATAATTGATGTTATAAATACAAAAGTAAAAGTAATTTCAGACTTTTTATGAATTAGACTAATTTTATAGGTTAATATGACTTGTTATAATTTATTCAATTAACGTTTTTCTAACTAATCATGTTGATATGATTTTCACAAAAATCAAATACCAAATAGTGTCAGAATTGACATAAAATAGTTTTTAAAACAAATATTATATTAATAATTTTTATTATACTCATAAAAATATAAGGTTCGGCCAAAGGACATAGATAAGGTTATATGTGTTAATAATGAACCACTTGGGATTATTTTTTCTTGTTATTGTATGTTTATTAACCATATAGTGTAAGAAAACAAGAAGAGGCTGTAAAAGTTAAATAATTTAACTTAGAGTTAAATCTGAATAATAAGGTTAAAATAGTATCTTAAACTTGTATAAAACATATTTTTTGAAGAAGAATTCCACTAATACCCACTTTATATTAAAAATAAATCAATTTGGAGGTATTATAAACCGAATATGACTTTATTATAAAATAATATTTTATGTTTTTCCTAAGGTGCCCCTCTCCTCCCTTATAAAAGGGCACCTCCTCGCTCTCCTCCTCACACCATTTTGAGCATTCAAGAATATAAAACTCCTGAAAATTTCCCTTCTAAACTTCCCTAGAAACATACTAAAGGTCCTGGTCTTCTTCAAAGACCAACTTTAATTCCCAAAGAGGAGGTTTCAAAGAGGCATGTCGAAGAAGAGGTAATATCCGTTACCAATTATTTGAACTTTATTTCTTCTTCTACTTCTTCTTATTTAGTGGTTTCATTATGATGTAATAACATCAGTATCAATAATATACTGATATGTTATTATAAATATGAAACAACCATATTTCACCTTCTAACCATCCTATGAAAAATGAAATCACCGCCCTTGCATACGTACAGAATACCATCTCCATGCCATGGTGTAATCTGTTTTCCACCACCACCTTACTTGGATGGGTATAATGGTGTGAAGAATAACTAAATATTATTATTGTAAAGTGATATTGATTCTGAAATAGTATACATACACTTAAATACAATTCCACGATCACAGGAATGATATCATCGCTCGTCCGTACGTACGGCCTACCGTCTCCATGATATGATGTGACTCGTTTTACATGATATTCATTGAATAATGATTATTTAAATGAATTGAATGAATAAATATGATATATATTACACTAATGCAATTCTGTAAATGAGGTATCTATAACCTAAAAAGAATAATAAGAATTTATTTGACAAAACATGCATAAGAACATAAAGCAATGAACACCTGAATAACAAGTAGCAATGAAATATTACTAATAAGAAGATAATATTATGATCATATATGATATAATAACACTTAATATGATTCTAAAATAACTCAATGACATTATTTAAATAATTATACAGTAGGTTGAGATATGTACGAAGAAAATTAGACCTAAGGTAAGGGAAGATCTCACAATCTCATTTTTATCCGAGATTGTTTATACTTCAGAATTTACTGGGGCATATTTATCATCCAATCCCATGTTTCCTCAATGTGTAATATTATTTCTATCCTCTTCCAATTGTTTAAATCCAATTTTACCTGTTGATAAATTTTATTAACATATATTAATGGAATTTTTTTTTGTTTTCAATACGAGATACTTTTTTGACTTTTTCGGCCAAAGTACGAGAGGAATGTTTTTTCTAACTTATACAATAGGAATGATTTTTTATGATTTTTAAAAAAATTATTTCCATGAAGATTCCATTATCAGTTTTCAAGTTAATTTTTAATTAACTTCTTTTAGTTTAAAATTGTATTAATGTTATGAAAGGAAAAAAATTTGCTGTAGAAAGGATATTTTCCTCAATAATGGAGTTCTAGTGTTTTATCAAAATTATTTCCATCTAAGATAATATAGGGTTCTGTTTTCAATACCCAATAATACATTGATTTGATTATGTTATGATGGAATTATTTTTATGATGTCCTTTTATGGATTATATTATGATGAAATGATATTTATGAATCCCATTTTTATTACATGGGTTATGCTATGATGTATGATTAATGATTCTGTGGCAGACATAAGAATGGTTTCATTATAAGATGGGTGAGACCTATATCTCCCTCTAATGCATTGGGTAAAGATTTATATCTCATGAGATAAACATGGCTAGAATGGAAAATTAATCTCGTTCAATGATACAGGACTGGAATGAGGAGTGAACTCAGTTTAGTAATGGACTTTTTCCACTATGATGGTCTTGGAAATGAGCCTTGACTAATATGAAATGATTTTCTATGATTATGTGTGTATTCCACAAAGTTTCATGTTTTATGTTATGATTATTGGGATTACATTTCACTACTATTATTTATCCCATGTTATGATATTATGATCTTTTTTTCAGGTTATGATTTTCAAAATATTATGTTCTTATGAATATGATTTGATTGATATTTCTTTTGTCTACCCTTACTGAGAATTTGAGCTCACCCTTTCGTATGTTTTATTTTTCCCAGGTCAAGAAAAAGGGTATTAAGTAGGATATACCAAAAGGGACTCTAGATATGATGTAATAAATGGGAGACAATGTAGATGATTTATGAACCAGTTGTTTATGTTTCCCAGTTTCTAAAGACACTATACCTATACAGTCCTATCATGGTTTTGTTATATGTTGTAATAAGTATGCTTCAATTGTGAAGTAATAACCATTTATGTAATGTATGGGTCATTATAATTGGTATCATAGGGAGGTTATAGTCGACCTTTGGAAACTAGGATGTGAATGACTTAGTAAGAACTCTAAGGATATGTCTAAACATAGAACACAATATTAGTGTTTTAGAAATGGGCATGAAAATCCTATGATAAGACCTAAGCGTGAAATTTTATTCTTGATTATGTGGTTTTCCTATTATGATTTGTGTTTCTCGCACTACGCTTCTTGGTTTTAGTCAAAGGCCGGAACCCGAAGGAACCATGTTAATGCTGAATGTGACGGGCAATGCAATGATTGTCCACCTGAGCAACCAAACATCATGGGAGCTGGAATGAAAAATATTGTAGGTATAGTCGCATTACTTTCTCAAGCTATGAATCAGTAAGGACTTCCAAACGAGCAAAGGAAGGAGAAACATTCTATTGAATCCTTCATGAGGCATCTTCCACCTTCATTCAGTGGGTCTTCTGATCCATTAGTGGATGAACAATTGATTAGTACCACAGAAAAGATATTTCCAGTCCTGAAATGTTTTGAACAAAATAAATTCATCTTTGTAGTATATCGTTTAGAAGGTGAATATGATCAATGGTGGAATCATATTATGAATACTAGGCAAATGGATGAAATTGAGTCCATGAAATGGGATGAGTTCAAGAACTTATTTTTCAATAATTACTTCCCTTGTATTCTTCGAACAAAGATGGATAAGGAGTTTCTTGAATTGAATCAAAAGGATGATGAATCAGTTAGTACCTACAAATCAAATTTTACAAGACATGCAAGGTATAATTTCGGAATTATTATCCAACCCGAGTGTAAAATCGATCGATTATTTAGTTGCTTAAAACCAAGTCTTCGAAGGGTGTTATACATAAGGGACTTTAATAGATATGTGGAAATTGTTCGATGTGATCTCAAGGTTGAGATGTAGATTGGAGTAAGCCATCAGTCATATGGGTTTGATAAGAAGAGGAAAATGGAATTCAAGGGAAACTCTAAAGACCCCACTGAAAATAAGACGAGTTTTACCTTATCCTCAATGTGCGGATAGAAACATGGAGGGAATTGTCTTAAAAGGAAAAATAAATGTTTTAAGTGTGGAAAAGAAGGTCATCGGGCAGCTGAATGTTGAAATAATGGGAAGAAGATGTCTAATGATGCGAACAAAGAAAGGGATACACAGAATGCATTTCCAACACTTCAATGTTTTACGTTCAAGGAAATAAGGCATTATTCCAATCAATTCCCTAATCCAGGGGTTGTTGATGATGATCGATGTCAAAAAACTCTTAAGGCCAAAGTTAATGGAATGTCACATGCAATTTCTACCAGCGATGTGGAGTATGATAACGAAGTGGTGAAAGTTACACTTATCATCCACTCTAAAGTAGAAAATGTTTTATTTGATTCTGGATCCACCCACTCTTTTATTTCTGAAGAATTTTATAAAGGTATTTCCATATTACCGCATCATTTAGATATTGAGTTAGCCATGACAACCCCTAATGGCACAACAGGCGCATCAAAAGTTAACAATTCTTATCTGATTGATTTTTGTGGGAAAGTGCTTCCTGAAAATCTTGTGATCCTTCCTATAGTGGAATTTTATGTGATTCTTGGCATGGATTTACTTTCATTCTATGGAGCTCATATCAATTTCCAAATAAGGGAAATCACATTTAATATTCTCAATCAATCTACTATCATCTATCGATGCAAGGATGAATATAACCTTCCAGTGGAAATTTCTTCCATCCTATGGGTCTTGATTCCAATAAATGAAGGTTATTTATCTCAAATGGTTGGAGAAAAAATCATGATTATGAATATTCCCATTGTTTGGGAGTTTGATTATGTCTTTCCAGAGGAATTTCCAGGTCTTCCATTATATCGTGACGTTGAGTTTTCAATAGAACTCATACTGGGTGCTATGCTAATTTCAAAGACACCATATGGAATGGCCCCAATTGAGTTGTAGGAATTGAAGAAACAACTCCAAGAGAATCTTGATAAAATATTCATACACCCTAGTGCATCACCTTGGAGAGAACCTATTCTATTTGTTAAGACGAAATATGGATCAATGAGACTCTGCATTGATTATCGAGAACATAACAAGATCACTATCAAGAACAAATATCCTCTCCCTCACATTGATGACTTATTTGAACAACTACACAGAGCTCAATACTTTTCCAAGATTGATCTTTGTTCTGGGTATCATCAATTAAGGGTCAAAAAGGAGGATATACCAAATACGACTTTCCATAAAAGGTATGGACATTATGAATTTATAGTGATGCCATTTGGTCTTACTAATGCCCCTACTATCTTCATCGATCTGATGAATAGAGTCATTAGATACTATCTTGATCATTTTGTGGTAGTCATTATAGACGATATTCTTGTCTATTCAATGATCAAGGAAGAACATGAAGATCACTTGATAATTGTATTAAGGACCCTAAGAAAGGAGTTTCTTTATGAAAAATTTACCAAGTGTGAATTTTGGCATAAAAAAGTTTCATTTTTGGGTCACATAATCTCAAAAGAGGGGATATCTATGGATCCAGAAAAAATAGATGTTATTGAAAGATGGTTGAGACCAACGATAGTAACTAAGATCCAAATATTTCTTAGTCTGGATGGATATTATCGATGTTTTGTGAAAGATTTTTCAAGATTATCTAATACAATTACTAAGTTAACTCTAAAAGGAGTTATGTTCGTGTGGAAGGAGGAGTGTGAAAAGAATTTAAAAGAGTTAAAACGAATGTTATCTAGTGCACTTGTGCTCACACTACCGTGTAGTGGAGAAAGGTTTGTGATCTATGGTGAAGCATCCAAGAAGGGACTGGGGTTTGTTCTCATGCAAAAGGATATGGTGATAGCTTATGCCTAATGACAGATGAAAATCCATGAGAAAAATTACCCAACTCATGATTTGGATTTATCCACTGTAATCATTACATTAAAATTATGGAGACATTATATTTATCGTGAAAAGTGTGATATTTATACTGATCATAAAAGTTTAAAGTATATTTTCACACAAAAGGAGCTGAATATGCGCTAAAGAAGATGGTTGGAGCTGATCTGAATATTCTCTAAAGAAGATGGTTGGAGTTGATTAAGGATTACGACTGCTCAATTTATTATCACCCTGGGAAAACAAACTAGGTGGAAGACGCATTAAGTTGACAAGACCATGCTAGATTATCCATGATAAGGATCACAAAAGATCCAATATTTATGGATTTACAAAGAATGGATCTTGGGATTATAATGGTTGGGAAAAAATATTATCTTTATCAAATGAATGTTCAACCATCTATACATTTGAAGATTAAAGAGGCACAAAAAGAAGATGTAGAGTTACAAAAGAAGGTGATAAATGATCCTGAATTCATTCTTGATTATGATGGGATTATAAGGTTTAGGAATCAGGTTTGTGTTCCTCCCATCCCAGAATTAAAGAACAAACTGCTAGATGAGGCTCATAGTTCCTCATTATCTATTCATCTTGGAAGGAAGAAGATGTATAGGGAACTAAAAGATTACTTCTGGTGGGATGTCAGGAAAAGAGATTTTGCTAAATATGTCTCTCGATGCTTGGTTTGTCCACAAGTTAATGCTGAGAGACATAAGTCTAAGGGGATGTTATGACCATTACCAATACCCGAATGGAAATGGGAAAACATCACTATAGACTTTTTCACCTTAATTTCTAAAACATCTAAAGGAAATAATTCTCTCTGGGTCATAGTTGATCTTCTTACAAAGTCGGCACACTTCATTTCTATTAGAGAAGATTTCTCTCTATATCAGCTTGCCAGGATATATGTAAAAGATGTGGTAAGATTTCATGGATTACCACTATTCATTTTATCTGATAGGGATCTGAGGTTTTCCTCGAAGTTATGGAGAAGGCTTCATCATACTTTATATACAGATTTGAGTTTCAACACTGCTTATCATCCTCAGACAGACGGTCAGTCTGAGAGAAAAATTAAAACTCTAGAAGACATGTTGAGAGCTTTCTCTATGGATTTCAAATATGGTTGGGATCAACACCTACCTTTGGTGTAATTTTATTATAATAATATCTTTCACTCTAGTATTCAGACAGACCCTTATGAATCTCTCTATGGAAAGAAATGTAGGACTCCAACTTGCTGGGATGAAGTTGGGGAAAGGAAGCTATTAAGACCTGATCTTGTTGACGAGATGGCAGAAAAGGCCAGATCTATTCAACAACACATAAGAGCATCTATGAGTCGACAAAAATGTTATGCCGACAACCGAAGAAAATACCTAGAGTTTGAATTGTGTGATAAAGTGTTCTTACGAATATCTCCTTGGAAGAGAGTAATGAGATTTGGAATGATGGGAAAGCTGAGCCCTAGGTATATCGTTCCTTTTGAAATATTGGATCATGTTGGGATGGTTGCTTACTAAATGGAACTTCCACCGAATCTCTCTCAAGTTCACAATGTGTTCCATGTATCTCTCCTAAAAAAGTGCATACTCAATCCTTCACATGTACTAAGCTCAGAAGATGTACCACTGGAGCAAGATATTTCTTATGAAGAACAACCGATAGAGATTCTGGATCATAGTGAAAACGTTCTATGGAACAAGACTACTCGCTTGGTGAACGTTTTATGGAGGAACCACCAAATAGAAGAAGCTACATGGGAGCTTGAGGATACGATGAGAGAG
This sequence comes from Viscum album, assembly GCA_963277665.1. NCBI lineage: Eukaryota > Viridiplantae > Streptophyta > Magnoliopsida > Santalales > Viscaceae > Viscum > Viscum album. The sequence goes on along the minus strand of OY728133.1, from coordinate 1,823,882,485 downwards.
GTATCCTCATCTTTTTGTTACGAAGTGACGAATTTCATGGGCGGAATTCATTTTAATGGGTGTAGAATGTAACACCCTGATATTTTATGAGAATTATATTTTTTTTATGTCTTATGTTGTATGAAACATAAAAGTAATCTTTCATTACACACAACACTATCTGGTATTTCTTTACACGAATTGTGACCTTACACGATAGTGTGTGTTGTATGCAATACCGAGTTTCACAAAACAGCGATATGCTATTAAAATATTATATAAACTAGCTGTTATGAATAGTAATACCCACTTTTTGAAAATTTATAAATTTTATCATTCAAAATGAACTTCATTTTTGGATTCGTAATATCGAAATTATCCTATGGTGAAATTTTGGTATTTTTCTGAAAACTGTCAATTTTTGATGAATAGTGAAAACACTGGGTTACTATTTAAAAACCAACTTTTTTTTAAATAATTATTTATTTTATTTAAATTTATTTTAGGTCAAAATTGATACATAATACCTCTATAAATTCAATGTAATTCATTAGAGTCATTTTATAATAATTTGGATATATAAAAATTTTATTGAACTTTTCATCGTCTTTTACCCCACCTCCTAGGAGAATTTTCAAATTTACATAAAACTTCATTTTTACCGATATTGTGAGTGGAATTTCAAAAATCCGAGAGACATGGTTTATATGAAAGAGTAAAATGTGGTTCAATAAGATAAAAATAATTTTTGGTGAATAGTAACTTTTTATTTTAATTTACCACGGTTAAAAATAAATTGGGTAATTAATGGTACAAATGATATTATTATTACCCTAACACATGTCCTAATTCTATTGGATAAGTTTCATTCGATCAAAAATAACCTTAGGAATAAAATATGACCATTTAGGTCCAATTGGATTAGATTAGGACATTTTTTATTATTCTATTTATAGAAGTGTTAAAATAGTTAAAATCAATGATTAATGACTAAAAACATTTTTAATGTAGGTTTATACATAAGACAATTTCGACTATAAATATTCATCAGAAAGGTAAAATGATTTTATAAATAATGGTATTTTATTTATAATTTTTAGACATTAAAAAATTTAATTTACTTATGACACAATAATGATGCAGGAATTACCTTATTAATGAAATATTAACGTAATTGATGTTATAAATACCAAAATAAATTTCATTTGATACTTTTTAGGAATTACAATACTTTTCAAGTTTAATGTGACATGTTAGTATTGATGAAATTATCTTTGTTCGAACTAATCATGTTTTTTTGATTTTCACAAAAATCTATTACCAAATAGTGTCAGAATTGACATAAAAAGGTTTTTAAAACAAGTAGTATATTATTAAATGTTTTCATATTTTTAAAAATCTATGGTTCGGAAAAATGACTTAGTGAAGGTTATATATATTAATAATGAACCACTTGGGGTTCTTTTGGCTTTTTATAGTATATTTATTAACCATATAGTGTTAGAAAACAAGAACACGCTGTAAAAGTTAAATTATATAACTTAGAGTTAAATCTAAATGATTAGGTTAAAATAGTAACCTAAACATGTATAAAACCTATCGGATGAGAGGATTTCGACCCATCCCCACTTTATCTTTAAAATAAATCAATTTGGAGCAATTATAAACTAAATATGACTTTATTATAAAATAATATTTTAAGTTTTTCCTAAGGTGCCCCTATCCTCCCTTATAAAAGGGCACCTCCTCCCTCTCTTCCTCACACCATTTTGAGCCTTCATGATTGGCAACACCCTTACCATTTCCCTTCTCAACTTCCCTAGAAACATACTAGAGGTCCTGGTATTCTTAAAAGACAAATTTTAGTACCTTAAGAGAAGGTTTCAAAGAGGCGTGTCGAAGAAGAGGCAATATCTGTTACCGATTATTTCAACTTTATTTCTTCTTCTACATCCTCTTCATTAGTTGTTTCATTATGATGTAATAAAACCAGTATCACTCATATACTGATATGTTATTATAAATATGAAACAACCATATTTCACCTTCTAACCATCCAACGAAAAACGAAATCACCGCGCGTGCATACGTACGGAATACCGTCTCCACACCGTGGTGTAATCTGTTTTCCACCACCACCTTACTTGGATGGGTATAATGGTGTAATGAATAACTATATATTATTAATTTAAATTGATATTGATTTTAAAATAGTATACATACACTTCAATAAAATTCCATGATCATGGGAACGATATCATCGCTCGTGCATACGTACGACCTACCGTCTCCATGATATGATGCGACTCATTCAACATTATAATCCTTGAATAATGATTATATCAATGAATTGAATGAATAAATATGATATATATTAAACTAATGACATTATTTAAATGAGTTATCTATAACCTAAAAAAAGAATAATAATTTATTCGACCAAAATGCAATAGAACATAAAGCAATGAACACCCGGATAACAAGTAGAAATGAAATATTACTAATAAGAAGATAAGAATATGACCATATATGATATCATAACAATGAATATGATTATGTAATAAGAAAATGACACTATTTAAATCATTATACAGGAGGTTTGGATATGTACTAAGCTAATCGGACCTAAGGTAAGGGAAGATCTCCCAATCTCATTTTAATCCGAGATTGTTTATAATTCAGAATTTTTTGGGGCATATTTATCATCCAAATAAATGTTTCCTCAATATGTAATATTATGTATATCCTCCAAAAATTATTTAAATCCAATTTTACCTATTGGTTAATTTTATTAAAATATATTAAAGTTATCTTTTGTCGTTTTAAGTACGAGATACTTTTTGATTTTTTCGGCCAAAGTACGAGAAAAATGTTTTTTAACTTATACGACATGAATGGATTTTTATGATTTCAGAGAACATTTTTTCTATAAAGCTTCCATTATAAGTTTTCATGTTTATTTTTAATTAACTTCTTTTAGAATAAAAAAGTATAACATTTTAATAAATGAAAAATGTTTTTGTAGTAGAAAGGATATTTTCCTCAAGAATGGAGTTCAACTGTATTATCAAAATTATATTCCATCTAAGATAATATAGGGTTCTGGTTTCTATCCCTATTAATACATTGATCTGATTATGTTAATATTGAATTATTTTTATAAATTCCTTTTATGTATTTTGTTATGATGGCATGATATTTATGATTCCCATTTTTATTACACGAGTTATGCTATGATGTATGATTAATGATTTTGTGGCACACATAAGAATGGTTTCATTATAAGATGGGTGAGACCTAGATCTACCTCCAATGCATTGGGTAAATATTTATATCTCATGAGATAGACATGGCTGGAACGATAAGTTAATCTGGTTCAGTGATGCAAGACTAGAATGTGGAGTGAACTCGGTTCAGTAATGGACTTTCTCTACTATGATGGTCTTGGAAATGAGCCTTGACTAATATGAAATTATTTTCTTTGATTATGTGTGTATGCAATAAATATTCAAGTTTTATATTATGATTATTGGGATTAAATTTCACTACTATGATTTATCCCATGTTATGATATTATGATCTTTTTTGCAGGTTTAGATTTTCAAAATATTATGTTCTTATGAATATGATTTGATTGATATTTTTTTTTACCATTACAAAGCATTTGATCTCACCCTTTTGTATGTTTTCTTTTCCCCAGGTCAGGAAAAGCGGTATTAAGTAGGATATGCCAAAAGGTACTATAGATATGATGAAATAAACGGGAAACAATGTAGATGATTTATGAACCAGTTGTTTATGTTTCCCAATTTCTAAATACACTATACCTATAAGGTACTATAATGGTTTTGTTATATGTTATAATAAGTATGCTTCAATTCTGATGTAATAACCATGCATTTAAAGTATGGGTCGTTATAACATTCTTATAACTACACAACATCATAGCTACCCTTAATTATCATTTTTAAATATACTTGAACAACTATGAAATGAATAGAAACTCCATATTTCCATTTATAAATAGTTAGATTACCTTAATATTATTCTTATAATACCAAATTCACCCTTAAAAATTCCTAAAAAATATCATGTATATGTTTAGAATGTAATTACATTTATATAGGCCATGTTTCATATGTAAGGGTAATTGTTTTTCAAAAAATAAATTTTCCACAATAATTACTTTTAAAATATAAAAAAGGGTTTAAAGATAATTTGAAAACTACAAATGATGAAATTATATTATTCTAAAAACATATAACCATCGAGAAGTATCTATAACTATATTTCATGAACATATTAGGCCAGTAAGCTCAATTTTATGACCCCCACATCCAAGTATCCTCCTGGATCCATCCAATATTACAAAATACCCAATCACTTGGATCCATATATACCCATAACACTATCTGGATATTATTTATAATCCACAGTATGTGCTTCTCAAAATAGGATTCTAGTTACAACTCAACGTCCTCAATGTCTATATTATGAATAGGATTGGGAATATAACAATGAAGATGGGAAACATTGAACACATCCTAAATTCTTTGATAATAAAAACTAAATTCATGATCTAAATCAATGGATATCAGATCCCCAAAAACATGAAAATCTATCAATCCATAAGGAAGAGAAATGAAGAAATCGGTTGGAAAAGAATGGGAGAAGAACTCTTACCAAGGGGAAATTTAATGACATTTTATTAGGATAAATAATCATTTTAAATGGGTTTGGATGAGAAACAATCACCTCTATGGAACCTCCAATGAATATGAGATCGATTTGGGGTCGAATAGTATCATGAGGCACTTAAACCGATGGTTTAATATTTTTAAAAATAATTTTAGGATTACAATTTTACCATCTTCATTGTTATTTGGGTAAGGACACCTTTTTTGTAAAATAGTGTGCCCAGACCATGATCCCCTATAAAAGGGTGCACAATTTTCACAATGTGGGTGCATGGTTTGTGAAACTATTCTATAATCATGTAAACCCTCACCACATGGGTTTTTATAATTTTCACTAGCAGGATACATAGTGTGGGAAACCCATGTGCTGACCAGACACAAACTAAGAGCCTTGCAAAATTTTAATATTTCATAATGAAAAACCCTCTTAGAAGACCCAAATAAATCATGATTTAAAATAGTTTATATGTGTACTTGAAAATAATAATACGATTTTACAACCTCCCCACAAGAGAAAATTTCTATCCAAAGAAAGCCTGTCAAGAAGCTTCCATATCAAAAAATAAGGATAACGATATCTCATTAGCACCTCTCTCTCCAAAGTCTCGTGAGTATCATAACCATTCTACTATATCTCTCAAAACAAATTTGTCTTAATCCCAAAAATGTCCTTGGTTTTAGAATAAACTATAATAATTGGATTTCTAGTTGTAAAAAAATCTAGCATGGCATAGAGATCTCCCTTGCTCATAAAATGAGATGGATCAGAAAGATACTTTTGTAGCTAAGGTACATGAGACGTGTTATGTATTAATGCCATGTTTGGGAGAAGTTATAAACAATAAGACTATTTACCCACCTTCTCAACAACCTCAAAAGGTCCCAAAAATTGAGGAACAAACATATCTTTCCTCCCAACCCATCAATGAACCACATATGGTGAAACATTCAAGAACAGCTAATGCCCAAGATTTTTTTTAACTTTCTACGACCACTATTAGAATAAGACTTATATTGGCTCTAAGCCGTCAACATAATCTGAAGAATCAAATGAATCTTTGATATCTTATCTTAAACCAGATAACATTCATTTATCACTTATTAACACAAACAAATTTTGAAGGCCTTCCATATAAGTCCTCAAAAGGACACATTATGATCGTAGACTAATATCTATTATTATAAGAAAACTAAATTATTCCAAAATGGTCATCCCAAGATTCGCCAAAATCAAGAATACATGAACCAATAATATCTTCATGAATCATTATATCCCTCTCTGTTTGGCCATAAGACAATGGATAATATCCTTTAATCAAATGAAATTGATATCCCATTTCCTCCTAAACACCTCTTCAATAGTGATAATTAAACCAAGGATCTCTAATAGAGACTATAATAGATATAACACCATGAAACAAAATAATCTATTTTAAATAATGATTTCCAAGATCCATAAATTTTGTCAAATCATGAATGGGTAATAATTGAGCTGATTTAGTCAGTTAATAAATCACAAACCATATCGAATTATTTTTTTATGGGTATACTTAAACCCAACAAAAAAATCCATAATGATGTTATCCCACATCTGAATTAGAACTGGTAGTTTCAAAAGAAAACTTGATGGTATCTACTCCTCGGCCTTGAACTTTTTGAACATTTAATAACAGGAGACAAAATAATCAATGCACATATCATATTATTCCACTAGAATTGTTGTCGCATTCAATATATAATCCTTGTGGTTCTTGGGTGCACTACCCACTAGAAATTATAGAAATCCACCATCACCATTTTTCATCCCACTAATGAAAAAATAAAATTATCTCGAAATTATTGATTACCCTCTATGGCACAAGATCAGAAATAAATGGTCTGTCCACCATTAAGAAAGTCTCTAATTCCATATACATCGTCATCAAGTTGTTGTTCTTGAAGAATCATCTTAATAAGGGTGGAGGTTAATTGAACATTGGAAAAAGAAACCTCAACCCCTGTTTCCTGAACAACAATATGGAACTATCCAAAATGTTCCATTTTATTAAACTCATCCAATGATTCTTTCTTAGCTCAGGTAAGAACAATCCTAATCAAATAACCTATGTTGAAATTACCTTTCCCTATGGTATATGAATTGCAAAGTCAATAGACTGCTGGTTTTTCACCCATTATCTTTGGAGGAGATTCAAATATTTTTGAGAGAAGATATAACTCATGATTTTGTGGTGGTAATACATGGAAATTTTTTTTTATGAAAAATGAATTCCACCAACTCTTAAGGGAATAAAAAATAACAACTTGTTTGGGGTCATGGATTGAAAATTTCCTCTCATGTAGGATTTGTTTTCAGGAGCTATAAGAAGTGACATGATAACCCAACACAAGAACACATCACAGACCTGAACTTGATGCATCAAAAAAGATCACATAGCCTTACCAAAACTCTGGAATAGAAAAATTGGTGTATTTGTCCAAAAAAAAATTACCTCAAAAAAATTACTTTAAAATTTCTCATCCCAAGAAAGCATCACACCCTTATGAGTTAGAGCAATCATAAATGAGGTAAACATTGAGAAGTCCATTAAAAATTAGTGATAATATCCAACTAAACCCAATATTCTTTGAATCGTTAAAACATTAAGAGGTTTTTTCGATTCTATAAAAACAATCATTTTTATAGGATCAACCGAAATAACATGTTCTGAAACCACGTGTCCCATGAACAACAATTCCGGAATCTATAAATATAAGTTTTATTTGTTGGATTAATGTTAGTGATTTATAAAAAATTCCATAAATTCTCCCAGAATAAATACATGATCCTCCCAAAAATTTGAGTAAATAATTATGTCATCAAAAAAGACAACTAGAAACATATCAAGATAATCACGAGAGATCCTATTCCTCAAATCGATAATTACATCAGGAGAATTTATTACAAAAAATGTTATTATAAGGTACACATAACATTCATGACTTATCTAAAAATTGGTTCTATTATTTTCAGATTATTTTATTCTCAACTAATGATATCCAGATCGAAGATCAATCTTCAAAAACCACTTCACACCTATTAACTGGTTAGAAAATCATCAATCTGTAGTAATGAGTACCTATTTTTTATCATAATTAGGCTTATTTTCTGTTAATACACACAATGGGGAAGTGAACATTGGTATTAATTTTTCCAACTCAAGATGATATTTTTTAGATCTACATGACCTTGGGTCCTATTTTCCATGAAAGATATAACAAACCCCATCACGTGCTGGAATGGACACCCACTTATGTTTATAATCAATTTGGGATTAATTTGGAATTAGAGAATCCATCCTAAATATAAAATCTATTTGTTCCATCTAAATAACTAGAAAATTCAATGTAGTATTGATATATGATGACCAAAAACAAAGAAAAGGACAAAAAAGGCCCTACCCTCCCTTTATTCTTAGAGGTTTAGTAATATCCATTATATAAGATAAAATATCCCTAGGAAGTCTAATAATACCCACAATAAAGGATGAAATAAACAAATTATATTAATAAATATTAAATATATATTCTCCTAAATATGATGTAATATCGATTGTACCTCTAATAATCACTAGACCAATACATGGTTCCTTTAGAGACTCTGCCATTGTGCGAAGAAGATTCATTCTTGATTCCAATGGTTGGAACCCTTTAGTCCATGAATAATTTGATTTCACTATAATAAATTTTAGGGATGATTATCATTTTCAACTATAGGGATAATAAATGATATGATAGAACTTCTACAAGTGACCTGAGCATCCACATGAACCACATACCTTCGGTTTCATAGTGCAAACCCATTTAGATTGACCATGATTTTCAAACTGGAATAAAATAAAAGGGAATATTCTAGTAACTAATGGAGGTCTAGAAGAACCTTTCATTTGAGAACCACTATAATAATCTTCATACTTCCTCTTTTCCTTGATGGAACTCATATAACATCCATTAGGAGAAAAAAAACTCCCATCAACCATAAATTCCCTTCTATGTCCTTATAAACCATAAATTTTCTATCCATCACATTAGAATAAGAATGGTGATTCAAAAAGAAAACATGAGAATGGATATCATATAGAATTATCATATCAAATATCATAGTATTAATATTTTCATTCGATTCAATCTCAAGTGAAAACTACATAAGTTCAGTAATGAAATTTTCAAATTCTGTTATGGTCCGATCAACCAGATCATTTTTGAAAAACTCTATATCAATTTACAAAAACATCAATTCTATATAATAATATTCAGTTAGAATATATTTACATCACTTCCACTTTATGTCCTAATTCTTCTTCATTATCAACATTATATACAACAATTTCTTTATATGTACCTCTAGATTTAATGTAGAACCTTTTACCTTTATAGAATTAGGCGTTTCCATGATCTCCTTAAAAATTCAATAACCCATAACCAAACCCTAGCCTCTTGAGAATCATTTGAGACTTGGTAAAAATGTGGCTTCTAGAAAATGAATTCTATAGAACAAATTTTTAACCCATAACTACAAGGATCCACCATTGGATCCGGAATGGGAATTGGTGTAGGTGTCTATTATTGATATTGGATAGCACCCACCACAACCTTAATCAAATTATGGTCTAGAGGATGATTTTCTCATTTGGGATCTTTGGAATATTCCCCCATATCTAATTCACACATCTTCTCAGAGGCTTGATGATACAAAAAAATAGAATAAAACATTGAATATGTTAGAATATTACATAGAAAAACATGTGAACAAGAACAATAAGGAAAATTAATCCCATCATATAGATGAAAAACATTTTGATTAAAACTAGCCAAATAAAAACGAGGGAAAGGAATATAACTAATCCTCTAGAAAAATTTCTCAAACCACACCTGGTGACTTAAAGATAATTATGATGATATCTACAAAAACACTCAATCGCAATTAACAGCTAAGTATATGATTTCAAACTGCATGTAGACATCAACCCAAGATATTTAACATGTACATTTGATATTAATTTATAATGAATCTTCCCTGATACCATGGTATACTGATGACCGAGACGTTCTAGACATATCCTAAAGGGCATTCCTAGTGCCCATGGGTTGGTGAATAGAACCTTCCATCGCACAATATAATAGTGGGAAATGATTTTCAATATAATCAGTGAAATAAATAGATACAAGTTAGTATTCTCAAAATAAAACACCACAGGGAGAAAAATACCAAAAGTTGAAAAGGTATATAAACCACATGTAAAACAAAAAAATCACCAATAATATGAAAGATAAATACCCAATCCCAAATGTACAGAACACTACAAGACCAAGGATAAATAATAACCACCACTATGTGGGACATTTTCATTGAACAAACTTGGTATAAAACATTTTACAAACACATGATGGCATAAGTGCGGTTTGATCTAAAATCCTCGTAGGGTCTTACCCAGGATTCCATAATAATATGGAAATAAAATAAACCAATACATTATTTCAATTTTAAATAAAATTGGCATGAAAATACAATTGAATATTTTATAAAATTCTATTCATTTCAATTGATGGAAACATTATGAAAAGGCACTGTATGCATTTTTTATAAAATTGTTTATATAAATTAAAAAGGCATATGTAAAGTATTATTATAGAAAATAGAAAATATAAAAATAATAACAAATAGAGACATTTTTTAATGACAAGAGGTACGATATTCAATGTTATGGGATCCTCCCACGTTTATTTAGTGATAACACCATTGTGTAGCCACATCCCTCTGAAACCAGTTAGAGAGGACTAATAAACATCATAATAAGGATAGGATCTACTAGTATGTTTATGATAGAGATTTAATGTATCAATCCATTACTCTAAAAATCCTATCCTAGTGTGTTTGTCCTTAATAAGTCACTAACATTATATGATTTCATGTGTTAAAAAAAATAAGTGTGAAAATTATTTCCAAACTTTTTAAAATACAAATCCCCATTTTTTATTTCAATATGCCAATTTCTGTTTAAAACCCAATAAATGAGTTTTTTATCAATTCATTCATTTTTCAAGATTAAAACAAATATTTTATTATAAAAAACATTTAACCCATTTTAAAATATTAAATTTCACAATTCAATTTCCATAAATCAAATTCCACAATTTCCATCAATTCTAAATCAAACAGAAATTCAATTCAATTTGGGATTCCCCAATTTAAATTCCAAATAAAATTAAAATCCAAATTAAATGATAATTGGGTTCTTCTTAATTGAATTGAAATAAATTTAATTTATATAGTCAATTAAGGGTTAAATTAATTGGCTAAACCTACACATAACCACCAACCTTGGGATCATGGATCGTATAACACAACACGACAATATGAAACAACTATGAATTACATCATAAAGGGATATCTAAAAATAATACCTAGATTGAAGATCTAAAATAATGGATATTAGAACCTCCAAGATCATATAAATATCAATAAATCATTGAGGAGGATATAGGATAGGATTTGGACATAAATGAAGAAAAGAGAACTATATCCAAGGAGAGATAAAAATACGGTCACCAAGATTTGATCTTATTTGGAAAGGGGTTTGGAGGAGACAAAATAACCTTAAAGGAGAATCCAAGGTATAATAAATCAAATTAGTGTTTAATGGTCTTGTCTTCCACATAAACTGAGAGTTTATGTATTTGAAAAATAATTTTGAAAATAAAATTTTCCCACCCACATAGTTAGTTGGGCAGGGCTGCACGATTTGTTAAACTGTGCACCCTATCTATTCTCCCGTATAAAGGGGTGCATGGATTCTACTTGGTGGGTGGATAGTTTTCCTAAACATGCATCAACTATGAAATACATTATTTCTATGGTTTTTACAGCTTTCATTAGTAGTGTTCATGATTTGGGAAAACTGTGCACTAACTGTGCAAAACCAAGGTGATTTCGAAAATTTTCAAATTTATTCCTAAACCACCGAAAAAAATACCAAAGAAAGTCATGATTAAAATATTATTGAGGAGTACCTAAAAAAATAATATTATGATACATTATTATAAGAAAACATATCCAATAATTGTGAATCATAATGTTTATCTCATTGAATATGCATGTGATTTATGCTTGTTCTGGGTGGTTACCAACTAGTTCCTAATTAATCAAGTCCTATATGATGTGACCTATAATATATGAGTCCCATAAAAAACTTCCTCACTTACCTCATGTAAACATAGTGGTGAATAGAATGACTGTATGTGGAGAGACACAAACAATTCCATTTTTATCGAATACTAGAAGAAATTGTTTTATGAAAATGCCACTAGATCCATGATTTGATCCTATTCTCCTAAAAAATATAGAATACATGCTCGAATCATATATTCTAATTCATGGATCATTCTCTATGGGTACTTTTCTGTTTGAGTATTAAAATTTATACTAATATTCTAATCAGTACCCATCTCCTTCTATAATCCTTTACAAAACTATATGGAAAATCATGCGTCTCTATCAAATTCAATTCTTAATTAAACTATATGAATACACACAATATCTCAAACATAGATCATGACTAGATCATCCAATGAGTTTTTATCTTTTATTATAAAATTAACACAACTTATTAAAGTGTTCCATTACCTCTCAAATGGTGTCTTGACCTCTTAGGGTCCTTGGAAAACCAATAATAATGTCTATAATTACCTGACACCACTCCCATACTATCACTAGAATTGTATGGGGTGACACTCCAAATATATGATACTTAGATATAATCCTCTGACATGTTAAACAATATGAGAGAAAACTAATCATGTCTTCCTTCATAATGGGCTACTATACCATTTTCTTGAAATCATGATACATAATTTTTATTTCAGTTAAAAACACCCATTGTGAATCATAACTTACTCTCATGAACTCCTATCTCATATAAGAAAGAATTATCACCTTTACATAAAGTATAAGCACTCATCATCTATCTAAATTCCAGCATAAAATATAACTTCTTACGACCAACCTCCCATGAATAACCGTACACTATAGATGAATATCTTTCATAGCCTTCAAATATTCTTGAAATACAATCATGATCACAAAGGGTATACAAACTGTTTCACCTTGATCCCCATCCATGCCCTCAGGTTAGTATTCCAATGAATCTATGAGATTATATACTACATCAGAGATATTTTCCCTAACGTATAATTTATTTAAACTTAGTTCATGTCAAACTATGTTTCCATTTCTCAAGCATATATTCCCTCTTTAAATAAAAAATCTTCTAGTATTCCACCCGATTACTCTAATGAATATTCATGTCATAATGGCGATAAATATACCACAATCTCTTCTGTTCTATTAATATTGAAAATATATATCCAAAGAGGTAGTTATGAAAATATTATAACTCATATACCAAAAACAAGAATTCCAAGACATGTGTAGAGTCGTTCCCCACATTGATTCACTGTTTACATGACCTGTAAGAATCCCCCTTATTACCCTTTATCATGATTACTAATAAGATAATGCAACATGAATTGAAATACATTGATTACCCAATACAAGGATCTAGAATAATATTTAATAGAGACAACTTAACCCACTTATTCAACTCTAAAATGAATTACATACATAGATATGTCCACTTAAACATGACTCCCTTCATGTTTAGTGCGACCATGGGTGCTTCCAGGGGAGAAAAGTCTAAAATGAATATCTTGTATTACCAATCCTACATGAGGAAAATATATATCTCAAAAACATTGTTCAAGAATTCCCAATAAATAATTCTTTAAAACTTATAAAGATCAACATATATTACCACTTTTGAATCCATGTTCACAATTAATCATGACTTATGTTTCCATAAGTGGCACTTTGAGTACATGGTGTAAATACAATGTTCCTGAACTTACACAATATAATATCATGGTGTACCAAAAGTGATTTCAATGTATTGAGATACATATAGATTTCAACCATGAACATAAGCATTAAGGATTCCAAAAATTGGTAAAATTACTTATTCATGATTTCGATGAAAACTACTAGGAAAATTATCCACCCAAAAGAAATAAGAAGATACTCATATAACCCATACCTACTCAAAAATGTTGTCTTATGCATATCTTCCTAAAATTCCCAAATCTAATAGTATCCCAAAAATAGATCAATCATACAAAACCATTAGGATCTGATAAATTGATAAATCAAATCATCAATTGTTTTGAAAAGTGTACCTATTATTGATAGTGATCTAATTTAGCTTATAGTAGTCAACCCAAAGCTGAATAATATCATAGAAAATCATAGATAACAAACTGAAGCACCCCAGTGATATGTGACTAGTCTAATGATTTATTTAGCCTCTGAATCAACCATCAACACTTTGAGTTATTTCATTTATGTTGGTGTCATGTAGTATGGTGGATTTCAAAGGGGCCATGCATTGAGAAAAACTTCAATATTTATCTAAACATACATATTTGGGGTAATGCTGAGAAATATTATGGAAAGAAATATCGATATAGGTCTAAAACTATAATGAAATAGGAGGGAATCACCATATAACCTTTATGAGGATCAAAATTTATAGCTATACTAAAAATATTTCTCTTTAGTGAGTGTCTAAGCCCATTTTTTCGGCCTCAAAATCGCACCTATAATTCAGTATGAACTTTTAAAACTTATGTGAAATGAATCTTACTTATCCATGATAATAATTAATGTGTTCATGGTAACTAGTCAACCGATTCGTGCTAAGGATTGCATAAGAACCCATCATCTCCCTAATTTATAACCTTCTATTATTATCAAAGCTAGGAAAAATCATTATGATATCTAGATATATAAAAAGATAAACCAAATTCCATCACTGGTATGTATTGATAGATAAAATAATAGATGATAATTTAACAAGTAGATCCAACCTGATAACTACTTGAGTTGATATAATCAAATGTGACACATATATAAAAAAATCAATTGATTGAGTAGATAAAATATAGACTATACCAAAAAATCTGGTAGGTACTTGAAGACCACCTATTGGAATCTGGTTAGCAATGTATTCCCTACTAGCCACTATTTCATGAAGTATCATAGGCTCATGCTTCACCTGATTTACCAACCAATACGGGGTTTGAGTTGCTTACTTAATCAATATGCCTAATTTTTATGAGTGTATCCTCTATGATCAATCACAGGAAAACATAAGATTCACTATCATTCAACACTATTGATATGTATAGAGAGATAAGAATAATACTTGAGAAAGTGTCGATTCCTCCTACAATTTTATAACCTGGAAGAGTTATCTCCCTTATTAATGTCAAAAAACCTATGAAATTCTTTGACAGATTACCACAACCCAACATCCATCCTATGAATTTATCTTCTTATTCCATGAATAGGATAATGGGACCATACTAGAGAATGTTAATATTGATCCACTCTCCACTAATCCATATTTTGTATTTTCTAAAAACACTTTTAAGGAAAAAGTGTAAACCCTAACAAAATTCAAACCATAAATAAGTCCAAGTGGGAAATCAAACATGTTCAGGCTAAAAGCAGTTAAACACAAAAGGAGGTCACATAGTCATTGAAAATGAGGCTAAAATTGGAGGAATTACTTACCCGATATAATCCCCATTGAAAATCACTAACCACTAAATCTGGATCATATCTGATACGATCCTCAAAATGAGTGGCGAGCTTGTCCCATGATTGTATTTATTCCTCCGCATTGATCTTCTTTTCATTGAATCCGTGAGTTATGATCCAGTCTTGTTTTTTGATCGAAGACGATTGAACATTTTTGGCATTAATAGAAAGTTCCATCTCTAATATTTTCTCTTTCTCCTTCTCTGAAGCCTTGAGATCCATGGTCTCAACCTGCATTTCTTCATTTGAGTGAAGAATAAGCTCAAGATGTTTCTATGGTTCTTTAGAAGAAACGTGTTCAACCTATTGCTTTTACTTTTGAGTTTCCACACACTTCTTTTTTCCCCCGGGTTTGGATTCAATCTCATTATTCTGTTTGTTACCTAAAGATGTGGTTAAGATTGTTTTGGGGGTATTCGTGTAGTCCTTTTGAATCGGGAAAAATCCAATGAGAGAGTTTCCTTGCTTACCCTTTCTTGAGCCATCTCCAACCAAAGTGTGATCGTGAGATTGCTCATGATGAGAATCAACCTCACTATCACTTGATTCTGGAGATCGAAATCGGCTCTGCTTTCTTTTCTATCCTGGGATGACGGTTTTCCATCCTTCAGGATCCACATTCTCGTTTTCAACTCCATCCAAAGAAGCGAAACAATTTTGGGACTTAAAAGACTTTGATGTTTCACATTGTACAATCAGTTCTTGACCCAGAGACACCACCACATTCGAATCGTGGGAGTTAATCTTATCTGTAACCACTCTTGCTTCAGAGTGAATAATTCCATTATTATGACCAGCCACCTACTTATCCACCTGACCATTAACCATCTCACCCGACTTCACTAACTCAACAAAGGAGAGAGACATCAAGTTGAAAGGAACATCTGAGGCTAGAATGGTCGACTTGGAAGTCCCCAAATCATGATACATCCTTGCAAATATGTCATTGACTCTTGGCTTCTGAGACACTACCATCGGCTTAATGGATGAACTGAGATTTTTTTATCTAAGGGGGTGCCTTCACTCCTAAGCTTCTGCAGCCAAAAGAGCCTCCCCAGATCCTAGTTCACACACCCCCTCCAGGTTGTGGTTTGAATTGGCATTGATATCTAAGTAAATTGGGTCCAGAGAGACCACCTGATTCTGAGTGGGGGCATCCTTAACAAGACCACATGCGATTTGATGATCAGTAGTGTTTCCAAGGAGCAGCTCTATCCCAACCGGATCCCCACCCGTATGAGTTTTTATTCCTTCATCAATGTTTGCAGAGCCCATCACCGATGTACGATCGAGAGTCAGCCTCCTACGCCTACACACCGCCAATGAATGCCCCATTTTCTTGCAAGAAAAACAGAAATGAAACCACGATTCAAACAGAACAGATTGTTTGTAACGAAACTGATTTCCTACGGAAACCCATATAAAATCAGTAGGAACCTTTGAAATGTAAACTTCAACACAGATTTGTGGAGAAATTGGGTGGAAAATTGCTCTAGTCCTACTATCAGAGCACAGATAGCGACCCACGAGATTTCCAAACATTTGAAGGATAGCAGGATTTTAAAATGGAAGAGGGAGTTCTGGGAATCTTACCCAAATAGCCGAGTCGGTGAATCGCGATTCATATGGAAGTCATAAGATTACTTGAAGAGGAAGAATCTGGAACCGTCGCATATGCGGGGAGCACTAGACCAGGCCAAAATCAGGTCTTCCTCAGATGCAAGCCTAACCATGATGTGCTTGGAATCGAGAAGTCCCAACGTAGCCTGGTCCTATAGACCCCAAGATCTGAAAATATGACGGTAGAATGTGTCCACTGGCAGACATCGGTGCTTTAAATGACCTATCAGCATCAAATCCGGCAGGGAAGATGCGGCCGTGAACTCTGAGGAAGAGATCGAAAGTTGCGGGAATCCTTCGAAAAACTCGGGGACTTTAGGGAAAATAAAAATCATCGGGAAGGGGGGAAGATGGTTCGGATTAGACAAGGGGGAGAAGAGATGGGGTCTTCCCCCCACAAGGGGCTGTGAAGGTACCTCCCATATTGAGGGGGAAGGGACCGGCACGATGCTCATCACTGCCTCTGGTAGGAACCCAGTAATATTGATCCACTAATAGCTAAAAAAAACTAGTAGATATGATTTCTTTAATATCGTTTTGTATCGTTAGTTACTTATAAATTACTATATCATATTTCACCTGATCAGTGTTCATAAACTATATTTTCATCTCTAGGTGGAGACTAAAATTGAACATTCAATGATTCTAATACTCATTTCCAACATTATTAGAAGAAAAGAAAATAATCTCTATAAAGCATGATGATTATGTTGACACCATCATCGTCCCCTTATAGTGATCTATATACAACTGGTTATGATATGGGGTTAGTTAATTGGGGGAAACCACATTGAAAAAGAGATCCTTGAAAGTCTCCCAAAACAACCCTTTACATCTACTCGCCTGTAGCATAATATCCCTACACCATCCAATTACACCATGAAGCATAAAGGTTTCAGATTTGATCATATGATCCTATAGGGTCTCCAACATGTCAAAAATACAATCAATGAACTATATCAAATACTATACATACTATTGTCTCTAATTCCCTAGATGGTTGGGGGATGATGGTTTTGGATGTTGTGAGTGTAATCCACTATCATGAACCCACCCTTATTGATTCCTCCACCTAGAATAGGAATCATTCAAAAGCATCCTAGCTAGACAGGTTATATAGCTTTACCCACTATAGAAACTAAGGTAGTTTTCTCCATTATATCATCTTTCATGAATGTGGTGAAATAATCTGTATAATATTTTTTCAAGGTGACATTTTTTTGGAATTCCTAAAGAAAAATTATAGATATCTATCAACCTAAACCAGAAAAATGAAAACCACATAAAACACACAAGGGTTTACCAAAATTTTCTACCTAATAAGCTACCCAAAAGAAGAAGACATAACCCCCTAAGAACTACCCATAAACCATGACAAGTATCTAGTAAATGCACATTAGTCACATTAACACATATACACTCAATAATAGAATAAAAGAAGATCAAATAATGAATATATGAAATAAGGCATCAACGAGATTTTAAAAATTTCAACAGAATTTAATTATTTTTCTCTATCCAATGAATGAAATATGTATATGGTATGAGATCTTACTTGCCTATGATGATGCATGAATACAGAGTAAAACCCCTAAACTAGTAGGCAAACATCACATCCATATCCTTGAGTGAATTTAATCAATAGTAACATCAAAAAACAAAAACAAAAAAATTCAACTTTCCTAATAACTCAGAGGTCCACTATACAGTGTGAGCCAATCACTAACATACCTATCATAACTGATTCCAATACCTCATAACTACTACCTACACTATTCAAAATAAAAGAAAAGATAAGAAACATGTAAGTGAACTAGGTTCCCTAAAATAGTTTTTTAACACCCCGTAATAATCTATTGGGTCTGAGTTAAGATTCAATACAACCACATGTGTGCCGCCCCATACACTAGAAATTAACAACTAGTAACGATGGCCTACTAATCGTTTTAGGGAGAATATTTCCCAAATACTAATTAAATATAAAAATTAAATAAAGGATGTGATAATAAATTATAAATAACAATGAATCAATCAAACACCACTAAAAAAAGAAAATCTTCAAACAACCTAACCGACTTCCATCATGAAATGTATATATGAAAGCACCCAAAAATCCATTAATAGGGTGAGAGTACCGCAGTTAGTAATAATTAGTAATAGTTAGGATTAATTAGCAATAAATAGTAATAAATAGAAGTAATTAATAATAATTAGGAATGATTAATAATAAATAGTAACAGTTATTAATAATTAGGATTAATTACAATTATTTATGATTAATTAGAAATAATCAATAATAATTAGTAATTCATAGGAATAATTAGTAATAATGAAGAATAATTAGGATTAATTAGTAATAATTAGCAATAATTATTAATAAGTAGTACATTGAAATAAATGTTTACAAATTGTAATAAATAGTAATAGTTAGAACTAATTTGTAATAAATATACTTAATCTGTAATAAATAGTAATAAATAGTAATAATAGAAAATATTTAGTAATAATTTTTAATAAATATAAATAAATAGTAATAAATAATAATAAGTAGAAATAAATAAAAATAAATTTCATTAATTAGAAATTTATAGAAATAATTAGAAATAAATAGCAATAAGTATTAATAATTAATACTAATTACTAATAAATAGGAATAATTAGTAATAAATAACAATAATAAGTAATAAATTTGAATAAATAGAAATAATTATTAATAAAGATGAATAATTAGTAATTATTAGTATTATTTAGTAATAATTGTGAATAATTTGTAATAATTAGTAATAATTAATAATAAATATGATTAAATAGTAATAATTAGTAATAATTTATAATAATTGGTCATAATAAGTAATAAATTAAAATATATGATAATAAATCAGTAATAATTATCAATAATTAGTAATAATTTGGAATAATTGTAATAATTAGAAATAATTAGTAATACTTAGTAATAATATGGATTAATTAGTCATAATTAGTCATAATTTGCAATATATAGTTATAATTAGACTTAATTAGTAATTAAAAAGATTAATTAGTAATAATTAGTAATAAATAGAATAAATTTGTAATAATTAGTAATAATTATGAATAATTTGTAAAAATTAGTAATTATTATGATTAATTAGGATTACTGAGGATAAAATAGTAATAATTAGTAATAATTAGAATTAATTATGAATACATAGGATTAATTTTTAATAATTAGTAATAATTAGTAAAAATTAGAAATAATTAGAAATAATTTGGAATAATTATTAATAAATATGATTAGTTAGTAATAATTAGTAATAATTAGTAATAACTAGTATTAATTAGTAATAATTAGTAATAATTAGGATTAATATGGATTCATTAGCAATAATTATTAATAATAAGTAATAATTAGTCACATTTAGTAATAATTAGTAACAATGAGTAATAAGTAGTAATAATTTGTAACTATTAGGATTAATTAATAATAATTAACAATAATCAGTAATAAATAATAATAATTAGTTACAAATAGTCATAATAAGAAATAAATAAGAATAAATAGAAATAAATAGGAATAATTAGTAATAATTAGTAATAACTAGTAATAATTATGATTAATCAGTAACAATTAGAAATAATTTGGAATAATTTGGAATAATTAGTAATAATTGGTATTATTAAGTAATAATTAGAAATAATTATTATTAATTAGGAATATTTAGTAAGAATCAGTAATAATCAGTAATAATTAGTTATAATCAGTAATAAAAAATAATATTTAATCATGATTAGTAATAATTAGTAATAAAAATCAATAAATAGTAACAAATAGAAATAAATAACGTTAATTAGGAAATTCATAAAAATGAGTAAAACCATCATGAAAAGGATGAATTCTTACAACCTATTCAATTGATATTTTCATCATTCTATATACTATTTGAATGTTATTTTTCTTATCATTTTTATCTAATAAATAATTTCCTTTTTCCCAATTCTTTTGAAAAGCCATGTTTTGTTTCTAACTATCTGCAAAAAGTCAAAAAATAGATAAAATGATTTTTTCTTCCATTATAACAATGTTTTCAAATTCATTTTCTTTTCTTATCAAACTACAAAACTACAAATATATTCGATGTTGTTAACCGAAAACACTCTTGTTTTCGAAGGATAAGAGAGTAACAATGTCACGACCCCTCCCCACAAAGTGTACCCCTCCTGGGTCTGCAATGTGAAAAGGGAGATAATGACCCCCTGAGTCCCGCCTCTTGTAGGCCCAGGGTTGGAGACTAGCACCGAGGGTATAAAAAACACACAAAATGGGAGGCATTAACCTATAAGAGACCACATGTGGAAGAGTGAGATAAGATAGAAACCTACCAAATCTAACACAGAACTAAAATATAAAAGAAACCCATGTGAACGTATTCAATGCAAAGAAAAATTACTAAACTAAAAGGGGAAAAATAGAAAGCACCCAAAAGAAAGTAAAAAATATCTCCAACCACAAGCCCGAACAGCTCCTGGAACCCCAACCTAGTAAAAACCAGCTTGATCTCAAACCTGCTCCAAGTGAAATGAAAAAAAGTTTATATATACATAGGGTGAGTATAACAGTATACTCAGTAGGATCCTCCCCAAAGCCCCTCCTGCAAATTAATGAAAAATTCTAAAGCACAGTGAATAACAAGTGAAACTAACTCGTCACCTAAACTGGTATACTAAGTTCCCAACCTCACCATTGCTACTCTCACCAAGTAATGCATATAAGAATATATCAAATAATAAAGAATATCAAGGATACCCCACTACTACATCCCCACTGGTTTTTCTCTTTTCCCCAACGTCGCACGTCCTGAGAATCTCTCTCTAAAAAGGCTTTCCCACAAACACCTGGGCGAAGCACCTCAATATGAACCTCATGCAACAAAACCACCACGTCCATACACCAAAGTAACCAGGTAGTTTTTGGGATCCAACACAACTCGTATAACATATATCATACGTCGAGTATTATACCTAAAGCCATTACTACCCATACATCAAGTAAGGATCCTCAAGCCATCATAGCCAATACAGGTTACGCATATAGTACTACATAGTAATCTATATCCATAATATATGTCTCTGAATAACCAAAAGCCATTATAGCCCTCTACGCACATATGTGGGGAAAACTAACCAATGTGCCTGCCAGCACAAGTAACTACCAAGAGAAGAGAGCTCGGCCAAAGGAGGTAGTCAGCCATCTATCCTCCCACTGGAATGTTGGGGAAAGTACCCCCTAGGGCTCATAATCCTCAGCGTGTTAGTTTCCCTTACTGACAGGGTGGAGTAGCATATATAAACACAAAATGTACAAAATATACTATAACTCATAACCAAACTATGGAAATAACCTAGTCTTAGACACAACTGCAGCTAATGTCTCTCAGACTCCGGGCTACTACTTCTATGACTAGGTATCCTATAGGCACACAACAATTTAAAGAGCTTAATTATATTACTTCATTCCATTTTTTTCAGTTCCACTGTACAGTAATTAATTATTTAAGCATTAATTGACCATGAACAATTTTACATTAAATTTCATAAGAATCACGCCCAAAGTCCAATGTTCCTTCAAAAATTTCAACCTCATCATTATGTTCCACCATCTCCATCCCCATGGGTTAACACCATTTATTAAATTATTCATTATAGAAATACTTTCCCACATTCCCAGGAATTCTAGAAATACATTATATGCTACTAAACACAAGGGAGGATCAACACGGTGAGTATATGTACTACCTGTCGAGTCTTTGCCACTTATAACAAGAGAATATACCCATCCTTTTTTGAGGATCTAAACACAGAAATCATGTAGAAAACCCCGCGTGTCTTCACCTCTTTTTGAAGAAGGGTAAGTAAGACTAGCTGCCTTGAGCAATGGGGAAAAGTAAAGAAGATAAACATCCAATCAAAATTACCATGAATCCAACAATCACATCTACTCAATTCCATCATCCATGGTGTCCTCCCTAACACCAACATGTATAAACCGACGCATGTCACCACTCTATGCATCATTTGTTGCCACAACTAAAAGGGACTCTATGTCTCCGCATATTACCACAAACATCGAGGCTCACATTAAAACACAAGCAGCAATAAAACAAACATCTTCACAATTGGGCTCTTGGCCCTTAAACAAAAAAGAGTGTAACTCAGAACCCTACAATCAATTATCTTTTAACAACCACCAGTTATTTTATCCATCTTGTGTTAAACGATTTATTATTTGTTGGTCCCAAATTTGGGAAACCTAATCATTAAATTATCACAAATAAATAGACATTCTTACTGCACTAATTTGATTAACATCAAATTAAAAAAAGAACCAGATTCATTTTCATGCCTCTTTATCATTAGCCCACAATTATAAATTAATCCCGGTTTACGTTCTCTATTTATTTCCATCAAGAACAAACTACTAAGCAAGGCAAGCATATATATCACTCTATCTAGAAACATAGGAGGCAATAACATACGATCGATATCAATTTATTTATCCATTTAAAATATTTATTATGTCAATTCCATTTTCATCCAGTGGGATTAAACATGCTAACAGTACAGTTTCATGTAAAATAAATAGAAGCAATGAATCCCCTACCTCAAACAGTTCCTCACATTTTTTATCCACACAATGGGTCACAATCCTCCTCTCACAACAACTACATCCACCCAAGGATGCCATGATACGAAAACACCAACCAAACCCAATGAAAAACCCCATTAGAAGGGTGGAGATTACATGCTATAACATGGAATGGTGAAACAGGAGGTGATGATCCCAAAAGGAATGACTATAAAACATACCGTATATCGAAGATTGACTGATATACCTCGGTTGCATCAAAATAGAGTGGAAGAAATCCGAGGATAAACGTTTTATTGTGAAACTCCTATGAGAAGGATTGAAAGGTTCTAGAGTCTCATAGCTGATAAAAAATAGGAAGAACAAGGGAGGATGATATCTTGTCCCTTTTGAAGATTTAATGGGGCGACGATTTAAGATATTCTCAATTCCCCATTAAAAGCGGATCGAATTAACCCAGGAAGTTTGACCAAGTAAAAACATCCTAATCCATAGAAATAATTAATATAGGATTTATGGTATTTGAATCAGCCATAAGAGTCCTTAAAATAAGGCTTTAAATATAATTTATGTCAAAAGAAATGTCAAAGGGGTGAAACTGTAAGAAGCTAGAAAAACTGTTCAAATTACACTATTAGAATTCCGCTCTTAGAAGTCCATTGTTAGAAGTCTGATGTAAGAAGTCTTCTATTAGAAGTTTGTTGTTAGAAGTACTATATTAGAAGTCCTCTTTTAGAAGTCCGCTGTTAGAAGTCCGCTGTTAGAAGCTCACTGGCCAGGAAACACTGTTCACTAAATCCTCACAAATAGAACACTGTTCACTAAATCCTCACTGACAGAACACTGTTTACTAAATCCTCACTGATAGAACACTATTCACTAAATCCTCACTGATAGAACACTATTAACTAAATCCTCACTCATAGAACAATGTTCACTAAATCCAAACGGATATAACACTATTCACTAAATCCTCACTGATAGAACACTGTTCACTAAATCCTCACAGATAGAACACTATTTACTAAACCTCACTGATAGAATACTTTTCATCTATAGTTATTTGTTACCGATAGAACTGTTCACCAATGAAACTATTCACAGAATTGGAAATTTGGTAAAGTGTTGGGGATATGTCACCTTGACCTCCCAGAACACCTCAAACACCATATTTTTACAAAGTAATGGACCAGAGAGGTCCAGGTCCTTACGTCATATACCTCTCAAAACATTCTCATCCTAGAGAATTAAAAACCCAACCTAAAGAGACAAAAAAAGAAACAAGGTCTGAACAACCATCCATTGAGATACCTCTCAAAAGAGAGCAATCCATAAAAGCAACAAAAGAAATTCATAAATAAAACATGAAACGTTTAACAACAAGGGGAACATTGTTACATGAAAAGAGTTAAACATCAAACAACTCTGGGTACTGAGCACGTATATGTGACTCACGTTCCCAGGTACTCTCTTCCATTACACTGTGTCGCCAAAAGACATGAACTAAGGGAATAGAATGCCTGCACAACAACTTCTCTGTGTGGTCTTGGATCTCCATTGGTCACTCTTTGAAGGTTGCATCATCATCAAAATCAATCTCTCCCCAATAGATAATGTGAGAGTCATCCCAAAGATAACGACAGAGCTGTGATACATGGAAAAAATCATGTATTCAAATCATATGTGGGGGAACTGCTACTCGATATGCCACATCTCCAACATGAGCTAACACCTCGAAATGCCCAACACACCAGGGAGAAAGCTTTCTTCCACGGCCAAACCTTCACTGCCGATGATGGGGAGTCACCTTCAGAAACACATGATCCCCAACATTAAACTCTAAGGGCCTCCTTCTTTGATCATAATATGATTTCTAATGATATTTTACAGTCTTCATCCTCTCTCGAATCACTTGGACCATCTCTATTGTATTCTTCAATAGTTTCAGTCCGAGAATTGCTGATTCTATGACCCCAGTCTAGCACAACGGAGAATGGAAAGGTCGGTTATACAAGGATGCAAAATGCACCACACCAATGGTGGAGTGAAAATTATTATTGTAAGTAAACTCCACCAAGGGTAAGTGCCTCATCCATGAACCTCCAAAATCATGAACACAATAGCGTAACATGTCTTCAAGAGTCTGGATGGTTCACTCTATATGACCATCAGTTTGAGGATGAAAAGTAGTGATAAGGCATAGTGGAGAACCAAAATCATGTTGGAGACCTCTCCACACCCTTGAGATTAAACTAGGATCTCGATCAGAAATTATCGTCCTCGGGACTCCATGAAGTCTCACCCTCTCCTCTAGATACTTCCTTAGCAAAACATCCATTGAGCTTGAATCCTTGACTGCTATAAAGTGGGATTATTTTGTCAAATAGTCCACCACCACCCAAATAGCATCATGTCCTCTCTGATCTTGAGGTAAACCAGTAAAAAAGACCATTGAGATGTCCTCCCACATCCACTAAGGAATCTCTAATGGATAGAGAAGACCTCCTGGAACATGGTGTTCGGCCTTCACCTTCTGGAAGACTAAACATCGAGACACACACTCCGCAACCGCACGCTTCATCCCAGACCACAAAAACTGACTCCTAAATGATCTGTACATCTTTTTCACGCTAGGATTTACTACTAAGGGTGAACTATGGAACTCTCTGAGAACTATCTCGTGCATTGTCAAGGGAAAAAGCCTTCCATGATACAACACCCAATGTTATACGTCCTTCGACCAACCATCATTGGTATCACCATAAACAACTCGGTATCTTCAAACCTCCACCTCAATATCCCACAACTACAATCTTCTACCATCTACACCAGGGATGAATGTACCGTAATCTGAAAAAGGCAACCTCTACCCCCAAATTCTCCCATATCAAGTTGCAATGCTGACAATTCTTCCATTACTCTATAGGAATCACCGGATTCACACATAGAATCACTACGTGACTTTCAACTCAACGCATCATCTACAACCTTCCCTTTTCCATGTGTATACGATATTTCAAAGTCATATTCCTATGAGAACTCCATCCACCGATGCTGTTGTAAGTTTAAGTCACGATGGGATAAAATATACCTCAAACTCTTATGATCAGTGAAAACCACAAATCACTCACCAATGATGTAATGTCTCAACAACTTCAGATTAAACACCACGACTGCCAAATCAAGATCATGGGTGGCATAGTTCCATTCAAAGGGACGCAACTACTAAGACCCATAAGAAACAACTGACCTCTGATGCATGAGAACACAACCTAAACCTAGATGTTAAGAATCGCAGAAAACATAAAAGTTGACTCCCTCAGTTGGAAGACAAAGGACTGGAGCACTTACTGGATTCTACTTTAGATAATAAAATGCTTTTGGACACTGATCAGTCCATATGAATGCCTGATTCTTCCTAGTCAAAGTTTCCAGTGGAGTCACAACGCGTGAGAAATTGGCTCCGAACCTCCTGTAGTATCCTGTGAGACCAAGGAATCTTGGAACCTCTGACACTATCTTGGGGGATTCCCAAGACACAAATTCTTCCATCTTCGATGGATCCACAGCTACTCCATGTAGGGACACAACATGACCCAAGAAACAGACTTCTCGAGCACAAAACTCACACTTCGACAACATCCCGGACAACTGATATTGGCAAAGAACTCCCAAAACGGCTTGTAGATGATCTGCATGCTTCTATTCAGATGTGGAGTACATGAGGATGTCGTCGATGAAAACTACCATGAAATTGTCTAGGAACTCACCGAACACAACATTCATCAATCCCAGGAATACAGCTAGAGCATTTTTCTGGCCAAATGGAATTACAATGAACTCATAATGCCCATGACGACAACAGAAAGCAGTCTTCAGAATATCCTCATCCTTCACATGCATCTGATGATATCCTGACCGAAAGTTGATATTTGAGAACCAAATTTCACCTTTCAGTTGATTAAATAAATCATAAATTCACAGAAATGGATAGTAATTATTGTTTTTCACTTTGTTTAAGAGACAATAATCGACACACAACCGCAAACTACCATAGAACTTCTTCACGAACAAAACTGGTGCACCCCATGGAGACACACTTGGCCGAACAAAACCGCACTATAACAGACCATCAAGCAGTATATGTAGCTCTCGTAACTCAGAAGGGGCCACACTATATAGAGACATAGAGATAGGACATGCTCCTGGCTGTAGCTCAATCCCAAACTCGATCTCTCGTTGACGGGGTAATGCTACATTCTCTTCTGGAAAGACATCAGGGTACTCCACTATGACACTAGGAAATTACAACTACTGAACCTTTGACGAACATAGCATCAACTCATCCATCAAGGATGATAAGGATGGAATGCGCCTATGACCCATCCAAGGGTCTCGCTCACCAACAAACACCACATTCTCTCCATCTGCACCAATGAAGATAACCTTTTTCCTGAAGAAATCGACAATAAACTGCACTGAATACAACCAATCCATGTTGAGGATGACATCATATGGTTGTATTCGTAAACATAGGAAATATCCCCAAGAACGGTGTTTCCCCAACACTAGCTCACCATCTCAACATACTTAAAACAAGTCAGCTCGACCTCCAACTGGCGTAGTCAACACCAAGGGCACTAGAAGCCTCTCTACCTCAAGTCCCAATGCATGGACAATGGTAGGTGATATGAAGGAGTGTGTAGCTCCTAAATCAAACATGGAATACAACAAGGTAAAAAAATATAAAAGGGTACCTCAAAAGATATCAGGCTCACCTAGAGCTAGCAATGCTAGAGAATGAAGCCGACCATGACCTCCACCACAGCCTCTTTGACCCTGATGACAACCACCACCATAGTCACACTCTGCACTTTGAGGATGGGGAGCATCATGGGGTTTTCCTCTACCTTCCCCATCTAACCTCTACTGATCTAATGCTGGTGCAACCGGCTGTTGCTTCCTCGACTAGAAGTACCTAAATGGAGGAACCTGGAGTGTAGCGCCTGTCGCACGATGACCGTGTTGAAAGGTTGGGAACTCTTGTTACTAATGACCATGACCTCCATAAGAAAAACAAACTCCTAATCCCTTGGAATAGGCCATAGAGTCTCTGACTCTAGAGAAACGAGATGTGAAGGGCTGGGACCTACACCAGGCTGAACAGAAACTCTTCAGCCCTGAAAACCGAGAACCCCTGACCACAGCTCTACTTCATGAGGAATTATTCCTATTCCCCTCTCGTGATGATCCTATCTGGGCCAAAGTCCTCTTGACAACCTCTTCCCTTGCCAGTACCTCAATATATGTTTTTAGTATAAATGGGGTGACCTGGCACTGGATCTCCGGATGTAAAGCCTCTTTATATGGTAGTAGGTCTGAAGCATATCGTAAAAGGTTCCTGAAACGGATTCCAAACTCTCGAACACTGGAGCTCCCCTGTCGAAGGGTAAGAAGCCCCTGGAGACTGGAAGCCTTCACAGTCAATGAATGAAACTCGACTCTAAACCTGTCTTAGAACTCCTCCCATGAGATCGTTGACTCCTAATGATCCTTGGGGAATAAGAACCCCCACTGCCTTACTGCTCCATGCAACATCTTCACAACCAAGGACACCCAGTGCTCCTTCCTAGAACGAATCAAACTGAAGCCGATATCGACCTCCTCTAACCAGTCTTCTATGGAAGCATCTAAAATGGAGCCCTCATACTTCTGTAGACTCCGACACTTAAACTCTTAGAGTGTCATCATCCACGTGTCCTCGTCATCAACCTCTACCCTGCGGCGATTTTCTGGAACAGCCTGCTAGACATTATCTATGAAAACCTGACAAGGACGTCGACCTGAAAGAAAACTTGTAAAATAACAAACCATTAGATCCAAAACCTGGAATATGGAAGACTCAAAATTAATTAATTAATATTTTTTTCATTCATTGATTTTAGGTTATACTATCTTAAGGTCAACCAATTGAAACACAGGAACAAAGAAGAATGATGCGTGATCCTTTCCTAGGTCTCTACCCTGCAACAAGTATCACCTTGTTTAGTAGACATTGTAATCTTAAAGGTCCGTACATCAGATCATAGGGGGACCAAAACGCCTTTGTCTCAGCCGATCTCTAGTTTTTACCTCACTTACTAAACATGAATGACATTGTTGCCCTACCAAACCTTGAAACCTCACCTGTGCCTAACTCCAAAATCCATCCTATCCATCAACCAGACCTCTGATACCACATTTTCATGACCACCTCAACACAATTTGTAGCCCTCCTTGGTTAGCAATGTGAAAAGGGAGATAATGATCCCCGAGTACTACCTCCAGTAGGCCCCAGGTAGGAGACTACCACAGAGGGTATAATAAACACACAAAATGGGAGGCATTACCCCTCTAAGAGAACACAAGTAGAAGAGAGATATTAGATAAACACCAACGAACTCCATCTCAGAACTAAAATATAAAAGAAACCCAAGTGCACGTATGTAATGACATGAAAGAGTTATACAACTGAAAGGGGAAAAACTGCTAGTACCCAAAAAAAGTAAAAACAACTGCAACCACAAGCCTGGACATCTCCTGCAACCCCAAGCTTATAGAAACCAGCTTGATCTCCAACCTCCTCCAAGTGACCTGAAAAAAAAGTTTATATATACATAGGGTGAGTATAACAGTATACATAGTAGGATCATCCCTGAATCCTCTCATGCAAAGTAAAGAAAGAATGCTAAAGCACAGTAAACAACAAGTGAAACTAACTCATCACCTAAACAAGTATACTATGTTCCCAACCTCACCATGGATACTCTCACAAAGTAACGCATACAAAAATTTATCATATAATAATGAATATCAAGGCTACCCCACTACTAATTTCCCACTGGTTTGCTGTTTTTCCCCAACATCGCACATCCTAAGCATCTCTCTCCCAAAAGGCTTTCCCGCAGACACCTAGGAGAAGCACCACAATATGAACCTCGTGCAGCAAAACATCCATGTCCACACACCAAAGTAACCAAGTAGTTTCTGGAATCCACCACAACTCACATAATGTATATCATACGTCAGGTATTATACCTCAAGCCATTACATCCCATACACTGAGTAAGGATCCTCAATCCATCACAACCTATACACATTACACCTATAGTAGTACATAGGAAACAATATCTAGAATATATGTGTGTGAATAACCACAAGCCATTAGAGCCCTCTACACACATATATGGGGAAAAACCAATGTGTCTTCCATCACAAGAAACTACCCAGAGAAGAGAACGGGGGAAAAAGGGGGTAGTCATCCATCCATCCTCCCGCCGGATTATTGGGGAAAACACGCCCCAGGGCTCAAAATCCCAAGGGTGTCAGTTGCCCTTACTGATAGGGTGGAGAAGTGTATAGAAACACAAAATTTACAAAATATACTATAACTCACAACCACAATATGGGCATAACCTATTATTCGACACAACTATATCTATTGTGTCTCAGACTCCAGGCTGCTACTTCTAAGACAAGGTATCCTATACGAACACATCCTTTTAAAGAGATTTATTAGATTACTTAATTAAATTTTTATCAGTTCCACTATACGTTAATTAATTCATTAAACATTAATTCACTATGAAAAATTCAACATTAAATTTCATTAGCATCACACCCAAATTCCAATGTTCCTTAAAAAATTTCAATATCATCATTATGTTCCAGCAACTGCATCACCATGGGTTAACACCATTTATTTAATTATTTATTATAGAAAAATTTTCCCACATTCCCAGTCATTCTAGAAAAACATTATATTCTACTAAAAAAAGGGGGGCTCGACATGGTGAGTAGACATACTACACATCGAGTCTTTACCGCTTATAGTAAGAGCATATACCCATCATTTTTTGAGAAGCTAAACACAGAAAGCACGTGGCATACCCCGTATGTCTTTTCCACTTCTGGAAGAAGGGTAAGTAAGACCAGCTGCCTTGAGCAGTGGGGAAAAGTAAGGCAAATAAACAACCAATAAAAATTACCAAGCATCCAACAATCACATCCACTCCATTACATTATCCCTAGTGTCCTCCCTGACACCCACATGCATAAACCGATGAATCTCTCCACTCTAGGATTCATATGTAGCCACAACCAAAAGGGCCTACATGCCTCCACATATTACCAAAATCATCTAGGCACACATTAAAACACAAGCAACAGTAAAACAGACATCTTCACAGTGTGGCTCTTGGCCCTTAAACAAACAAGAGGTAACTTAGAACCCTACAAGCAATTATCTTTGTACAACCACTAGTTCTTTAATTTATATTCCACTAACCAATTTGTTATTAATTGGTTCCAAATTTGGGAAACCTAACCAGTAAATTACCACAAATAAATAAACATGATTACTACACTAATTTGATTAACATCAAATTACAACAAGAACCAGATTATTTATCTTGCCTCTGTATCTTTTTCCAAAAATTATCAATTAATCCCAGGTTACGTTCTTTACTGATTTCCATCATGAACAAATAGCTATGAAAAGAAAGCATATATATCACCCTATATAGAAAAACAAGAGGCAATAACATATGATCGATATCAATTTATTTATCTGGTTAAAATATTTATTATGTCAATTCCATTGTCATCTAGTGGGATTAAACATGCTAACAGTATAGTTGCATGTAAAAGAAAGAGAGGCAACGAATCCCCTACCTCAAACATTTCCTCACGTTCTTTATCCACACAGTGGGTCACGATTCTCCCCTTGCGACAACTGCATCCACTCGAGGATTCCACGATACGACAACACCAACCAAACCCCAATAAATACACCAGTAGAAGCATGTATATTACATGGTATAACATGGAATGGAGATACAAGAGGAAATGATCCACAAAAGAACGACTATAAAACACAACTTGTATCAAAGATTGACCGATATAGCTCGGTTGCATCAAAGTAGAGTGAAACCAATCCGAGGAGTAAGGTTTGATTGTGAAACTCCTATGTGAAGGATTGGAAGGTTCTAGTGTCTCATAGCCGAGAACAAAGAGGAAGAACAAGGGAGGATGATAATTTGTCCCTTTTGATGATTTAATGGGGCGATGGTTTAAGATATTCTTAATTCCCCATTAAAAGCAGATCACATTATCCCAGGTGGGTTGACTAAGTAATAACATCCCGATCCATAGGAATAATTAAAATTAGATTTATGGTCTTTGAATTGGACTTAAGAGTCCTTAAAATAAGGCTTCAAATGTATTTTACGTCGAAGGAAACGTCAATGGGGTGAAACTATAGGAAGATGGAAACACAGTTCAAAGTATACTGTGAGAAGTCCGCAGTTAGAAGTCCTCTATTAGAAGTCTTCTATTAGAAGTCCACTTTTAGAAGTCTACTGTTAGAAGTCCACTGTTAGAAGCTCACTGGTCTGGAAAAACTGTTCACTAAATCCTCACTAATAGAACACTGTTAACTAAATCCTCACTGATAGAACATTGTTCACTAAATCCTTACTGATAGAAGACTGTTCACTAAATCCTCACTGATGGAAAACTGTTCAGTAAATCCTCAATGATAGAAAATTATTCACTAAATCCTCACTGATAGAACACTATTCACTAAATCATCACTGATAGAACACTGTTCCCTGAATCCTCACTGATAGAACAATGTTTACTAAATCCTCACTGATAGAACACAGTTCACTAAATCATCACTGATAGAACACTGTTCACTAAATCCTCAATGATAGAACACTATTCACTAAACCTCACTGATAAAATATTGTCCACCTACCATTATAGGTTACCGATAGAACTATTCACCAATGGAACTATTCACAGAATGGGAAAATTGGTAAAGTGTTGGGGATATGTCACCTTGACCTCCTGGAACACCAAAAACACCATATTTTCACAAAGTAATAGACCGGAGAGGTTCAGGCCATTAAAAAAAATTCTCATGTACCCATTATGGATACTTCTCGTGATATAATGGGAACCAAAACATATTATACTCTTATGACTTTCAACAATGGGGAAAGAATTTTTGCTAAGAAAATTGTGATAATATGTACAGTTGTATGTTAAACAAAGAATGAAAGTGGAAGTGTGGTTACATTAGTAGTTATGACTATTTTGTGAATTTTGGACATGTAAGAATTAACCACACATCGATCTGATGCATGATGTTATTAGTATATACTGGGTTAGGAAGAATGTGACATATCGATAATAGCAGCAACACTAGTAGTAGGAGGAAAAGATGAGGCAATTACTGGAGCAAAAATACTACGAGACAGTGATGAACATGCTATGTATGACTCTTTATTTAGTGAATGTTTTCTATTATTGCGAATACTGTTTTTTTATTTTATGATTTATTTAATATTTAAATACTATATTAATTTATCAGTTATTTTTATTATTTATTTATTTAGTTATTATTTTATTGAAACTAAAATTATTTATAAGTTATTGTTATTATTATATTTTTATGTTAATGGATGTTTTTATTAATTTATTATTATTGTTGTTGTTATATTAATATTAATATTAATATTAACATTATTATTTTATTTATAATATTTTATAAATATTTATTTATTTCAATTATTTTATGTTTTGGTGATAGGTATATTATCTCATTGGAAAAAACTATTAGCAGTGTTCCCATCAAAACTACTATTTGTGACGGGCCCATCGTAGGAGGGTTTTTAAAAAATCTCTATATAAGTATTGGTGATGCTATTTTCTGCAAAGATAAATTTGTGATGTAGCCCCGTCGTAGATTCCCTATGGTAAATAACTAAATTTCCACTAGTGAACTATCTATAACATAGGTGCATAATAAATACATCATTGGATTCAATGATTTTAAATAGAATAGATATAAATAACCATATATTAATCAATAAAAATATATGTGTGGAGTCCTCAGGGACATCATCTACATGTTTGAACAACATCCAAGATATAATATCAAACTATATCCTAACACATCCTCTATTATGGGATATCCTAAAAACATTCCTAACACATCCCCCTCAATAGGATAATCAAATCAATCTAGTTGAATCACTTAAAAAATTTTGCTTGGGGGATAGTCCTCTAAGTTTAATTTGCATGATCAACAATATAAGACATAAGAACAAAAAAAACATATGATATAGGATAAAACTAAATGATCAAGTATATTAGAAAATATCGTAGGTATACTAATCATCAAAATTCATATGAAATAAACCCAAAAACATTTCAATAATCATATGATGAACCCTTAACATAGGGATTAGGGGGATACACACACAAGCCAACAATCATGCTAAGAACCCATGAAAAACAAGCACTAAATTCAAGGGATTCCTACCTCAATTTTTTTGACAAATAATTACAAGGATTTTTAATTAATTTTCACCCCAATCAAAAAAAATATCAATTGATTAAAAATACATTCCATGGATTTTTATAACCAAATAAAAATATTTTATTTCAAAAATAAATTAAAATACCACATCTGATAATAATTTTTATCTGCTAGATAATTTTAAAATTAACAATATTATCATTTTCATAATAATTTTATTTTTAAATAATATATATATTTTCACATATGATAATATTCTATCCCTCTATAATAATATGAGATAATTATGACATTTATTCATTTTCATTCTTTGATAACTCCATGTTATTTATCATATATGAAATGTGTATAGCTTTTGTAGACTGTTATAGAAATGAAAAAATCATAAATCACTCTATAAAATGGATAGGATATATACAGATTACTATATGGAAATATCCATTTAACTCTGTACCTGAAAAATATACAGAAAAATAAGGCTTTTCCATGCCTAGAAAACAGATGTAGAACTCATATTGATCAAATAATAATTCATCGGTATTGGGTTTCAGAATTTAGTAATACCTGATAAAAAGAAGGATCCAAAAAACGAATCACTTATGATTCAAATAGTTCCAAGATGGAACCAATGTACTCGTTTGAAGTAATAAAAAAATATATTAAATTTAATATTAAATTTTATTTTTTCAGAATCATTAATTAGGATAATTTAAAGTGTTAAATAATTTTATTTACAAATTCTAAACATGTAAAAAAGATTTAATTCATTGTGATTTTAGGCTTTTAAAATTATTAATCATGTTTTTTGGTTCATACCGGGAAAGGAGAGCATGAAATCATGGGTTTTAAAAACATTATTCCCCAAAAGGGAATTGATTATGATTAATATGGATTTATCTATAAAAATATCATATATTTAATGTGATGGTTGGTATTTCTACCCTTATGTGGGTCTCCTAAGCCCACATGGAACATTGAGATGCTTTCTTAGCCTAAGGACAACAAAAGGATACCCTTTCATAAACATTGAAACCATGGAGTTAAATTTATGAAACAAGGGACTTACCCTTGCCTAATCCTTATAAAATATGGTTTATCGTTACCCAATTCCAAATATACCCTTAGATATCCTTTATAAATTGGGGATTAACCTTATGTAGTGTGTAGAAACTACATCCTAATCTTTTGCACTGGTTATGTTACATTAAAATACCTATTAAAACTTCTAGTGATACAATTACACAGATCCCAAAAACTATCCTAGTTGGGGATAGACTGTACATACAATTATATGGGTCCTACCATATCTAAGGGATTATTTTTTGAAAATTAATAAATTTTCACAAAATGAACTTGTAAAATATTACTAAAATAGGGATTAAAGATCATTTAAAAATTGAGAATGTTACAAATGGTTTCAAAATATATAGTATCCTAAATTTTTTATAAATACTATATTTATATATAAAAATTAATGTTTAGAGTCTTCTATGTTTGGTGGTGATGAAAAATTTGATACACCATTCATGGAGGCAGTAGTCCCCATGTACACATGAGAGATGTTTTTTTTCCAATGGTTAGAATGGAAATAATATTATAAATGGATTGCTAGTATTGAATCATAATAACAAAATAAATTAAATAATTATTCATTAACTACATTTTAATGTCCATTTATATGATATAATAATGAAAACCTAATGATATCAGTTCGTGGATGTGGTTGTCCACATGTACACCCATGAGACATTGTCTTCTACCAATAAATTTGAGTGTAGCAAGGTAGAAATTATTTTAACTTCACATAATCATAATTATTTTATAAAAACATATATATTCCTCTAATCCATATTTAAAACTATCAATTTTTGGAGGTTATGAATAATGAAATACATCGCTTCGTGGGGGTGGTAGTGAAAAGGTAAAATTAGGATGTGTTTTTATTTTCTATAGAATTGAAAGATGGTAAAAAATAGTTTTTCCATCATAAAATAAACTTTTAGTATAGTGAATAAAATTATTTCATTATATTAATTTCTTTAATATATTTACGTGATGTATTAGAATAAATAAACATAAATTAAATTAGTTAAGGCTTACACCACCCTCGTGGATATCATCCTTTTTTATACACATTATGACATATAATATTAGTCTTTTATTGAGATTATTAACTCTTTCATATGGGGATAATATTTTAGAAGTCACATGGGTATATCTTCATTGAACAAAAGGACAAAAGTGTTTTGGAGAATTGAAGAGTATTGGTTCCCTTTAATATGTTTGATGAGTGTCACCCTTAATATAATATTATCTTTAAAATAAAATAAATCATTTTTAAAAGAATATAGAAACATGGAAAATAATTTGTAATATATGATAGGTAAATTTATAAATACACTATAAAATAAAATTTATTCATGCTACACACATATTTGAAAATTAACTTTATGTTTTACCCCCTCACAAAACCATTTTAACACTATCTGTGTTTATAAAAAATTAAAATTGTTAATATTCATTGTGGTTAAAAATTTAATTGAGCACATTAAAAATTTGAAAAGTTTGATTCTAAAAATAGAATCTATTTTCAACGACTCAATTTTAATAAGTGATAAAAATCAATTTCATTATAATTTTTCATATTTTAATGAAAATCTATTTATAGAAAAATTCATTTTAAGCATAAAAATGAATTTTCACCAAAATAAAGTATAATGTTTATTCTCATGAAATCAATTAGATTTTTCAAAATCAAATGGGATTTAATTTAAATTGAAATAAAAAAAATTATGGAAACCTTATGAAAACCTGATTAAAATCATAAAAACAAAATATTATTTATTTCAATAAAAATATTTTTTAGATTTCCAAATTGTTAAACATAGATTTATATGCTAAATATTTTATATCTAAATAAATATTATTACTCATTAAATATATATATTTAATCTTTATTTTTTACAATCATTGAATCTATCCTGTATTTTATATAATTTCACAAAAGTTGTAATATTTGTGAAATTTGAATTTTCCTTTTTCACTACAAAATTTATTATTTTACAAAAATACTAATATTAAATATTATGATTTTTTTAAATGAAAAATTAAAAATATAATCCAATTTTACAAATTAAAATTTCGAAATTTAAGGAACTTAAATTTTAATGAAAAAATCACCTTTAGAAAAATATGTCTTTTAAACTATAGGTGTTCTCAAACACTTATCTTATCAATTTATAATGAGTTTTTATTGACTTTTATAATATATTATATTAGTTATTTATTAATTTATACCATTGATTTAAATAATTTATTACTCACTCTTGTTTTTATTTCTTATATGTCATGATAATCAATTCGATATTCACATAAAGTATTGAAAACTTCATTCGTGGAGTTTGAGATTACCCACTTATAGAAAATGTTTCCTTACTTTTTTTTCTCATTTATTATATAAAATGGATTTATACATTTTGGGATCAATTCCATTTATTTAAATATTAGTTAAAAAAAATTAATTTGATAATGTCATTACTAATGGATCCTTAAAATAGAATAAAGAAGATAGAATGCGTTGTTAAAGATAAATATACATTACTAGAAAACGAATAATTTTTAATCATTATAAATAATATTAGTTAAACCACATTGATAAAATTTTATTTTCGGTGTTTCATTAATTTCCATGATAAGACTAGGAATCTTATTATTTCCTTAAAATTTCATAAATAATGCATTTATGATCATAATACTTGTACTTTAAAAGTAGTTATGTAAATCATACCTTGGTAATTGAGAAATATTTTACATATAATACTTGATATATTTATATTCTAAATGCATGATTATATTATTTAATTAACATGAAGATAGTGAATAAGATAATATATACATACATGATTTATTCCCATACCATAAATATAGTTTCATTCTATGGTTAAATTTTGAGAATTTTCTGTCTTCACTTTATCAGATATTCTAAATGATAAAAAATAGTGGTGAATTTTTCATACGTGAAACATTAAATGTATCTTATATCAAATAACAATATCCAAAAAATGATGACACATTATTCCTCTATTTTCAATTTATTAAAAAAATCCAGAAAATCATTATCATATTTTAAGTTTATAATTAATATAAATAAACCATTATATGAGGAAATTTCATATTAATCTTCAATACCTCTATAATAAAACACAATGATCAACTACAATATATCTATAAATTAGTGACTATAAAAATTGTCAAACAATTTGATATAAAATTTCAAAAATAGACAGTAGAACGATTTTGTCATTTATTTTATTAAGATAAACAATAAATTAGTTTCCATAAAATATTAGTTATATATAATGTCGTATAACAAGAATATATATACTTTAATAATATAATATACAAATTACGAGAACCATTTTAATAAATAAATTGAATCACCATAATTATACAATAAAATAAAATATTCTTCCAAATGTTATTCCAATCATTATTCCCTAATTAAATTTAACAACATTGAAAAAAAATCCAGAAATTTACAAAAAAATCTGTTTACCTAAATTCCTATAAATTCCCAAAAATAATTAGAAACCTTCTTCCGAAATAAATTAAACCACACAATAAAAAATCACTTTTTTAATTATATTTTTATCTATATGATAAAAAAAATTTCCAATAATATAATAACCCTTTATCTTAATTAGCGATTATCTCCAAAAAATAAAATATTTTATTAATCATTACATTATTCTATGCTTTAATAATGAATTGTCTGAACTCCCAATTATTATCTCCAAAAATAACATATATCGCATTTGAATACAATCACATAAGTCTTCAAAAAGGTATCGATGCATTTAAACCTATGATAACTCTTAAAACCAATCAATTTATATATAAAATTCACCAACATCATAACTCTCATTATTCTATATTTAGATGCTTAAATATTCCTCTATCCTCAGAAAACACTAACCATGATTTTATATCTTATTCCTAAATACATCCTTTCTAAGAAAAAATGATTCTTTTCTTAAGATTAATCAATGTTAATGAAATCATTTTTCCTACATTAAATGGTTATAGAAAAGTTAAAATAATACATAAATTTTATATATTATTTATAGTATCACAATCTTTAGAATATATCATTGATAAACATTTATTTAGAGGATCGTGAGGATCAACTTTATAATATTTACACATAGAGAGTCAATTTTTATTATGCACATACATCCAACTTTTAAAATATTAAACTTCTTGTGATACCACTTAAAAAATATCATTCCCCCTAATTTTAATAACTAAACGCTTCAACTGTCACTTGAAACCTATTACACAATTCCATTTATTTCCATATAAAAAATTCTTCAAGTTGTTTTAAAACATTATCCAAGGTACTACTTCTTATATTAATTAAACCTTTGAATGTTTTAACTTTTTTTACATTTATGATCTTTATCCCTTAAAATTCCATGAATGTATATTTTTATCTTATTTAGTTCATTAATATACTCACCCTGGATTATATTGTTAATTAAAACATGGTATAGTAGTTTAGGTATAACCATAAGAACATTCAATCTTATATCTATCCTGTTTATTTTATCATTTATACTACCACCACATTCTCCAATACATCTACTACTAACTTGGTTTCTATAGGTTCCAATGACCACTAAAACCAAAAATGGTTATTGTGAGTATATTAAATAGAACCATAATAAACAATATTATAAGAAGTATACAATGTAATATGTCTATAATCATATCATATTTTATTCAACTCATTCGAACCAACTAAACAATTAATATATTTATTCAAAAAATATTATCACTTATTATTAATTATTCATCTATGTTATGCTAAAATGAAATATATAAAGAAAATGACATGTAAATACTTAATTTTATACCCTTAATAATCCCCCAGTCCCATACACAGTGCTCTAACGCTAATAAAGAACTTGTCACATGATATATTAATACCATATAGAACATCATACGACAAAAAAACAATGAATTTCTTAATTAATAACAAGGGTTATATGATACTAAATTTAATTTAATTTTCAATTTTATAATTTATATAATTTTAAAAACCATTAAATAACATATTGGAAACTTCTTCAGAGTGAACATTTTTTTTCCAAAAAATTTTCTTTTGTTTACACTCATGATTAATTCCTAAATCTTTTTATTCATTTAAGAAGTGTCACAAGAGATATTTCTATAGCTTATATACATACTTGGGACCTGTAAAAAAAATTAAAAACATTTGATGAGAACAATAAAATATTAATAAGGAATGTAAAAAAATTAAAATCGTTCATACATTGTGGGAAAATAATAAAATCCAAATGTAAATTTTCCATTTGAAAATATAAATTTTTTTCTCGAAGAGTTATTTTCACACCCATAGAAACTAATTTATTACATATATTTTTTATATTAAACATTAAAAACACTCATAAATTAAATATCATAATTTTAAATCTTTTACTAATGTACCAAAAAATGTTCATTGTAAACTAATACTCAAATGTTAGAATATCATAAACATCCCATTAAAATATATATTTATTTTATTATATTATAAAATAAAAAAATTCAGTAAAACCCATTTGATATCATTGTATAACATGTAGGTTAATTCAGACAACATATATGATTCATTTCTATAGTAGCATAAGAAATTACCCATATAAATAAAAAACATTCACAGTTAATTCGATTATGTATCCCCTTAGATAAAATACAATTACCCAATTCATTAGAGGCCTATATCCTACGATCACAAATCATTATCATCAATGAATAAAAACCATATCAATAAAAAAATCTTTAATTTAAATCATGATTCCTATAATAAATTCATTTATGGCTGTAAGGAAAACAACTTTTTGTTCACTCATACAATGAGATGAAATATAATTTTATTTTGAAGGAATTTAAAGAACAATTATGAGAGTGATGAAGAATATTATTTTTTTTAGAAATATAGTTAGTATTTAATTGGAATATTGATAATAAAAAATTATCATGATAATATTAAAATACATTCCTATTATAAAAGAAAAAAACATTTTATTTTGATGTTGGTAAAAAGAGACAGAAGTCAGCCATTTGGAAAACCATAAAAATATTTCGGATTAAAATCCTTATAACAAATTTAAGTACAACAAAAAATAATTTTTAATAAATAATAACATTATTGGGTTATTTTTATGATAATATAAATGGATGAAATATATTTTTAAATGAAAATTTAAAAGTAATTTTTGAATGAAAATATTTTACCTTTAGTCCTATAAT
The DNA here is from genome assembly GCA_963277665.1 of Viscum album. Lineage (NCBI taxonomy): Eukaryota > Viridiplantae > Streptophyta > Magnoliopsida > Santalales > Viscaceae > Viscum > Viscum album. The sequence goes on along the minus strand of OY728133.1, from coordinate 1,823,840,195 downwards.
ACGTCATATATTTTATAAATCCAGAATAATGAAATAAATTAATTTTATAAATTATTAATAAGATATTTTATGATAATTTAATTATAATATTTTTTTATTTCATTATTTACTATTTTTTATTTAGTTTTTATATTGGTTATGTTTGTGTTAGATGTTTTTTGGTCATTCAGTTTATAATCTATAAAATACAATTACTGTGTTGACCATGAAAAAATGTGTAATGGTTCGTTCATCTATATAATATTCAAATTTTATTAATTATAATTATTATACATTAAATAAAATTTTTATGACTATACATTTTAAGTTGTGATGAAAAATGAGATACGTCATTCATGGAGGTGGTAGTCTGAACCTATGCATAAGCAACATCTTCCTTTTTCCAATGGATAAATATGAAATAAAGTTGAAAAATGTTCACCTTTTAATAATAACAATAATAATAATAATAAAATTACTATTATTATATTTTTTCACTGAATACATCCTTATAACCATCCATATAATTTGGTAGTGAAATTTGAATCATACCGTTTTATGGGGTTGGTGGTCCATATGTGTGCCTATGAGATGTTATAATTTTATAATGAATAACATGGTAGAAAAGTGAGTAATAAATTAATTTAAAAATAATATTTATGACATGTAGATAATATAGAACAAATAAATCCACTTTTATTATAATCCATGTGAGGCGATGATAAAAAAACACATCGCTTGGTGGAGGTGGTAGTCTAAAAAAATAATAAATGACAACTGCATTTTCCATGACATTGAAATAAGGAAGAAAAAAATTAAAAATTAATTATAAAATAATGTATTATATTTATATAATTATATTCTCATGGTTACAATATATTTTATACAGGTATAAGAAAAAATAATATTAAAATAATTAATTTAATACTTATATCTCCTCCTTGGGTATATTCCTTTAGATTACACCTTAATACTTCTAGTATTGTAAATTTGGTGGAGAAGAACCTCAAGGACATGAAGAGAATATTTGAGAAGGTATTTGAGTATATATTTTACAATATTAAGTTATATTATTGTGTGGATATGTAGAGTGTGTAGGTACTATTTTGTTAGAGATAATTGATGCATCTTAGTAAATATAATGAACATTAGACTATAATAATTTTCAATCTCAATAAAAGTATCCTCAAAGAAACCCAATATAAAATATATTATATCTTATGTCCAAACCCCCCTAATATAATTTTATAACATTTTTATATTTATATTTTTTCTTATCTCTTCATATACACCCCATAATCATTTATAAAACTAACCATGATGAAAAACTCTTTCTATGGTAACTATTAATTATGATTAAAAATAGAATTTATATCATTATAAAATTAGAAAACTATGTTTTAGAAAATGTAATCTATTTAATAATATTAAATTTCTATAAGTGCAATAAAATTTAATTTTATATTGTTTTTCAAAATGCAGAAAACATTTGTTTTTAAAAAATTTATTTTTTACGCATAAAATTAGATTACACAAAAACAACGTTAAATATTGATTAACATAGAATTTATTTTATTAAATTAAATTAAAGAAGTTTTATTTTACCTTTAATCCTAACCAGAATTGAATGGACCATTTCTCAAACATTACACAAAGTGATGAATCCAAAATATATTAAATTTGAATAATAAAATTATTTAGTTTCCTGAAATATAATAATTAGATTAAAATTATCAAAATTATATTATTAATTGAATTATAATAATTAATAAATTTATATTTTCCCTTTGAGAAAATTTTCAAAATAATTTAATCCATTATTTTATATACAATTTATTTATTCCCACATTATAAATTCATAATGTAGTGATGTTTAAATTTCATTATAAAAATGCATCACTAATTTTTGTGTGGTGCCTTTTATATTAGAAGTTATTTCATAACATATTTACCAAATTGAATACTTACTAAATTAAAGAGTAGTTACATTTTAATTATAGGGTAGAATTATCTATAATTTTTTTATTTTCCTCTAATTTCAATCTTTTAAGATCATTCACTATTTCTCATTTATCATGAATTTGTTATTCATATTCATTCTCATGATCCTCAATACATGTTGTGTCATGAAAATTAAATCTCTATGTGAGGAATTATCCATCACCTAATTTTCATTCTTTATCATCACATATGAGTAACTAATATTCCTATACATTTCTTTTGTTTATTACCTTTTAGGATTATTTAGTTTTAAGGGTTTTCATCTATGTAATAATAAAAAAATTTACTAGAGAAATTAATGAATAAATCATATACCATTTATTTATAATATGTAAATATATCTTTCTCCATAATATTCATTGAATAGTATTTACCTTGAATGATACATATTATTATTGCATAAAAATTTAATTTCCATGGTTTCGTCATGATATAATTTTTTATTGATTTATGTATATTTCTATATATGCACACATGAGTGTACATATCATAATATGATCGGTGGTATCAAAATTATATAGTCATCAAATGCATTGGGCAATTCATTAAATCTCATGAGATGATATATATGGTAATATGATGTAAACATAATACTCTATGAGACTTTTTACACTATGTGATAATGGTATAGGAAATGGCCTTAACATATTCATATAATGTATGGTTTTATTTTCTTTTCAAATCCATATGATTATAAGATATTTAGTTATTTTGAAAATATCATTATATTATGATTTAATAATTAATTTCCATGTTTTATCATGTATTATTTTCTAAATATGCATTCTTGTACCATGATTATGTTGTGGAACCCACATATTTATCTTATGACCATTTTTTTCTTCAGTTGTTATCACACATGTTTACCCATTCTATGTGTTTTATCCCACCATTTATGATGTTTTCCATTTAACTATGAATTTAAATAAAGGTATATTTATATGAGAGTTTTATGTGTGGATAATCATCATAGAAACAATATGTACTATTCTATGTGTTTATATTGATATGTACTGAGTTACCAAAGGCATCAAATATTTCACTTATAGAGTTGGATGTAATTTATGTTATGTATGAAAATTATGTATGCTTACCAACATATTAGGAAGTGTGGGTCCACGAAATCAAAAAATAACCTAAATGTTTCAATTTTATTGGAATTTTATTACCCCTAATGTGACACCCCAAGCATCCACGGTACATTTCTCTTTGATTAATATAGTAGCGTGTGTTGTATGCAACTTCGAGATTCTAACACACCACGACCAATCGAAGTAGCAGTTATGAATAGTAATACCCACTTTTTGAAATTTTATAAATTGTATCTCTCAAAATTGAATTCATTTTTGGATTCGGAATATCAAAATTATCCTAGGGTAAAATTTTGGTACTTTTCAGATAACTTTTATATTATGATGAATAGTGAAAATTACTAAATATTAATTTAAAAAAACATTTTTAATCAAAATAATTAAAAGTGATAAATTATGAATTATAGTGGTTTTAATGTATATTTAGAATATATTTTTACCATTTAATAAAATTTTGATCATTGGACATAATATCACATTTAAACCAGACATAAACAAGTGTAAATCTTTTGGTAGTAATTATCTCTTAAAAACACGGTTTTTGTTTTAACAACGAGAATTAATTTTAAATTTATTTCTATCACTTCTGTATTTTGAATTTAGAAAAATGGATTCCATATTTGGAATCAGGATTTCCAAATTGTGTAAATATGTAACTTTTATTTTTATACATTTTGAATTAATACTTCGGTAAATATTTTATTTGTCATGGTTAAAGGGTAAATCCGGTAAATAAGGGTAAACAATAATATTATAATAATAATAAATTACCCTAAAATGTGTCCTAACTTTATTGGTTGATACATATACGCCCATGGGCATATTTGGGTCGATTTTGGGACCCCATGGAGCCACTTGTTGGTGATAAGAACACTTTATATTAATTAAGTTAAAGTAAATAAAAAATGACATAAGCATATATCTCTTAGAAAATCAATTTTTACATACGTATATATATGTTATATATTTGACTATAAATATTCATTAGAAATATAAAAATATTTCCTACATAATGGTATATTATTTATAATTTTTAGACATTTAATAATTAAATTTATTAATGACACAATAATGATGTAGTATTTTCCTTAATAATGAAAGAATTAAATAATTGGGATTATAAAATTTAAAATAAATATAATTAATATTTGTGATGCCATCCATGACCTTTATTGGTTAATATTAAATTTTAGGATTTCTTTAATGAATTTTTTTCGAATTAATAATGTTTTTAAGACTTTAAAAAATCAATTATTAAATATTGTCAAAATTGACATAAATGGGTTTTTTAAAAAATATTATATTATTAATTTATATTATATTCCTAAAAATAAATGGTTCATCCAATAGACTTATATTATGATAGGTGTATAATTAATGGACCACTTGGGGGTCGCTTGGATGTATATAGTATGTTTATTAACTATGTAATATAAAAATACAATGTGATATGGTAAATGTCAATCTAATTAACTTAGAGTTAAAACTAAATGATAAGGTTAATATAATAACCCAAACCTGTCTAAAATCTATTGGTTGAAAGGATTTAGACACATCCCAACCTTAGACTTTGAATAATCAACATTGGATCCATTAGGAACCAAATATTAATTTATTATAAATTAATACTTTAGGTTTTTCCTAAAGAGCCCCTCCTCTACCTTATAAAAGGACACAAATTATAACCAATTCTTCACACTATCAAAGCCTTTTGGTTCGTCCAAACCCTTCCAAAATACTCTCTTTACTTCCCTCACTTCAACCGAGAGGCCTTAGTTTGATCAGAAAGCCAACATAGGAATCCCTTTTGATCAAATCAAAAGGAAGAACCCGAAGAAGAGGTAATGTTTTCACCACCATTTTTCAAGTTTCTTTCTTATTCATCTTCATATTTCTCTGTTATTTCCTTTATAAAATAATAAATCCAGTATCTTCTATATACTGTGATGTTATTATAAATATGGTAGAACCATAGTCACTATTCTATCTGTCCTTTGAATGACATGTCACCATACGTGCATACGTATGACTTACCGTCTCCACGTCGTGGTGTAATTGTTATTCAAAAACATTATTATTTGGATGGGTATGATAATGATATGTAATTGATGTAAATAATAAATATAACATGGTAATGATTCTGTATATATGATATACTATCCAATTATATATTATTTTAATATCAAAAGAATGATATTGTCGCTCATGCGTACGTACGGACAACCGTCTCCACGAACGTGACAAGATTCATTCCCCATCGTGTCCATTAAATTATAATTCTCATTTTATGATTAAAAATAATGTTTAAGGACTTTATATAATTCTGGATATGAATAATATACAAACTACCCATAACAAACACGGCTTATGTATCAAAATATATAAAAGAAAACGAGTAAGTTAACACCCGAAACGATGATAATATTATGATATTATTAACAAATAAATGTTAAAAGATCATATATGATATCATATTAATGTTTATGATTATTTTATAATTAAATACTAATTATTTGAACATTATAAAGGAGGTTAACCTACCCTCAACCAAGGAAAATTATAAGGTAAAAGTTTATTTCACAATCTCTTCATTATCTGAGGTTGTTTATACATATTTATCTTCTGGGACCTCTTTATCATCCACATCCATGTTTCTTAAAAATGTATTTCAAATAATTATTAATATTTTACAGACTATGGGTTATAGTCATTTATACCCTTGTTGAATTATTATAAGAAGTTTATAAAGGAATCTTTCTATTTTTTTTCAAACAAGGTCCTTTTTAACCTTTTCGATAGAATTAAGGTAAGAATGTATTTTTTATCTTATACGGCGGGTGCTGCTATTTTACGCAATTATAAAATCCTCAAATATTCCATTAAAATATTATAATAATAATTTTAATGTAAATGTTTTATTTTATAATTATGTGACTTTTTAATGATATCAAAAAAAGCGATATTTCTCCAAAATAGTTTTGATTTCATCTATGTCAACATCCTTTGATGGATTTTAAAATTATTTGAAGTTGATTTATTATGATACAAAACTTCTATATTGTATTGATGGTTTTGTGATATGTTGTACAGTGGATGTGTTATTTTTATACCACTCATGGTTTATGGACAAAGTATTGACATTTCGTATGCTAGTTTTAATATGAATGTTTATGTTATGTTTAAACTTGTTCATATGAGGAATGCATTAGACTTAATAAGTGACGGGTGGAGCCCGCTATAGCTCCTCAATGCATCAGTAGGTCTCATGAGACAAACTAGTGTCTTGGAATGAGGCATTGACAAAATATTAGTTGTAGTCTTGGCACGGGGCCTTGGCTACATGGTTTTGATAGTCTGTCATTATGAATTCCATCATTATGAAAGTGGTTATTGATATTGCATGTGATTATTAGACTAGTAGATTATTCATGTGAATAAGTAAATTAATTTATTTCATTTTATTTTTTCCATATTATTCTAAAGTTAAAGTTTAGAAGGCTTTTGTTTTAGTTATACATTGCCTTAAATGTTTATGTTTATTTATGAAAGCTTCCGTTATATTGTTATCCTTACTGAGCATCTGAGCTCAACCCTTTCTATGTTTTATATTTCCCAGGATGTGAAGAAATATTTTATGACTGGCCTGTAGGATATTCTAAAGGGGATATGATTGTGGACTATGGAGACTATGTTATTGTAGTTTTTCACTTTCTAATGTAATGTTAAATTTATGAATGTATCTAGTGTTTCCAAGGATACTAAACTAATCAGTATTTCGATACAAGATCATTTGTGATCATTCCAATGTTATGTAATAATGCACCGACTCTGGGTTACTAGGGTTGGGGCATTATAGTTGGTATCAGAGGAAGTTTAGTACAAACATTGGGAGATAGATTTAGATAAACGCTGATTAGAGCACATAGACCTATGATGGACTTTTAGGATTGGTATAGAAGAATTTCTTAGAATTTTAGTATTATAGAGATTTTGTGAGTTTTCCAAGCACTACATCCTGGTCCGGATATTAGCAGGTAGAGGTGGCTTTGGCATAGATGTACCTAGGGGTAAAACACCAAAACACCGCTTTAAGCTAGACTCGAACGAGAACTCGTGCATGACAACGGGCCTTGCTACACTCTTAGTTACGACACTCCTAGGTGAAATTTGTAAAATAATTCTCATTTTATTTAAAATCTATTATGAAGGGTTTATGAGTATATACTTCCTCAAAGAAACCATTTTTTTGTGATTATGGATTATATCCATAAATAGTTCAATTTATGTTAAATTTTTTTCAAGTATGGAATTATGTATTTTGATTCATAAACTAATCTAGTTTATGCCATAGTTTAGAAATGGCACCTAGTGGAAGGAATGGAAACTGTATCAATGAACGCACTCCATATAGGGATTTCCCTCTTACTCAAGATAATTATAGTGTAGCTGGTGATACAACCAGTGCTGACCATCTTATCATCATACTGGGACAACTCACTCAGGTTATAAATAATAACCCTACCCGTATGGAGCACCCTGATCCACAGTGTGAAGGATCAATGTTAGATCGATTCATGAGGCAAAAATCAACGACATTCAATGGAAGCACAAATCCCTTAGTATCTTAGCAATGGATAAATTACTTAGAGAAAATATTCCATGACTCAGGGAGTAGTGAATGGGAAAATGTTATCATGGAAGTTTACTGCCTTACTAGAGATGCTGATAAATGGTTGTCGTTGATTAATAACATGAAGGAAGATGATGAAGTATAAAATATGGAATGGAGGGAGTTCAAAGAGATTTTCATAGAAAAATACTTTCCTCATGACCATCGTGAAGATATCGAAAGGAAATTTCTGAGTCTAAGGAGAAAGGAGGATGTGAATGCCGCGAAGTATGAGGCTAACTTTACAAGGATAGCGAGGCATGAAACATATTATATACATAACCTATGAAGTAAGATTTATCATTTCTTTTATGGGTTAAAACTGTTTCTCCATCGACCATTAGTCTCACAATATTTCTCATCGTACGAAGATATTGTCTCATGTGCTATCAGGACAGAAAAGTAATTCACTATGTCATACGAATTTAAGGCAAAACAAGAGAACAAGAGATCTGCTAACCTCTCTTGAAATGGAAATAAAGGTAAGAAGGGAAAATTTTATTATCCATCCTATAGTAAATGTGGGAAGAAACACCCTGATACTTGTTTGAAGGGAATGGGTGTCTGTTACAAGTGTGGTGAAAAAGGCTACCTAGCACTTGATTGCAAGGGAAAAAGAGTTTCTGTCAATGTGGAATGCTATAATTGTAGAGAGATGGGACATTATGCAAATGAATGTCTTAAGAGTCAAGGGAAAATACCTTAGAAAAGGCCAAGGGATCAAGGCCAAGCTTATGTTATCACTACTGCTGAGGTAGAAGCTCCGAAAGACGTGGTGGCAGGTAATTTAATGGTTTCCTCTAGTTTAGAAAATGATTTATTTGATTCTGGATCATCGCATTGCTTCATATCTTCCCAGTTTTCAAAGAAAATTAGATATTTCCAATTTGATTTAATAAGGGAGTTGTTGGTTAAAACTCTTAAGGGATGTATCATTGCAACAAAGTTTTGTGAATCAGTACCCATTAGAGCACATAAATGTTCTTTATCTACTGATCTCATCGTAATACCTATGATTGAGTTTGATATAATCCTAGGTATGGATTGGATTTTGGACCATGATGTGAAGATTTATTTTAAGAAGAAGGAGGTTAATATTTTTGATGATGATGATAAGGAACACCTTATCTTCATAGCAGAATCGTCACCACCAAATTATTATCTAGATCAACCCCCAGTAACTCAACTAAATTCAATTATTAGGGAGGAAGAGAATGAAATGACTGTGGGTGGGGAAAGGAATGTCCAAATAGATGATGTATCTATTTTGAAATAATATGTATATGTCTTTCCGGAAGATTTAACTGGACATCCTCCAGAATGAAAAGTTGAGTTTTCCATTGTTTTAATTCCTGGATCATGGCCTATATCAAAGACCCCTTATAGAATTGCCACTGTGGAATTAGTTGAACTAAATAAACAACTAGAATAATTGTGTAATAAGAGATTTATTCACCCTAGTGTTTCTCCATGGGGATCCCATGTTCTTTTTGTTAAAAATAAAGATGGATCTATGAGGTTATGTATCGACTACAGGGATGTCAATGCTATAAAAATAAAGAAAAAGTATCCCATACCTCGCATTGATTATTTATTTGACCAAATGCATGGAGATCAATACTTTTCAAAGGTTGAATTTTTATCTGGATGCCATCAGTTGTGGGTGAAGAAGGAAGACATTCTGAAGACAGCATTTCAAACCAGGTACGGGAATTCTGAGTTAACAGTAATGCCTTTTGGGCTGACTAATGCACCCTCTGTTTTCATCGATCTAATGAATAAAGTTTTCATGGAATATCTTGATGAATTTGTAGTGATATTTATTGATGATATCTTGGTATACTACAAAATCTACAATGATCATGAAAATCTATTGCGCGTTATATTGAAGACTCTAAGAAGACATGAATTATATGGGAAGTCTAGAAAATGTGAATTTTGGCTTTAGGAGATTTCTTTTCATGGACACATTGTCTCCAAAGATGGAATCTCTACTGATCCTTCTAAGACAAGAGCAATCGAAGAATGGCCAACACCAATGATTATAACCTAGGTATGTAGTTTTATTGGTTTAGCAGGTTATTATCGACGTTTCGTCGAGAATTTTCCCCTGTTGGTTAGCCCATTAACAATGATCAAACATAAATGAGTTAAATTTGTTTGGAAAAAAGAGTGTGAAGAATGTTTTGAATAATTTAATAGAAGATTATTCAATGCTCCTATATTGACACTGCCATTGGGGAATGATGGGTTCGTTATTTATAGTGATGCATCGAAGAAAGGACTTGGTTGTGTCCTTATGCAGAATGATAAGGTTATTGCCTATGCATCACAACATCTAAAAATTAATGAGAAAAAATATCCTACTCATGATCTTGATTTAGCTGCTGTAATATTTTCTTTGAAGATATGAAGACATTATCTCTATGGTGAAAATGTGAGATATATACAGATCACAAGAGTTTGAAGTATATTTTCTCACAAAAAGAACTCAACACGAGGCAAAGGTGATGGATTGATCTACTCAATGATTATGATTGCACGATACACTACCACCCGGGGAAGGCAAATAAGGTGGAAGATGATTTGAGCAGAAAGGATAATGGAGTTCTGAACATGATGAGAATTGGAAGGGATCCTATTTTCATGGATCTAGTGAAGATGGATATGGTAATTACCATAGAAGGTGAAACATTGATACTTTTTCAAATTGTTGCCAAATCATATTTACTAGAAAGGATAAAGAGTTCTCAGACTGATGATGAAGAATTTAAAAAAGAAAATTAAAGGTTTGAATGATGTGAGATTGAGTGACATTGTGTATGATGATGGAATTTTGATATTCGGGAAGATACTTTGTGTTCCCAATATACCTGATCTAAAAAGGGAATTGTTGGACGATGCTCATAGTTCAAATTTCCCTATACACCCTGGGAGCACTAAAATATATAGATATTTGAAGGGATAATTTTGGTGGGACAACATGAAGAGGGAGATTGCTGATTTTGTATCAAGATGTATGTTTTTTCAACACATGAAAGCTGGAAGGCAATAGTCTGGAGGTGTCATGCAACCTCTTCCCATATCTGAGTGGAAATGGGATAATATCACTATAGACATTTTCATGGGACTACCAAAGACTCCTAGAAGGGATGATGTAATATGGGTCATTATTTATCGTCTTACCAAATCAGAACATTTTCTAGCTATAAGGGAAGATTTTCCCCTTGAACATCTAGAAAGGCTATATATTAATAAAGATGTGATACTTCATAGAGTACCCCTATCGATTTTTTCTGATCGTGATCCCCATTTTACTTCAAGATCCTGGAAGAGTATACATAAGGCCTTGGATACTGAACTTCGTTTGAGCACTGCCTACCACCCTCAAACAGATGGACAATCAGAATGGACTATTCCTTAGAAGACATGTTGAGATCATGCTCACTTGAATTTAGGGTATGTGAGATCAATATTTACCTATGGTGGAATTTTCCTACAACAATAGCTTCCATTCATGTATTCGGATGACACCATATGAATCGTTATATAGAAAAAGATGTCGCACACCAACCTGTTGGGATGACGTTGGTTAACGAAAACTCATAGGCCCAGAACTGGTGGAGGAAATGATGGAAAAGGTAAAGGTAATCCAAAACCACATCAAAGAAGCTCAATGTAGGCAGAAGAGCTACTCCGATAATCGAAGGAAGGATTTGGAATTTTATGTAGGAGATCATGTTTTCTTGAAGGTATTTCCATGTAAGGGAGTTATATGTTTCATTATGAAAGGTAAATTGAGTCCCAGGTACATCAGACCATTCGAAATTGTAGATCAAATTGGGGCTATAGCATACCGTTTGACAATACCGCGAAATCTCTCCAAAGTTCACGATGTGTTCCACGTATCACTGTTGAGAAAATACATGCCTGACCCAACGCATGTAATCATCTATGAGGAATTAGAACTGGAACATGATCTATCTTATTGTGAGGAGCCTATCATGATTCTTGATACAAGAGAACAGGTGCTGAGAAACCAGATGACGCTTCTGGTAAAGGTTTTAGGGAGAAACCATAAGATGGAAGAGGCAACGTGGGAACCCGAGGAACTTATGATGAAGAACCACCTGAGTATTTTTAAGCAATAATATTCTAGAAATTTTTGGGATAAGATTATTTAAATTAGGGGAGAATGTAACACCCCAAACTTCCATGGTACATTTCCCTTTGAATAATACAGTAGAGTGTGTTGTACGCAACTTCGAGATTCTAACACACCGCGACCAATCGAAGTAGCCGTTATGAATAGTAATACACACTTTTTGAAATTTTATAAATCTTATCTCTCAAAATGGACTTAATTTTTGGATTTGGAATAGCTAAATTAGCCTAGGGTAATATTTTGGTACTATTCGGATAACTTTTATATTTTGATGAATAGTGAAAATTACTATATTTTAATTAAAAACAAAACTTTTAATCAAAATAATTAATAGTGAAAAATAATGATTTTGAGTGGTTTTAAATTATATTTAGCATATATTTTTACCATTTAATACAATGTTGGTCATTGGAAATAATTTCACATTTAAATTGGACATAAACAAGTGTCAATCTTTTGATAGTTATTATTTCATAAAAACACGCTTTTTGTTTTAACAAAGATAATTAATTTTAATTTAATTTCTACCACATCAGTGTTTTGAATTTAGAAAAATGGATTCCATATTTGGAATCATGATTTCAAAATTTTTTAAATTGATAACTTTTATTTCTAGACATTTTGAATAATTACTTCGTGAAATATTTTATTTAACATTGTTAAAGGGTAAATCCGTTAAATAAGGGTAAAAAATAATATGGTAATAATAATAAATTTACATAAAACGTTTCTTAACCATATTGTTTGATAAATTTCTGACCATGAGAATCTTTGTGTAGATTTTGGGACCCCATGGAGCCACTTGTCTTTGATAAGGACACTTTATATTAATTAAGTTAAAGTAAATACAAAAATGACATAAGAAAATATCTTTTAGAAAAACAATTTTTACATAGGGTAATATATGTTATATTTTCGACTATAAATAATAATTAGAAAGATAAAAGGATTTTCCATATAATTATTTTATATTTATAATTTTTATAAATTTAATAATTAAATTTATTTATGTCACAATAATGATGCAGTATTTTCCTTATTAATGAATGAATCAAATAATTAATATTATAAAAGTTAAAATTAATATAATTTGAATGTTTTTATTCCATATACGAATTTTATTTGATAATATGACATTTTAGGATTTCATAAATGAATTTTTTTCTAATTAATAAAGTTTTTATGATTTTAACAAAAATAAAATAATAAATATTTTAAATATTGCCATAAATGAGTTTTTAAAACAAATATTACATTATTAATTTATATTATATTCCTCAAAATATAATGATTGACCAAGAGACTTATATCATTATAGGTATATCATTTGTGGACCACTTGGGGGTCTATTGGATGTATATAGTATGTTTATTAACTATATAATATAAAAATATAAAGTGACATGGTAAATGTCAATCTAATTAACTAAGAGTTAAAACTAAATGATAAGGTTAATATAATGACCCAAAACTATCTAAAATCTATTGGTTGAAAGATTTAGACCCATAAACACCTTATTCTTTAAATAATTCACTTTTAATCCATTACGAAATGAATATAAATTTATTATAAATTAATACTTTACATTTTTCTTAAAGAGCCCCTCCTCCCCCTTATAAAAGGACACAACTTCTAACCAATTCTTTACACCATTGAAGCCTTCTGGTTCTGCCAAAACCTGACCAAATACTCTTTAAACTTCCATCACTTCATCCTAGAGGCCTTAGTTTGACCATAAAGCCAACCTAGGGATCCATTTTTAAGGAAATCAAAAAGAAGAACCCAAAGAAGATGTAATGTTTTCACCACCCTTTTTCAAGTTCCTTTCTTCTTCAACTTTTCTTTATTTGTTATTTCCCTTATAAAATAAGAAATCCAGTATATTCTATATAATGTGATTTTATTATAAATATGGTACAACCATATTCAGTATTCGATCCATCCTTTGAATGACATGTCACCATACATGCGTACGTATGGCTTACTGTCTCCACGTCGTGGTGTAATTGTTCTTCAAAAACATTATTATATGGATGGGTATTATAGTGCTATGTAATTGTTGTAAATAAAAAATATAACATGATAATTATTATTTATATATGATATATGATCCAATTATATATTATTTTAATATCATAAGAATGATATTGTCGCTTGTGCGTATGGACGGACTACTGTCTCCACGAACGCGATGAGATTCATTCCTCATCGTATCCATGCGTTTATAATTCTCATTTGATGATTAAAAAATATTTTTTAGGACTTGATATTATTCTAGATATGAATAATATTCAAACTATCCATAATAAACATGACTTATTTTACAAAATATATAAAAGAAAACATGTAAGTTAACTCCCGAAATGATGATATTACTAAGATATTATTAACAAATCAATGTTAAAATATCATATATGATATCATATTAATGTATATTATTATTGTATAATTTAATAACAATTATTACACCATTATATAGGAGGTTAAACTACCCTCAACCAAGGAAAAGTAGAAGGTAAGGGTTTATTTCACAATCTCTTCATTATCCGAGGTTGTTTATACGTAATTATCTACTGGGACCTCTTTATCATCCACATCCATGATTCTTAAAAATGTATTTCAAATCATTCTTACTATTTTACAGACTATTGGTTAAATTTATTTATACCCTTTTTGACTTTTTATAAGAAGTTTATAAAGGAATATTTCTGTTGGTTTCCAAACAAGGTCCTTCTTAATATTTTTGACAGAATTAATGTTAGAATGTCTTTTTTAACTTATACGGCGGGGGTGGCCATTTTCCGCTATTATAAAATCGTCGAAGCATCCGTTACAAGATTATAAGAATATTTTCAAAGTAAATGTTTTATTTTATAATTATGTGTCTTTTTAATGATTTCAAAAAAGAGATATTTCTCTCAAATAGTTTTGATTTCATCTATGTCAACATCTTTTGATGGATTTTAAGATTATTTGAAGTTGATTTATTATGATACAAAACATCCATATTGTATTGAAGGTTTTCTGATATGTTTTACCATGGATGTGTTATTTTTATACCATTCATGTTTTATGGAGAAAGGATTGACATTTTGTATGCTAGTTTTAATACGAATGTTTATGTTATGTTTAAACCTCTTAATATGAGGAATGCATTGGACTTAATAAGTGATGAGTGGATCCCACTATATCTCCTCGATGAATCAGTAGGTCTCATGAGACAAACTAGTGTCTTGGAACATGGACTTGAAAAAATATTATATGTAGTCTTGGAATGAGGCCTTGGCCACGTGGTTATGATAGTCTGGCATTATGCATTCCATCATTATAAAAGTGGTCATTGATGTTGCATGTGATTATTCGACTAGTAGAATATCAATGTGAATAAGTAAATGACATTATTTCATTTTATTTTTATCATATGATGCTAAAGGTCAAGTTTAGAAGGATTTTGTTTTAGTTATACATTGCCTAAAATGTTAATGTTTATTTATGAAAGTTTCTGCTATATTGTTATCCTTAATGAGAATTTCAGCTCACCCCTTTCTATGTTTTATTTTTCCCAAGATGTGAAGAAATATTTTATGACTGACCTACAGGGATAGTCTGACAAGGATATTAGTGTAGACTATGAAGACTATATTATTATAGTTTTTCACATTATGATGTAATGTAACATTTAGAAATATATATAGTGTTTCCAAGTCTACTAAAATAATCAGTCTTTCGAGACATGATCTTTTGTGATCATGCCAATGTTATGTAACAATGCACTGACTCTAGGTAACTGGGGTCAGGGAGTTACACCTAATATAGAGATAATAAAATTATAACAATCCTATGGGGACACATATAATTTCCAAATGTGAAAATAACTGAATAATTAATTTCTTTTGAGAGAAAGGTGATATAAAATTTATTTATATTTTTATTTTCATTTCTTATTTAACATGTGTATGATTATATTGTGTATGAATCAATAAATATTCCAATGTATGATAATTTTATAATGAGAGTAAAAAATTATTGAATATTATATGAATAAAGAAAGAAAATGAAGATCCTTTCCACTTCTGTAAAGAAGATCAAATATCCATGGATAGAACAACAAAAATAAAAGTAATAGAATAATTGATATTTTTTCAACTAAAATTCATATTTAATGATCTTGATGAGTTCAAGAATATGAAACTTGATCTTCTACCATAATAACATTCATGGAGATTACTTAAAGAGGTTCTTGATATAAATATGCATATTGATGTTGTTCTAGGAGATCATAATGATTTTGAATAATTTTTGAATTATTTCATATGCACTAAAAATCTATATGATCCTCCCATATTTAAGGATGACAAATCAGTACATTAATTCATATCTATTACACCAATATAAGACAAAATTGATGTAGCTTAATTTGATGAAATAATGTAGGTGATAAACTAACAACCTTAAACTATAATAACCCAAATCGATGGTGCATTGATCATAGAATAATAATTAGAATATGAGAAAATTCCTGGACACAATAATATTTTGAATTTATTTTTATCTTATTTTATTGAAGTTGAATTGAGTATTACTTCCCAGTTATCTAATTTTTTAGATTATACCATCCCTTGGATATCCATGGAGGATGATGATATTGATTAAGATGTTACATATTTTTAGGAGTTAGTAAATGATAAACTTTAGTTTTAGTGAACGAAAATCATGGGTAATGAAATATAACTAGAAATTATTATAGAATATTTTTTAAACCTATTTCACATGTAAAGTCACATATTTACACAATTTCTAACCAACTAGTGGAAACAACACCTCTAGCTGACCAAAATAAGAAGTACCCCTTAAAAAATTACCTTATCTAATCACTTATATTTTCATCATTTATTAATGGGGTTGATTTTATTTTCATATATTTAGGGGATCATCATTATATGTGTCTATACATATAAACTACTAAATTTCATATTCAATGGATTGATTAAAAAAACCCATCCACCTACAGATTGGGAATGGTTAGCCACAACTTCCCCAGAAGGTGGAGTGAAGACCTACACATCACATAAGATTTTCAAAAAAAATATATCATTTTATCCCATTTATATTCAAGGTATTGATTGTAGTTTTCTTTTAATAAATTTTTTTTATTTTGTTTATGATTTATTATAGTTTAATATGGAAATAACTAAAATATTTACCTGATGATTCTACTAGAAAATAATTTCAACTTTTATCCTTTCGTCAAATTTTTTCATTGCATTATATTTTATTTTATTGAGAATAAATTATGAATTGGAGTATATGCGTGTCATCATAATATATATTTTTTTCTAATTTATCATTTTATTTTTTTTGTTCCTTTCTCATTTTTGAATATTCATATCATTTTAAATGATGAATTTATTTTCTCATATATTTATTTATTTTTGAATAAATGGATTTTGATAAATGATTATTTATGTGGGATGTTTTTGATAGATTTTATTTTTCAACCGTTTTGCTGATTGTTTTTCACTTTTAAATTCCACAACCATGATAAAATGACTCCAATTAATTCACATGTTGTATGTGGTATTTTGAAATATTTTGATATATATTTTTTAATACCAACACCTCTATAAGAGAAATATTTATTTTATTTACAAACTATTTTTTTCACATCCAATACTTTAGATCATATGAATTGATTTTTATATAATTGAGTCATTTCATTAGTTATGAAAAATTTTATCACGAGACATAACTTTATATTAAACCATGTATATCCCTTAAAATAAATTAATTTTTTATTGGTTTAAGCCACATGGTAATCATATTTTCTTAACACAATTTCACTCATTATATTTTTTTTTAAAAAAATTGATTTTGAGTGTGGGAGGATGAAATTTCATGTGTGTTGATTGGGTTAAATCTTAATTAAATATTTGGGAGTTGTTTCAAAAAATATTAAATTTAATTAATGGGTTTGAGTCATTATTAATTATAATAAATTTAAATAATTAAAATTATATGTGGAAAACATAAAAAAAGAAAAAAACTAAAAAATATGGAGGTGATAGAAATATTTATTTTACTTACAGTTATGAATTTTTACCTCTAAAATATTTTGGTATTTAATTTTTATTCATTCATTATAATTTATTTTAACATCATCCACCATGAGGAAAAAGAAAAAAATATAAAACAAACAATTGAAAAAGGTTAAACTAGGTTGAAATCATTTCATTTATTCACTTTTGATGATTGATCGTATATATAAGATTGGGAGGGGTATATACTTGAGAGTAATTGAGTGAGATATACTTAAAGTGGGTTTTCTTTAATATTCACTCATTGGTATATAAGATTCAAACCTTTTAATTTCAGCGTTAAAATGATTAAATGTTTTACCCACTAAATTTTATCAAAAACAACGTCTATAAAATAACTCATGATTGGACACATTTTTTTATTTCTCATGTTATTGAAAAATAAAATTTTTCAAAAGAATATAGTGTCATATTAATTTTGATAGTATGTGCATAAATCCACATTTAATTTATCTTAAGTGAAGAGTCACATAAAATTCAACGAGTTATATGTTTTTATTTATCAATAGATGTGTTTTAAGGTAGAATTAATTTAATTATGATAGCTTAAAAGTAAATAAAAATTATTTTTCATAAAATAAACATGATAAAATTCTATTTTTTAACGGATCTTGAAATTTGTCTCACCTTTGATTCGTTTAAGGATTTTTATTTTAATAATTGATGATATCTCGAGAGTGTAAAGGATAATAAAGGTGAAATATGATGATCACATTTACATGGCATTTTTAATTTATTAAATTTTATTAATCCAAATATTTTTTTAATTTAATGTTAATTGGTACATTTACTGGTCATTAGAATAATTTGAACTTAATAATGAAAATTTCTTGATTTTGGATTTTTTATTATTTTAAATGGTATTTTTCTTAGAAAACACAATTTATATGATAATTAATATTATTTACTTAATTTTTTATTGGATTATAATATTTATTAGTTAAATTTAATATAATAATATTTAACACTGATTCTAATATTATGAGGCCCAAAATAAAATCACAATTAGCGACTCAAAATCGATGCATAATTCTAGATACCTTTTAATAAGCGCCCATTAAATAAATTATTTTATATAAATAATTATAATAATTTTAACGATATATAGAATATTATATTTAGTATTTTCATCTTATGTGGAATCTCATGATCCATCATCCTTCATAGTCATAAATAAAGAGGACATCAACTAAGTGGAATATGAATAATCTCCGCTATGGAGAATTTTTCATTAGTAATTAAGGGATAAAAGTTTCACCATAATTCCTACCGTGTTAAATATTTTAGGGTTTAAATGGGAGAAGTAGATAAAAAATTATTTATAAAAAAAATTATATTTTTTCATTTAATATTACAACTACATGTGACACTTCGATGGAAAAATAATAATGTGAAATATTGCATCACTTTTTCACTGTAAATATGTAAAACTACTACCAATCAAGAATTATCCATATACATTTATATTTTCTATTTCATATAATAATTTTTGATACATTAATATTGGTTTACATTTTGAAAAAAAATTATTAATGAACTTATTTTATTATGTGTTTCTCTCTTTTTCTTTCTTCCAACATTCAATTCTAAACTCTATTGAAATTTAAAAATAAACTCATTGATTGTTTAATTTATATATTTCAGGATATTTGGGTTTTATATATATCAATAGTTTTAGATTTACTCTATTATAAGAATTTAGGGATGATTGGACTGATTTGTTTGGGATTTTCCCCCTACTCACTATATTTTGATTTCTCCTTCTTTGTTCACAAATATTCCTTCCATTTAATATTTAAGGCATTCAAAATGTATATTTTAAAATATTTTCTATGTGTAAGTGTATTATCATATTTGTAGAGATCATATTTGGGTTAATTACGGTTCTATAGGGTGTATATGGTGTGATAACACAAAATGAATAAAATATTAGAATTATTTATATATATAAACTATTCATCCTTGTAAAATCCCTAGAACAAAATAACTTATATTATTTCATTATTTTATGTGAAATTTTTCATATATGAATTTTAGTTTTTTGTTTTATTTATATATTTATATATTACTTATATTTATAACCTCCCTTTATTTAAGTATTTTTGTTTATATTATGTTATGATGATAATAATGGTGATAATAGTAACATAACGTAGTATAACTAGATCCTACATGACATGGGTCCTAGGGTGAATAATATATTAAATTTGTATGTAATAATTATATTTATCTAGGTTTCATAAAAATTTTCCCCTATATATCTGGTGTAATTTTCATGGTGGTATGAAACTTTCATATAGTGATTTTCATAGAGAAAAATGAAATAATAAATTTAATAAAATAAAAAATAAATAATATTAGTATTCATTATTTTCATATCTCAAGATATAACACATAATGAAATTTCATATTATTTTCTTGTAAATCTTGGTTATGATTCTATTAGGGAATAATTATGGAAGAATCAAATGAAAAAAATTCTCAAATCAAGAATAAAATTTCACAATGAATGAACATGTGAGAAAGAAAACTGATGTACTTTCTACTTCTATCAAAGAGATCTAATATTTATGACTATAAAATAAATAAAAAATATTTAATTAAGTGGAGTATTGCACAAACATTCATCATTAATTAACATGAGACATTATGGATGAGTTAAAAAGAATATTTATCATTTGTCTATTCTAGGACATTGCTCGAAGTGGTTCCTAGAGTGGAAATTCTAGTTGATTTTCTCTAGGAGAATAAGATGATTTAGAAGAATGTAGGGATAATGATTTATTTACTGAAATTTCCATTGAAACATAAATATTTTAATAAAATTAATCAAAAATTTCAACAACTCTATTTATCTAGAAGAAGACAAAACTTATTTAGATAGTTTGAAGGAATTAATAGATAAAATCAACTACCTACCTCCAAATCCAAGAGGCATTGACAATTAAAGATGATTTTTAAGAAGATATAATCAAGGATGATTAAATTTTATTGAATTTGTTTTTATATAATTTTATTAAAAATGAATCTAGTATTACTAAAAATATCATTTATTTTTTTGATATTATTCTAACACTTATATTTTGTTGGATAATGATCAATTAGATTATGAAATGTAATATATTTAAAAAATAATAAAGTATATAACTGAGTATTTTAATGTAGAATTTTATTATGAAGAATCATAACTGGAAATCATTACATAATCATTTAGTAAACCGGATCTAGAAGAGAAGTGACATCACTTCTTAATTTTTACACAACTTGTGGAAACTACTCCCTTGGATAAAAAATAGGGATTTCTCGTTCACCTTTTACCATCTATAATTACACTTATATTTGTCACTAATTCTAATGGATGGGATGGTTTTTATTTACTTCAAATGTCTCCATTATTAGTTTCTACTCATGGATATAAGAAATTTTCATTTGTTGTGGTTCATCTAAAAAAATACACCTTTGATTTATGTATGAACATATGAAAATTCAAGAATAAGTGTAGTAAATATTTTTGAATCTATACGATGGATTTCACCTACAATCTATCCTCAATTAAACTATATGTTTTTATAGAATTTATTTTGGAATCAATGAAATATCTTAAGTTTTTTTCTATATTCCTATAGTTTTAATGTGGTATTATCTTGGATCACAAATCAAGGCTACCATTGTAAAATAATTTTATGTTGTATCATTCCTTCTCCTATATTTTCTTCCCCCGTAATTTTATTTTATTTATTTAATATAAAGGGTAATTAAATATATATTTTTGGGAGTTTCAACCTATATTAATGTTCTTCAATTTTCTTTTTCTTTTTACCCATTCTTTATTAGGAACATTGTTCTTTGGAAAATATCCATATTGATTTGTAGTATTGAATTATATTAAAATGAATTTTATTTTCATTTGATCAAAAAAATTTGTTAAAATGATTATTGAGGACAAATGTTTCTATGAAAACTTTATTCTAAATAATTATTCTTATTTTTATTGACTTTTCAAATACATACCCATGAAAAAGATTGCTCAAATTTGTCATGACACATCCCAGTGGGGCCTGTGATGTGACTACCCATTCCAACCTCAAATAGAACATGTGCTGGTGAATAGAACTGATTAGGCATATTACGTACGTGGGAGGGATTTATTAAGTATCGATACACATGCACGCATCTCCCAGCCCAAAAATGTAGAAAAGTAAAAATCACTAAGGAAAAAATTTCGGCATACAACCAATCCCAACCAACAATATACGACCAACGTAAAGTGCGAAAAGTAAACTGGGCTTGGATACAATCCCACAAAAAAAGATTCAGAAACCACAATGTTCAACCTATAATCAAGAAAAAGGTATTGGGACTGCTTCTCATAGCTGAAGGTATGTCACGGCCTACAAGAAACTCAGAAAGCTCGGTCCGGTCCTGCTTCGCCATGAACAATATCAAAAATCCGCTCTTATTTAGAAGATACGACACAGGAGGGAAAGGCCCTTGAATGGGTGAGTATAACAATACTTAGTAGGTGACCCTGAAAACCATAATAAAATACACAAAGTAATGGTAAAATCATCTCAAATTAGTATATGTATACTGAATATATAGTAAGAGAAACACATCCAGATATACTTGAAACTGAGACCCATAGTCTAGAGACAAGTCACACAACTGCATACCCATACTAGAGATTCAGTTTGAAGATTCAATGAAGCACTCATTTGGGAGAACATACTCCAAGAGTCTGATAGCTATGATGACATCCGTTAGAGAAGTACAATTCTCAGGGAAAATCCATGAGAGAGACAGATTCCCTAATAGATCTGAAGAGATAATAAATACACTCATTCAAATATAACACACTCTCAAGTGGGAAAGGATCGTGATACACAGATTTGAACCACATCTAGTGCCTTGTATGATACAAAAACTCATTTGGATTCACCTGCTAAGTAGTGGATCAGCATCCTATAGAAATATTCACGCTGATACCTGACTCTACCTAAAATCAATAATGGATAATGTATCTCACTCTAGGCTTCTCATAGGGATACCTGACTCTATCTTCGATAGTCCGACTGAAGGGATCAGACTCATATAGATGGAAATGATACCTGATCTTTAGGGGAATGATAAAAGGGGGCACAAACCCGAACCAAACATTCCCAAGAAACCATGGACAAGAAGATCAATCGAACTAATAAGATATATACAATGTGTAGAAGGGTCACACACTATGTCCTCTAACACTAGGTACATCCAGGGTAAAATAGCTCGTGTCCTAATAATTTTTGTGTAGAAGAAGGTAAACACTACATGTAAGGTAAAAACATGTCGTGTTCCACTATCTAGGGAAGACTCCATGTACACTGGCCATGTGACCATATAAAGCTTCTACCCATGTGTACCAGACGATGTACTAGTACATAGGGTGGTCTGCGTATCCATCCAGGTCTGGCCATGTGGTAAAGATCATACTATATACTCCACCCCATGTCTGTATATCTTGCAATATACATTCTGAGTCCTTGTAAGGACAGGCACACAATCTGAGAGTGGTCAGATGTTCTGTTATTGTATCTTGATTCCTGGAACACCAGATGCAAATGGGTGGGGGTCCACACATCATGTCTCTTGGGAGGCACATCATGTTCTTTTCTTGGGGTAGCGTACAAAACCTAGCTACATCCATTCTGACCCCACATGGCGTGTTCTTTTATGAGCACATCGTGTTCATTGTGATTTTATAGAATGTGAGGCCTCCTCCTTTGCACCTCGTTTGATCTTAAAATGCTCGTAATAGTGATTAATATTCCATGAAACTCATGATCCAAGGTTCCCCCACCACCATGATGCTACTTCCAGTGGTTTGAGATCTCCAATTGGTCTAAAAAACACATATCGATGCCCCAATATGAAGAAATCTTGATGAAATATGTCCCTTTATCTGAGTCGATTTGTTGTTTTCCATCACTATTAAACATCCTATATGTTATCATAATTTCAAATCTCCAATTTGGGATATTTGAATTTCGAAAGGGGTGTTCAAAAATCAGTTGTTTGTTTCCCCATGATGAACGTTAATAACACACGCAAAAAGGGGGAAGAAATACAATAAGAAATGGAGGAATTGACCTTCATCTTCAATCCTCACAGCACCGATCTGCTCCTATTAATAGATTAAACATGTGAATTAAAATGAAAAAATAATCTTGTATAGATTAAATACCCATATCAAAATCCTTAAAATAAATGAAAATAATATCAAAACTCTCACAATAATGTATGATCTATAGATAAACCAATTCATGGGTTGATTCACGTTCATCATTTAATCGAAGAATGAGGAATCAAATCTAAGAAACAAAACCCCTACCTCAATTCAGTTGAAGAATTATTTCCATGTCGTGTTCGTTGTCGAGGTTCCATTAAATACAAGGTGAATCCATCGATCGATCCGTGCTCATTTGTTTTTGAGAGGTTTCTCCAAGGGGTCTCTGATCCATGCCACTATATAATTTCAGGGTTTTGAGGATAACCATAGATATTATTTTAACAACTTATTTCAAATATCTCACCTCCATGTTATGGAAATGTTTAAAAATAGTTCATTTTATTTTATTTTATTTTAAAATTCAATAAAACTAACATCTGCTGCAGACCCACACCGGTTGATGTTAGGCCCTAACAATGGTAAATCTGTTTCTCTGAACACAATGGTACCCTCATATTTCTCTATCTTGGAACTTGTTAAAATTTTATTCCACTTTTTCATGAAAACAACTCACACACACTATTTAGATTTTAATTTATTTCAATACTTTTCTTCTGGGAACTTAGAGCCATGGAATTGCCCGACATCGCAAATCCTGTTCTCATAATAATTCCATATAATATTTAAAAATTATACAAGGGAAATCCAAGGCACTAAATTCTCCCCACCATAGGGATTTATATTATAGAAAGCCAAATCAAAGGACTAATCAAATAGATATAGGTATTTCACACAACTCTAATCCTCGGGTCCCCATGTGATCTTCTAATGATTCTCAAGCTTCCACCAGAAATGAAATAGGGGAATCTCTCACCCACAAGGGATCCTCTCCAGCCGATCCTCGATATCCACTAGGAAGTCTGTGAAGGTGACTCCATTCTTGATATCCATCTATCCCCATTTAATGATGTTTGATGTGTCATTTATGTACCTACTAAGCTGCGACACATGGAATAAATCATGTACCCAGTGCAACTGTGGGGGAAGGGTAAGGTGGTATGCCACCTCGCCAACTCTATAAAGTATATGAAAAGGCTTAATTAACCTTAGAGTCAACTTTCCTTCCCATCGAAATCTATAAATCCATCAATGAGGTGAGACCCGAGTGAATACATAGTCTCACTCCTCAAAATCCAATGGTCCATGTCGTCTATCTGCATAAGTCTTTTTCCGGCTAAGTGTATTCTTTATCCGATCCTGGAAGGTTTGCACCATCTCGGTGGTAGCTTGCACCAACTCGGGACCCATGAGTATTGACTCTCCAGAGTCGGTCTAGTTGAGTGGTGATCGACATGGTCGCCCATATATAACCACCAATGGTTTGATGTCAATGGTGGATTGGTAGCTATTATTGTCCGCAAACTCCACCAGTGGTAGGTGATCCTCAAAATTGTGACCAATGTCCAAGATATAGGTCCAAAACATATCCTTTATAACCTGAATGACCCTCTATGTATGACCATCGGTCTGGGGATCAAACACTGTGCTCAAGCGTAGCTGAGTCCCAAAGACTCCTACAATCCCTTCCACAACTAGGATGTGAATCACACATATCAATCCGAGACTATCATTGAAGGGACTTCATGAATTCAAACTATCTTCTACACACAGAGGATTCCCATGTTCTCTATAAAACTCTTCCCCCTAATAGATAGGACATAAGAAAAACTCATGAGTCAGTAAATGATCAAAAAAATTGAACACTGTCCCAATAAAGTTCATTGTAAACCCATCATGAATTATATCAATATTCTATACCACTTCCACTCTAGAAATTCAAGGTGTGAGCTAACCCTATTGGAACCTGGTTCTCAGCCTTCACCTGATGGCACGTAAGGCATCGAGATATGAACTTTGATACTGCCTTTTTTGAACCTGACCACTAAAACTGTCACCAGAGATCCTGGTACATGTTTTATACTCTATGATATACCCCTAAGGGGGATGTTTTAAACTCCATTATAACTACCTCTCACAATGCTGCTGGTACAACTACGCATCCTCTAAAAAGGATTATGTGCTCCCCACCTTGCGAATATCCATCAGGATCATTTCATATGGATAAGTGAGCATGTAAAGTCACAAAATCGACATCCCCTACCAGTATCTCCCTAACTATATGTTAGAGTGGAGGGGTGAGAACCATCATCTAGAGATAAGAAGCATTATCTAAATCCCTGAAGGATTACTGTAGTGGGGAAAACTACTCCAACACCTTGCTCAATAGCTGCGAAGTTGATGGCCTGCTAATAGAATCTACCACAACATTCCCCTTCATAGGATTATAAATGATCTTGAAGTCATAATCCTGGAGGGATTCTATCAATCACCTATACCACAAATTTAGTTCCTTCTATGATAAGATGTACTTGAGGCTCTTGTGGTTAGAGTAGATGACAAACCGTACTCCCATATGGTAGTGTCTCTAGATCATCAATGCGAAGACCACCACTGCTAAATAATGATCATGGGTCACATAGTTCTGCTCAAGTGGCCACAGATAGTGTGAACCATAACCAATCCCCTCTTATCTCTACATAAAGATACATCCTTTCCCTCTCCCTAATAGGTCACAGAAAACTACGTACTTAATGCCCTCTTTTAGAAATCACATGATCAGTGAGAACATCAAACTATACCTCAATTGATGGTAAGAATGATGGAACTTCTCTATATTTTTGAAAGGTTGTCCCTTACAGGTGAAGGCTATCATCGATGCTGACATCCAGAAAAAATCAGTGATAAATCTCTGGTAATATCCTACCAACCCAAGGAAGCTCCACAACTCTATCACACTCTGGGGTGGCTCTCATGATATCACTCACTCGACCTTGGATGAGTCCACTTATTCTCCATATTTTCAATTAAAAAGTCTCAGAATGTGGATTTCATGTATCCTGAACTGGAACTTTGAGAACTTACCATAAATATGGTGCTCTTAGAATACGTCCAAAACCATCTGCTAGTATCTCCCAAGCTCCTCCTTTGATACCGAGTAAAAAAGGATGTTTTCGATGAAGACCACTAGAAATTGGTCTATGTATGGCAGGAAGATTCTGCTCATCAGTCCCATGAAAATTACAGGGGAATTTTTCACACAAAAGGGCATCACAAAGTACTCGTAGTGACTGTAATGCCATCTGAAATCCATCTTTGGTATGTACTCGTCCAGTAAAAAAAGTTGGTGATAACCCAACCTGAGGTCAACCTTCGAGAACCAACATTCCCCCTCAAAACTGATAAAAGAGGGATTTGATCCTTGTAAATGGATACTTTTTCTTCACCATCACCTAGTTTAGGCATCGGTAATCCACACACAACCTCAAACTCCCATATGATTTCTTGTCAAACAAAATTGTGGCTTTCCATGGTAAAACACTAGGTCTTACGAAGCCCTGACTCAGAAAATCCTACAATTGCACCCTTACCTCACTAACCTCAATGGGATCCATCTGATACACTGGTGAGGATATGAATGTCGTCCCAAGGTATAAGTCGATGTAGAAGTCGATCTATCGATGAGGAGGTAATACTAGAACATCTTCTAGAATGAAATACTCACACTCTTCCAATACTTCTTGGAATTGAATGATCAAAACATCTGCTGATAAGTGGGTAAGGCCAGCCAACTCATTAGAGATTAGATTCAACCAACTATGAATGAGGCCATTCTATGCTGTCTAGGTTTCCTTTTCACCGACAAATGAAAACCACATTCAATCACTATGGTAACACCACACTCTTTGCCTAAAGCATTCAATCTGGGTTTGGACTCAAGATATCCAATCCATACTGAGAATGATGTCATAAAGCCTCGAAGCTTCCACCAATAGGTTATAATGGAAAATCTCACCTCAAAGGGAAAGATCACACTATCTGCAATGATGTTTGATCATCGAGTCTCCCAACATAGGTGTCTCCAAGTGTTAGGGTTGATTCAACATCTCTAGAAAAATATCAATGTTTTGCACATGAAATGTGATTGGAAGGAATGATTGGAACATGTTTATATAATTATGGAAGCTAAGTTATAAAATACAAAGATCATACCTTGAATCATCCATGGATTCCCTAGGTCATACACCATGACTACATATAGCTGTCCCCAACCCTATCCTCTAGCTCCCTGAGCCTAGTGTGGACCTCTTGGGGGTGGTGGTGGAAGTAGATCAAAGCGTTTCCACCACCACTAGCTCTCTCTATTCCTCTGCCATGTCTGCCGCATAGTGGGTCTACCTACTCAACTCTCTACCTCTGCCTTAGTGGTCCATCCACCACCTCCTTGTCAGCAGATCAATGAGTTGGAAAGACTCTAAGGATATGTCCTCTACCATCACACTAGTAGCATCACATGTCCTTCGACTGACTAGATCCAGTCTACGAGCCATGGACTATTGATCCCCTATCTTAGGTCTTCCTGTGAATTCTCCCATGTCCTGATCCCTATTCCTGATGTTGGTTACCTGCTTCTGATGTCTCCACACTTTTCTTCCAGCTGCTAACTACCATTGGAAGTCTCTTATCCTCCAAGAATCTATCAATCCCCAAGGACCACGTGTTTACTCCATAAGTTTAAATTCATATAGGATGTACAATATCTCAGATATACCACCATAATCCTCACTCAAAAGTCTGAGATTTGAAGTATTGATCCCTGAAATATTAATTAAGTGCCTAAAAATATTGGTGAACCTCAATTAATAGTTAACCACCATCAAACTCCCTAGCTAGAGATGAAGAAGCACCAGGATACACACTTCCCTAAGCATAACTCGAGATAACTCCTCCCTAAAGAGCCACTTGAACTCCATATATGAAAGAGTATCCTGGTCGTGAGTATGTGTCATCAAACTCCACCATCATCCCACTGAACATTGAAGAAGATCACTTATAGGATCACTGTATGCTCTACTAGTGTCCTCACTAGATGAAAAACTCTAGTCACCTTCTCAAGCTAGTCTATAGCTGCATGAGGGTCGATATCACCTCAGAACCTGATGGGTCTCTATCATAGAAACACATGGATTTCACCTAATATGCGCACTTCATCTATAGTTACTGCAGGTACCATGTTCTTATCCACTAGTGGTGGTATAGATGGTGCACCACTAGGATGTATGGCCTAGAAAACTAGTCCCTGTATCGAAGCCTCATCACTAAGGGGGCCATCCTCATGATTAATCCACTGAATCCTAGTGGGTATACACCGCGAAGGCATCTTATAATGAAACAATATGTACCATAGTCATCTAGTGTATCTAGATAGATGATACAAAGGATATGGAAAACCCCACCCATTTCAATATGATGCATTTACCATTATTTTATATCCCCACAACTAGGTTTTTCATGTACCATGTCAAATAGAAGGTTATCAGAGTCCTGGTGTAAGGATACATCAGCTGCCCGCACTAACACTAGACTCCCTGGCTTGAAATCCAAACTCGGAACACTTGACACTATTTCCCCCCAAAAAATATAATAGATTATTGTTCATATAATATAACCGACCACCTCTGATGCCACTCTGTCATGAACCATCCCATTGGGTCCCATTATACAACTCCCCAAGCCCACCTCCAATATGCTAGGGGATGGCGACTTAAACCGGGTAGCCATATCACTTCATAGGAGGCATTGCCTAAGTACCCAAACACACACACACACACACTCAAAACT
The DNA here is from genome assembly GCA_963277665.1 of Viscum album. Classification (NCBI taxonomy): domain Eukaryota; kingdom Viridiplantae; phylum Streptophyta; class Magnoliopsida; order Santalales; family Viscaceae; genus Viscum; species Viscum album. The sequence continues at coordinate 1,823,810,248 of OY728133.1, read as the reverse complement.
CTATGAACGAAAATGGAGAAAAGTAAAAAAAAACAGTAAGGAACAAATGCATGTATACGGCCAAACACAACCAATAGTGTATAATGAAAGTGAAGTGCAGAACATAAATTGGGCCAGAATACAAGGCCACTAAAAACAAGAGTTTTCAAACCACAAATTCCAATATATAAGAAGGAAAAATGAATTGGGATTGCTACTCATAGCTGAAATAATGCCTTAGCTTGTAAAGAACACAGAAAGCTCAGTCCTATCGTGGTCCACCCTGGACACCTTCAAATGGCTGCTCATTTGCACAAGACATGACACATGTGGGAATGTCCTGTGAAGTGGTGATTATAACAATACTCTATAGGGGACTCAAAAAAACACAAATCAATAACCAAAGTGAAGGTACAGTCATCTCTACATAGTATATGTCTACTGAACATATTGTAAGAAAAATACATCAAGATATACTGGAATCCCAGACATGTAGTATAGAGACAAGTCACAAAATCACATACCATTGCTAGGGGTTTAGTTTTAAGATTCCACGAAGCACTAATCCAGGAGAACTCACTCCATGAGTCTGATTGCATTGATGACATCCCTTCGGAGATGTACTGTTCATCGGGATAATTCATTATTTAGATAGAAGCACTGATAGATCTGAAGAGAGAACAAATACAATCATTACAGGAGAACACACTCATGTATGGGAAAAGGATCACGATACAGGGATGGGGATAACTTTTAGGGCTTGGTAGATACAACGAATCATATAGATAGTCCTGTATAAGGGATCATACTCATGCGTATGGAAAAGATACCTGAAATTACATGGAAGGAGAAAAGGGGACACTGACCCAAACAAAGTATGCCCAAGGAACGGTGGACAAGAAGATCAAGCCATGTACTAAGAAGTAAATGGAATGTAGAAGGGTCACACGCCATGTCCTCTGGCCCTAGGTACTGCCTACGTACAATGGAACCTGTCGTAAGGATTTTCATGTAGAAGAATGTATACATGGAATTTAAGGTAATGACACATTGTGTTCCACTATCTTGAGAAGACTCTATATACATTGGCCATGTGCCCATACATGAATTTAACAAGTGTGTCCCAAACAATGTACTGGTACATGAGGTGGTCCCTATATCTAGCTATTTCTAGATGTGTGGAGGAGTACATGTCATGTACTTCACCCCATGTGTGTGTATCTTCCATGATACATTCTGAGTCCACGTAAGGACCCACATGCTGTGTTCTAGTGGTAACACACTATGTTAGTTCATCATGCTATCTGGAACTCCAGCCACCACTGGGTGGGGTCGACACACCATGTCTACGTGAAGGAACACCATTTTCTTTTCCTGGTGCAGTGTGAAAAACCTACCCACCTCCATGCCGACCCAACACTGTGTGTTCTTTGGAGAACACGTCATGTCCTTCGTGATTTTTAAAAAATAAAGGCCTCTTCCGTTACACCTCCATAGATATTTTGGTTCCTGTTCCAGTGATACTTTTTCCTTGAAACTAAACATCCAAGGTCTATCCTCAACCATGATGTTTCTTTCATTGTTATTAGACCTCCAATCAGCTATAAAAACACATATCGATCCACCCACATAAAGATAGCTCGACAAATGATATCCCTCGATCTGATCCAAATATTCATCTGGCAGCACCATCACACCTCTCCTAGGTCTTCGTGATGTCGAATCATCAATTTTTGGTTCATTGAATTGTGAAATGGCTTCACAAAGATCTTTTGTTTTTCATCCTGCAAAGAACACGAAGAATACGAGCTAAAAGGCGGAAGAAATCCAATAAGAGAAGGGGGAATGAACCTCTACCATCATTTGTCACAAAATCAATATGCTGCCATTAATAGGGTTTAATATGAGAATCAAAACAAAAAAATAATCGTACTTCGATTAAATACCCGAATCAAAGTCCCTAAAAGAAATAGAAATAGTAATAACGCTCCGGCAAGAACGTACAATCCGCAGATCAACCTGTTTGTGGGTTGATCCTCATTCATCATTTAATCAAAGAATAGGGAAACAAATCAAATCAATAAAACCCCACCTCAATTTGGTTGAATAAATATCCTTGTGTCATGTTTGTTAGAGAATTTCCGTTGAATATGAGGTGCATCGATTGATAGATCCATCTTCGTTCATTGTCGAGAGGTTTCTACAAGGTGTCTCCTCTATACACATCTAGAGTATTTCGGGGTTAGGAAGAAAATCATGGAGATTGCATTAAATTCTTATTTATAATCTCTCTTCGTCGTGTTATGGAAATGTTTTAAACAAATTTTTTTATTTCCTTAAAATCATCCAAAAGCTACCTTCTTCTACCAACCCGTGCTGATTGATGTTACGCGTCAAATAAGTTAATTCAATGCTCAAAATGCTATGGTGCCCCCATATTTCTGATCCTAGAACACATTTTAAAGATATTCCAATTTTTCAAGAAACCCACTAACACAAACTATTTAGAGATTAATTTATTTGAATAATTTATTCCAGGCACTCTGGGCCTTCGAATCGCAAGGCGTTGAAAATCATGGTAATGTAAAAATTCCATATAATATTTAAAAATAATACATTGAAAATCTAAGATATTATAAAATTATATTTACAATTATGAGTGTTTTTTAACCATTATGATGTATTCTTCTGAATACCAATACATTATTGAGGGAATCGTGTATCTTTTGTGAAAACAAAATCATGTGATTTTTCTCATTAAAATCCTTAGAGATCATTAAATGATTTTCACATGATTAAGGAATTACATTGGATTGTCACATACTTAACTTGGGTAAACACATTATATTAATATTTTTTTAACCCTTATAATATATGAATTTATTTATAGAGTTCATCCTTATTAAAAGTGGTTTTTTACTTACAATATACACTCTTAATATTATTCAATGAATATTTCATGTCACGATGTTGGGGAAGGGACTCTCTTTTATTTTATTTCGGATGAATTTGACTATGGGGAGTGTAGGTTGTGTCACCACTTTCGGCATTTGAAGATTGTAAATGAGTAATAATTATTTTTACATTATTGAAATCATCATGTTCATTGAAAAAAAGAAAAATAAGAAAAAAGAGATGAGATATAATTATATATTTGGAATAATTTTTGAATCATGTCCGTCTCAAAAATCTTTTCCATGAATTTTTTATTTACACATTTAATTTGATTATCATCTCATCCTCTTTGAAAAAATAAAAATATAAAAATAAATGCATTCAGAAATGGGTAATTTGGATTAAATAATTCCATCTATTAACTTATGAAATTGTGTTCCCATGAAATCATTTGTGGTGTACTTTTTTAAGGGGAATTGAGTGGGTTTTATTTATTAGATATTTACTTGAATTTTCATGCAGTGGTATTTAAGAGTTCACCATCCCCGATCTAGTATTAGAATTTTTAATTATATTTCCCACTAACTATTAGCCACCAAATAAATTTTTATAGACATAGAAATTGTAATAATTTTTATGTATCACAATGTGGATAGATAAAAAATATATTCATCTATAATTAAATATGAATTTTACTTGTATTATCATAACACTAGATTTAATCTTCATTGAGTGAAGAGTGACATAAAATTTCAGGCGTGGTATGTTGTGATTGGTCGATGGTTTGATATTTAAGGTTGAATGAATTTTAATGTTAGATATTAAAATAAAAGGGAATTATTTTTCATATATGATAAAAAATGAAAATCATTTTTAATGATCATGAAATTTTTTTCAATATATATTCTTTTAATAATTTTGATTTGGATATGTGATGATTTCTATAGTTTTTAATGATTATTTTTCTGGGAATAAAAAAAATAATATTTTGATAAATTTTATTATATAATTCAATGTATTTTAGCGTAACAATGTTTTATGTTATGGTTAATTATAAATTTATTATGTTTTAAGAATAAATTGAAATTAATTTTAAAAATTGTTTGATTTCCAATATATATGTATATTGAATCACTATAATATTTTGATTGGAATTTTCTATAAAATAATAAAATATTTAAATTTAATTTTTTAAATAATTGCATACAGTATAGGAACCATTTCATTCAGTGCAACCTAATTGCAAATAAAATCTATTGAGGCACAATATATTCTTACTTGTGGTTCCACAAAATTTATTCATAGTTTATGTACTATTTGAAGATGGGCCAATATCTCAAAAATTGATTGACCAAAAAATATAAAATATATCCTAAAAATATATAAAATGCCTATAAATATTTTTAAACTATATAATCTCTATATTTAGCTTCATCTATAGTTATAAATGAAAGATAGTTTATAAAACGGTATTATTAAGAGTGTCTAAGACCTAAAATTTATCATTAGTAATTTGGTCTTATCATCAGGTACATGATTTTAAATAATATAACATTTTGAGGGTTAAATATCAATACATATTGTAAAAACAATAATTAATTCCACATGTAAATATTTATTCATTTACAATACAAACTATGTGATCACATTTAGTGGATAAAAATGGAGGAAAATCTTACCTCACCTTTCCCTAAAAATTTATATATGAAATCCTACATAAGCATTATCTATTTAGATATCTTTTTTATAGAATTTTAAGTGATTTTATCTCATAATATTGTTATACAATTTTTATATATTTTTGTCTTCAGATTCATTCATTATTTCCTTTAATATTTTTTTCGTCCATCATTTCCTTCTTAACACCATGAAAATGGAGAAGTGACATCATTTCTTATTCAAGGGGGAGATGAGGTGATGTTTAGGGTTTATACACTCTTAATTTTTCATATATAATCTAATTTTGAAATAATTTTATTTTTAGAATAATTAAAAATATATTTTTACCATTTTTGATAACAACCATTTTCATCTTCCCTTTTCAAAAATATTTATGATAATTAAAATTTAAGTCAAAAAATCATTCAATTTGACTTCAGTGTCAATGTGGAAGAGTTTTAACCTACCATAATATTTTAAAATCCATATAAATTATAATTAAAATAATAAGGCGTTGTAATGAACCTAAATCTAGTAACCTGGAGTTAGAGTCTACATTATTAAATTTGTATAAGATACAATCCATCACATCTTAAAGGCCAGAATTGTTTAGCAGTATTGAAGAAGAAGATATATAAATGTTACCAATATTACAATGGAAATTAAAATAAAAAATAATATATTTAAAAATCAAATGATCTTCTTCCCTATAACCCATTTAAAGACACTTTCATATCCAAGGGAAAAGAAACAAAATACGGGTGAAATCAAATTCTTAGTATGGGTGCCAAAAAATGGAAGATATAATGAATCAATAAGAAAAAATCAACATGGAAAGTAAAATAAACTTACGAAAATAATATTTAATTAATAAATTTATTATCATAATTTGATGATTAATAATCACGATGAAAATGTATACAACTGAAAACACATGACACTAAATCAATTAACTAATATAGAAAGGAACATAGAGATAATATCAATGAGAAAAAATCATGGATAATAATAATAAATAAATTCTAAATTATAGAAGTGATTAATTATGAGATTTAATTATATCATGAATCATGATATATCTACTATCAACACCCTTTATAATGTATTTTAAAAAGTATGGGTAAAAACCCATCTAATTTACCCAAATGATTTTCCTCATGAGAACTATTGATGAATCAAGGGGATATCCACAACAGACCCCAAGGATAAAATAATATCCAAATCATTCCTAATATATCGAATAATCAAGTTAATTCATGGGTTAGTATCCTTTATCATCAAATATTTATATTGAGTAAATGATACAAATTTATTAATATTTCCCCAACTAATCAAATAACGTTTATGGTAAAAATAATTTGTAAAAATGTTATAAATATTATGAATAAATCATATCCATCATAAAATATATGTATATTTCTGATAAATAAACATTAAAAATATAAATTTATCACAAAAAAGTGATTGTTTCAAGAGAAAGTATATAATCCAAAAATAAATTAGGATTTTACAATAATTTTTTATGTCTTGGTAACTTTAAAATTATAACCACTTAATCAATAAAATTTAAAAAGAACATTAATCATAATTAATTAAAAAGTTTTTAAAGTTAAATATATCCAATTTTTTGTATATAGACAACAAAAATTGAATAAGTTCATACAAACAAATATGTCTCAATGAAATAGAAATTGAGATGAAATCCATTAAATTACACTTTCCTTTTGTTGAACATGAATTAAAATCGTGTATAATGGTTTTAATTATTTTATTATTTTATTAATTTTTTAATTTAAATTATCCATATTTCTAATATCATGTATTATTATTTTATAACATTCTATAACCCAAATGTGAAAAATATTTCATTAATTTCATTGTTTTTGGTGTTAATTTCAAATTTTTCTCATGTTTGTTTTGTCATTGAAATTTTAATTCATGATCATAGGATATAAATGAATAAGTCATATAATTATAACACTATTATAAATTTACTATGTATTAATTAGAAAAATTAATATAACCATTCATAAATATTAGGCATGGAAAAGGAATCACGTCACGTCATGGAGATGATAGGCCATACAGACACACGAACTGTGATATAATTCACTTAATGGGTGGAAGAGTAATGAATATTATTATAAATTAATTTTAATTAATTTATATCATGTCATATATATAATATATATTCATTTGGTTTATCCCTTTTAACATCCATTTAAATAGTAAATGAAAAATGAATCATGTCGCATCCTGAGGTGGTTATCCACCATACTCATGAGTGGAATTATCATATTTTAAACAGAATGGAATGTAATAAGCTATATATGAAATTTTAATTTGATATGTATAATTACATTAGAATATATATATATATATATATATTAAACCAATTATTATATCTGACTAATAGAGGTGTTGACAGAAAATGAGTTTCATTATTTCACGAGGCGATAGCCCACCCTAAAAATGATCGACTATTTTGTTTCCCATTTCATGGAAAAGGTTGTTGATATAGGATATGAAATTAACATAAAATAACATTATTATATGGTATAAATTTTTTAATTATACTGTCATTATTTAATAATATTTTAATGTTGTGGAAGAATAAATAAAAGGAAAATCAATGTTTAAGGACACTTCTCTTCTACAGACCACCTCTTTTGGTTTGCACCAAAATCCATCCTATGATAGATTTATGAAAAAATAAAGTTATTTATGTTATTTTTAATGAATTATATATGTGATTTGGGTAGTAATTGGATTAATTAATCTTCTTCTCATGTGTTATGTGGGGAGGATATGGGGTGGGATTTTATAATTGTGGGAGAGGACACCCATTGAATTTTTTGAATGAATAAATTAAAAACATATTTTTATCATGATTAAAGCCAAACAATGGTTCATCATTTATCATTATAAGTTATAAGGTTAAAATATTTCCAAAATATGTGTATTGGACAAGTTGGAAGGTCATTTTTACCATTATCTTTTTAGTTTAAACCCATGGATCATCAGTTTTCCCCTTAATCGGGGAAATTAATGTTTAACAATTTTACTATATACAATGGTAAAAAATAATGTTGAAAATATTAGAATATATAATTTTAATTATTCCAAATATTTAATCCTTATTTCCAAATTCAATTCATATAAGTGGTTCAATTTTTTTTAAATTATACATTGAAACACGACAAAAAGTGGGTTTTTGAAGAGAAAATTTTTATATGTATGGAAGGTTTAATTATTAAAATTCAATATGAAATTATTTAAAATGATATAAATTGTATTAATTATAATATTACATAACTATTTTCACTTTAAAAAATATAAAATATAATTTATCTTGGTAAATTATTTAAATGAGGGGAATTTTTTAAATAAAATCATTATTTTTCACTACTCATCGAATAATGAAATATTTTAAAAAAATACCAAAATATCAAACTATACTAATTATGATATAATTATTTAAAAAATAATGATATTTTTATCATAAAATGTTTCAAAACATGGTAATAATTAGTTATAAATTATGTGCACAAAGAGAGACTAAACTGACTTTTTGAAAAATATAATTTCCAAAAAACATTTATTTATTGTTCTAATGAATTTTATTTTATTTATAATAAATAAAAATAATAATTTTCATAATTTAGATATTACTATTAATACCCACCAATATAAATTCTAGGTTTTAATGGTTATTGTTAAATAATCTTTTAATTGAGTATTCTATTTCATTTCAACCAAGTGTTCCATGCATCCCTGGCTATCAATGTGATTGAATTTATTTAAATGGAAATAAATCAGAATACATCAGGGTGTCAAATTATTCCTTCATAAAAAATTTTAATCCTAAAATTTAAATAGACATTACCTTCTAAAAATGAGGTTATTTCATTTTCATAACATTCTCCAGTTCCCATGTATCTTCCTCTACATTGTGATTATTCTAAAGTACCTATAATTGTTGATTCATCTGATTCCCAAATACATTCTCTCTAGAATCAAAAATATTAATGGGTTTATCACAGTATTATAGATGAATTTCCAATTCTATTTCATCATATTTGAGCACATGTGTTGTGTTAGGCATGTAATTATTTAACAATAATATATAGAATAAATCATGTACTTTTGGGAGACATCATGGAATTTCAAAACGATAAGTAATAACATCTATTATTTAAATGATTTAAACCTTTCTAATATACCTAGGGATAAATTTACCTTTCAATTTAAACATTAAAAAACCTTCCATGGATATAATCTTAAGAAAATAGAATTTCTTATTTTTAATTTCAAATACTTATATTGATTATTAGCATAAATTTATTTACTGCATTGTCTTTCTTTTACTTGAGTGTGAATAGTATTTATCTTTTCATTTGTCAATTTAACATGTTTTGGGTCTATAAGATTCATTTCCCTAAATTCAACCCAATGGGTTAGAGTATGAAATATCTTTCTATAAAATTCTTCATACAATGCCATTTGGAAACATGAATGGAAAATATTTTTATAGGAAAACCCTACCACAGGTAAATACCAATCCCATATACCTTGAATGTCATGTGATAGTGAGCTCAACATTTCTTCCAATGTTTATATATTCCTTCCAGGATGTTTCTCAGTTTGAGGATTATATGTTGTGTTGAAATGATGCTTAGTATCATGATCTTTATACAGAATCTAATATAATTTCAATATAAAAGGGGGATTATGACCAGACATGTTTGAAAGATGTTATCCATAATGTAATAAAAATTAATTAATATATATACTTGAGATGTGTTTCAGAGTTTAATCATATTTTTCTTAGATTAAATGGTTAATTTTGTTTAGGAGATAAAAAATAACCCATATTGCATCATTCCTTCAAACAGTCTATGGTATTCTAGTGACAATGTCCACTGTAATGTCATCCCATTTCCATGGAGAAATAGGAATATGTTTCATAGCTACTCTAGTATATTTTCTCTCATTGAAAAAAATGAATATTGATATATAGTATGTAATTTCCGACATCATGTTATCCCAAAAAATATACCCTCAAATCCCAATACATCCTGGTAGTACCAAGGTTTATAGGGAACTTCGAGCTATGAGTCTCATCCAACAATTAACATTTTACAACAGGTATGGATGTAGCACAAAATATATTTATAAATTTAAATATACCATCTTCAAAAATTATTACTATTAATATCCCATTATTCAAATTTGTAATTTTCATCTAAAATATCTCTTCATCAGATTGATGAATTTTTATAATGTCTAATAAATATTATAGCGTCCCAAACATTTCTTACATTACTATTACATAATATTAAATATAAAAAAATTATAGTATTACACATATTGGGTCCAAAGGTTTAGTGTTTTGAGAAATCTAGGACCATATATAACAATTATAACATCAAGCATAAACATTTATTTAATTTATTATTCTCTAGCTTCATATTGGAATTTGAACTCTCCTTAGTACATGTTTTCGCCTAATGATATACCTCAAAAGGGTTGAGATAAAATCCTAGTAAGAGGATAGATATGAACAATATAGCATGGGGTGAACAATATCATAACAAAGTCAAAGGGGCATAAATGTGAGAGGAATCATTAATAAAATATTTGAAATGTGGAAATGCATAAAAATGAAACATCATGTCTTAGTGGTTAACTACCACACATACTTGTGAAAAAATCTAGAATTTTTTTCACACATAATTTAAAATTAACTTGTGGTATTAATCACTTTATCCAATTCATTGGATCATTGTATAATTCAGGGTGCACCCGTCATATTGAAACATTCATATAGTGTTATATAACTGCAGGTGCACCCGTCACATCATAACATTATCATTTATCATGCATTACACAATGAAAAAATATCAAAAATTAAGATTAATAACATATGAAAATGAATCTGGTTCATCCCATAAGAACAAATTCATACACATTATGGTCCCAAAATGTAGTGGGAATATCATATATGACACGATAGCCATTAACATTGAGTGAGAAGTAAAAGTTATGTTTCTGAAAGAAGAGTTAGTTTGGAAAACTTTTTTTTGACATAAAATTTAGTATAAAACATTTATATAATATAAAATTTAAGATAATGATGAAAAAATTATTTTTAAGGGGTGACTATACCAAATATTGAGTGAAAGAGAGAGAACCCAAAGAATGAAAATTGGGTTCGATATTTTCCTCTCACTTTATATTCAGACAATTCTATTTCTTTAATGACCAGTATAACCACATAACAATAATTAATAAACAATAATATAACCTTTTTTATATCAATATGGTTCATTATGGTTTAATTAAGTTATTTTATGATCTTTTTGATTAATTATAGAGTTTAAAAACATTGTTCCGGAATGTTCATTTTTTGGTTTTCTTGAGCGGTTCACTTGTATTCATAAATTTAGTCTCGGTAAAACATGGGTAAACATGTACAACTGACATTACATGTTTTTAATTATATTACAGGATTTTTAATGATCTTATAATTTATTGTATTATATACTATGTGGATGAATGATTATATAATAATTATACGATGATTGTTTGAGTTAATTTGGGTGGTTTTTCGACCACAACAAACATGTTTTGATTAATCATTTAGTAACATGTACATAATTTAGTTCTAGAAAATTAAATAAGCCATAATACATATAACATATTGTGGTTAGAACATAAAAATGGATTCATTAAATGATCTGAAATTATAAAAGGATAAATAAAACAATTCGTTCTTGAAGTAGATAGATTAACAGCTCCTGAACAATGTTTTCATTTTTAAAATATATGGAAGAAGGAAAGGGGGTTTGATTGTATAATATCCCATTATTATCATAAAATTTCATTATATATATGATACTGGAGTTACCGTACCTTGTGGATGAGGATAGATGGAGAGAGAATAAGTAAAGAACTTGAAATTGAAAGGAAATTAAATGAAAAAGTAAGAGAAATTACATCTCGATTCCTCCTCTTGAGACCATCCTTAAGGAATCTAGGCTTGGTCTTTTGATGATACCAAAATCTATTTGATGTGGAGGAGGGACTATGTAAGATTTTATGGAAGATTTTAGATAACTATTGAAGATTGAGATTTGTGAGGAAATGAGGGTGTGAAGAGTGTTATTTATAATAGAGGGGAGGGTGGTTTTATCAATATAAAATTCATTAGTTTGTTATTTCCCCACAAGACTAGGAATACTGAGTCTTCCATGACCAATAATAGTAATGTTATCATGTTATCCTGAAATAATTGGGCTTACAATAGTAGGACATTATTCATGACTCTATAATTAGCTTCTTTAGCTTAATTTGTAAATTATGGCATTTCACTATTCATAAAAAATTCATGTATTTAAGAAAAACACAAATAATTCACCCCAACCATTATTCGATATTTAGAATCCTATAATTATGTCAATTATTCAAAAATAATTTCCTAAATATTATTATATTAATATTTAATTAAAATCATAATTTATTATCAAAAACCGGTTTTAAAACATTTATTTAAATATAGGTATATCAAACATTCAACTTGAATATTATTAATATAATATCATATGCAAGGTTACTATTCATTAGGGTATATAACTATTCATAAGGGAATATAACTATTCATAAGGTTAGGTTACTATACTCCAAAAATTATTTTTTTCTTATTAGACTCCAAATAACATACTGATTACAACTGTGTTTGTTAGAGTTTCAAAATTCAAAACACAGAAGTGAAAAACATAAGTTTAAAGGTCACTTAGCACATAGTAGTTTATTATGCTGTGTTTTCATGTGATTTTATGATGTATTTATACGAAGGAAATTTCCATTGAAAAGCATTGGGTCATTACATTCTTCCCCATTTATGAAATTTCTACCATGAAATTTATTTTTACATAAACATGTGAGGGTACTACCCCTTCATCGCCTCTTCTTGTTCCCATGTAGCTTCTTCAAACATGTGTTTCCTCCATAAAACGTTGAAAAGATGGTTTTTCTTATTGTGTATAACCTTTATCTATCCAGTCAAGAATCTATACTGGATTCTCCTCATTGGAGAGAACATCTTCTAGCTGTACCACCCCTGAGTTTAATTAATGTGAGGGGTCCGGTATGTACTTCATCAATAGTGATACATGAAACACCTCATGAAGTTGATCGATATTTGGTGAAATTGAATGTTTATAGGCCACGGCTCCTATGCAATCAAGGATCTCAAAGGGTCTATTTTACCTTGGGCATAACTTCCCTTTCTTTCTAAATTACACAACTCACTTCCATGGGGATATTCGAAAGAAGACATTATCACCAACATCAAACTCCAAGTCCCTTTGATGGTTGTTAGCATCGCTATTTTGCATACTCTAAGAAACTTTGATGTTTTTCTAGATTACTTGAACCTTCCCTGTCCTCTCTTGACAAAGATCGAATCCAAGTTTCTTTCGTTCTCCAACTTAATACCTACAGGTTGGAGTTCTACATCACATTCCATACATAGATTCATATAGAGCCATCTGAATACTCAAGTGGAAGCTATTTTTGTATGAAAAATAAACCAATGGGAGATGCTGATCCCATTCACCTTTGAATTATATAGAGCATGCTCTTATCATATATTCATGAATATGAATATTAGTTTCATATTGGACATCAGTTTGGGGGTGATAGGTCGTGCTGAAATTTAATTCAGTACACAAATTTTGTTGAAGGCTCCCCCATAATTTAGATGTGAACCTTGGATCATGATCAGAAATAATTGAGGGTGGAACACCATTCAGTCTCACCACATCCTTCACATATATCCATGAATGTTGTTAAAGTGAGAGATCATTTCATGAATAATGATAAAATGGGAAGTCTTGGTGAGTCAGTCAACCATAACCCATATCGCCTTATTTCCTTTTGACGTCTTCAAGAGACCTGTGAAAAAGTCCATAGGAACATTCTATAATTTTCACATGGGTAATGGAAATGGCTGTATCAACCCTTTGGACCTTTGTAGCTCTGATTTAACATGAAGACATACCAAGCACCTTGATATATATTTTTCAATATCCTTCATCATGTTATCCCACCATAAGAGTTCTCGGAGATCACTTTACATCTTGGTACTCCCAGGATGGATAGTGAATTTTGATCTATGTGAATTTTACAATATCTCCTTATTTATCCCAGGCGATGAAGACACACAAAGAAATGTTCCAAACTGAATCACACCATCACTATCGATATGGAACACTGCAGCTTCCCTTCCATTACCGCATTCACCCTCTTTTGTATATCCACGTCATCCCTTTGTGCTTCCTTAATCTTATCTTGGATGGATGTTGGGAAATCATTTTCACAAGGTTGGATGTATCCCCTTCCCTTATGATTTTAAAATCCATCCTTTTCATATCCAAGAAGATAAGGTCTTTCAAAATCCATAACATGGATATAATAGCAGGTTCTTTTCTACTTAGAGAATCTTCTACCTTATTCACCTTTCCCAGAAGATAGTGAATAGAGAAATCATAATCCATGATTAGCTCTAACTATATCCTTTGACACATGATGAACTCCTTTTGTGTGAATATATATTTTTGGCTCTTATGTTCAGTGTATATGTCACACTTCTCTCCAAAAAGGTAGTGCTGCTCAATTTTCATAGAAAAAATCATGGTTGCCTGCTCTAGATCATGCGTCAGGTAGTTCAACTCATGGATCTTGAACTGCTGTGAGGTGTAGGCTATTACATTATTATTTTTCATGATAATGAAACCCAATATCTTCTTTGAAACATCAATGAAAATCACAAATAAATATCCACTTTTCGATAGTGTGAGTTCAGGTGTATTGATAAGCCTTCTCTTTAAATCCTTGATGATTCCTTCACATTCTTCCGTCCAGACATACTTTACCCCTTTCCTTGTAAGCTTAGTTATTGTTCTTTAAAATAGTGAGAAATTTCTCACAAAACATCGGTAGTACCCATATAATCCATGAAAACTATAGATTTCTATCACACCAGAGGTACTAGGCCATTCTTCAATCGCCTTTTTTAGATGGGTCCACAGAAATTCCCTAACATGTGATCACCTGTCCCAAGAACATGATTGGTTCATCCAAAAGTCACACTTTCTCAACCTGGCGTACACCTTCACCTTTCTCAATTTTACCAACACAAGACTTATATGTTCTTCACGTTCCTCCTTTCACTTGGAGTAGATGAAAATATCATCAATAAACACTACCAAAAACATGTCTAGGTAATTTCTAAATACTCTATTCATCAAATCCATGATGATTGCTGGGGAATTAGAAAGTCTGAGGGGAATCACTAGAAATTCATAGTGCCTATACCTTGTACAGAAGGCAACCTTCGGTATATCATTCTTCATCACCTTTAACTTATGATATCCAAGAAATAAAATCCACCTTTGAGAAGTATTGAGCTCCTCTTAACTGATTGAAAAAGTCATGTACCCATGGAAAAAGGATACTTGTTCTTTATGGTGACCATGTTGAGTTCTCGATAATCAATACACAAAATAATTGTTCCATACATCTTTTTTACAAAGAACACTAGCGCACCCCAAGGTGATGCAGTAGGGAATATGAACCTTTTTCCTAGATTCTCTTGCAGCTGCTTCTTTAACTCATCCAATTCTATAGGATCTATCTTATAGGGACACTTTGAGATAATAGTAGCACTAGGTATGAGTTCTATTGATAACTCTACCTCACGATCTAGTGGATGTCTAGGTAACTCTTCAAAAAAACATCACCGTATTCCCTCATAATGGGAATTTCTGCAAGGTTCGAACATTCCTTTGACACAACCATTTAGGAGAGGTATGCTTCTCCATAGGGAATAAACACCCACACAAATGAAGGATTTTTTAAAGGAGATTCATGATCTTCCTTGAATTTAAATAGGTTCATGGGATGGTTTGGAATAGGAAAAGAAATTTCTGTTTACCGAAAGTTGATACTTGCTTTATATAACGAGAGCCAATCCATTCCCATTATATCGTCAAATTCTACCAAGGGAAGTATTACAAGATTTGTTGGAAGAATTTTCCAACATATTCCAACAGGAGAAGTTCCAAATAGGTGTATTGCAATGATTTCACCACATGGGGTTTTTACATATATCTCTACTTCAAGGTTTAGGGGTTTTGATTCTATAGTTCTAACAAACATGCATGATATAAATGAATTTATAGTACCAGAATCAAATACGAATTTTTCCTTTCTTGTGTGAATAGGAAGTGTACATTGTATGACGTCATTATCTTTCTCTACGTCCATAATAGTGATTCCATAAGCCTTCATTTTTTCCTTTGGCATTGGTGCCTGCTAATGCTGATAACAATCAAGAACTCGAGGTTTAGTGCACTTGCTTGCATATTGCCCTTGTTCCCTATAGTTGTAGAATTGAACCATGGGTGGTTCTCTCCTTGATTCAGCTACATTATCCTTCATTTTCATGTCCTTTCGACACTATTGATAATGGTGTCCTTCGTTCACATTCTTGAAGGTCTACTCCATCCCTTTGAGGTAGTTCCCATGGTGCAACTTCCCAAATATTTGGCATGTGGGTCATTGATTTTTCATTCCACCATTTTCATTAGATCATCTAGAATGAAACTCCATTTTATTTTATTATCACCATATCCATGGGAACATTCTCCAAATAACATATCCACATTGATAGCACATCGAACAACTTCTTCATAACTCCCAAAAGTCACAAATTGGAAGATCCTTTCGATGGTTTGGTTTTAATCCACTAAGAAATATATCAATTTTTCTATCATTGTTGATAACAAAACCATGAGATTACTCTACAAGTCTTGTGAAATTAGATTCAATGTATGTGATAAATTCTCCTTACTTTTTCATGAGATCAATGAATTCTTTCTCCATCTTTGTTCTAAGAGTTCTAGTGAAATACTTATTAAGAAATATTATCTTAAAGTATTCTCATTCCATCTCTTCTATTTCCTCTCATGTCTTGCTGTTCTTAATCAAAGACCACCACTGATCGACCACTATATCTAGAAAATAAACATATAGAGTCACCTTATCTGTCTTAGAATAGTGAAGTACAAATAATATCATCCCCATACAGTTGACCCACTATTTTGTAACTAGTGGATCAGAAGATCCACTAAACGTCAGTCGTTGTTGCCTCATAAAACACTCAATATCTAGTTTCTCCCTCTTTAGTAATTGAGGTATTTCTCCATTATTTTGGTTATTGTTCATGACTTGAGATATTTGGGTAAGCATCACCATGATGTTTTTAAATCCACATCCCATCTCATTGGGAATATCATTCAGTAAATCGTTTCATTGACCCACACATGATTTGTTGGCCTGGTTTCTCCATGTTTCCACCTTTTTCTAAAATAGGAAAGGTTAGAACAAAATATAAGTCAACAATTCATGAATAACTTATTCATTAGTATGATTTATAAAAAAACATAACATATGGTATCCCTATGTAATGATTCTTGTCTGCAAATTTTTACTTAGTCTCATACTAGAGGTTTTCTCTAGGGTTCACTAATCCTAATTCCCAAATTAACTAAACTATGCCTCTAATACCAACTATAGAAACCCAACCTTTTCATACATTACCATTACATCATTTTAAATATAAAAATATAATTGTATTACATATAGGCAATCCTAGGGTTTGGTGTCTTTGGAAAACTTGGACTATACAGAACAATTACAATATCAGGCATAAACATTTATTTTATTTCTTCTTCACTAGATTTTTATTGGCACTTGACCTATCTTTAGTACATGTAGTAACCTGAGGATATACATCATAAGGGGTGAGATAAAATCCTACTAAGAGGATAGAAAAGATAAATATTTCATGAGGTGAGAATAATCATAACATAGGAAAAGTAACATGACTTGAAAGGAATTATTAATAAAAGACTTGAAATGTGGAAATGCATAAAAATGTAACATCATGTCTTAGTGGTTTACTACCACACATACATGAAAACAATGATTACATATTTTTCACACATAATTTCACATTAACTCATGAGATTAATTACTTTACCCAATGAATTAGAGCACTATATAATTACGGGCTCACTAATCCCATTGAATATTTTATATTGAGCTTTATAATTCCAGGAACACCCATCACATCATAACATTATCATTTATCATGCATGCCAGAATAAACATATATCAAAAATGAACACAAATAACACATGAAATGTAATGGGTTTCATCTCATAAAAACACATTCCTAAACACTGGGTTTCCAAAATTTAGGGGGAATAACATACATGATACGATAGCCATTGACCTTGAGTGAGAAGTTAAAGGTGTATTTTTTTAATTAGAGTTCTTTTGGAAAACTTTTTATTGATATAAATATCTATAGTAAAAATGTATATATCATAAAAGGTAATATATTTATGATAAAATGATTTTTAAGGAGTGACCGTACCAAATATGGATTGAAAGAGGGAGAACCTGAAGAAAGAATATGGGGTTTGATATTTTCCTCTTACCTTATGTCCTGTTTTTTTAAAGGTTGGGGCTAAAACCTCAATTTATTTATTAAAGAAAAGTCCTCTTTAGAGGGTAGAGGGAGACCCAGTACATAGCCCAAATTCCCAAGGCCAAGTGTCCTAATGACAAGGCATGAAAGCCCATTTTTTGGCCCAAAGCACCCTCTATGAACAGTACTGCTACAGTACCCCTGTGTAGCTACAATCCATGCTATAGTACCCGCTACCGATACAGTATCCTACAACAATTCCTCTACCGCTACAGTGCTGCCACTGCTACAATTCCACTACGGCTACAGGGTCAGCTACAACTCCCCGCTATAGTGCCCTTCTACAGTATCCTGCTACAGTACCCTGAAATTCATCCTTGCCCAAATTTGAACCCATGTCTTTTGGATGCCAAACAGAAGCCTCTACAACTTGGGTACAGGCTCGTTGGCAATTCAATTCTTGTATGTCCTGTATAACCACATTAAATTGACTAATTAACAATTAAAGTACCATATGTACATGAATATGTTTCATTATGTTTTCATTATGTTATTTTATGTTCCTATTGATGAGTTATGGATTTTCAAAACATTGTTCGAGAATGTTCATTTTAAGTGTTTTCTTGAGCAATTCACTTGTATTCATAAATTGAAGTTCGGGTAGAACTAGGGTAAACATCCAAAACTAATATTACAAGTTATTAATTATATTTCAGGATTATAAATAATTATATATTTGATTATATTATATACAATGTGGACGAATCATTAAATAATAATTAAATGATGATTGTTTGAGTTAATTTGGGCGGCTTTTGGACAACGAAAAACTAGTTTTGATTAATCATTTAGTAACATATACATAAGTTAGTTAAAGAAAATTAACTTGGACATAATACATATAACATATTCTTGTTCCACCATAAAAATGGTTTCTTGACCAGATCTCAAAGTTTAAATGGAAAAAAGAAAACATGTCATTCTTGAAGGTGATAGATTAACACCTCACGAACAACATTTTCTTTTTTAAACTATAATGAAGAGGGAAAGGGGTTTGGATGGTATAATATCCAATAAGTATAATAAAATTATAGAATATTTATGATACTAGAGTTACCATACAATTTTTATGAATATAGTAGGTGGAGAATAAGAAAATAACTTGAAATTGAAAGGAATTTAAAGGAAAGAGGAAGAGAAATTACGTCTTAAATCCCCCTCTTCAGATCCTCCTTAAGGGAAATAGGCTCGGACTTTTGGTGAGAATAGAGTCTCATGGAAGTGGTGGAGGGGTTATGTATGATTATTGGGTATATTTTAGACTCAGATTTAAGATTGAGAGGTGTGAGTAATAGAGGGTGTGATTGGTGGTATTTATACTGGATGGGAGAGGGGTTTTCTCAATATAAAATTCATTAGTTTATTATTTCCCCACAAGACAAGGAATAGCGATTCTTCCATGAACAAGAATAGTAATTTTATCATGTGATCCCAAACCAATTGTGTTTATATGTGCATAACGTCATGCATGACTCTATAACTATCTTATTTGTCTTATTTTATAAATTTTGGTATATCACTATTCATTAAAAATTCAAGTACTTCAGAAAAATCCCAAATATTCACCCAAAACATTTTTGATGTGTAAAATCAAAAAATGAGGTGCATTTTAAAAAAATAATTTGGTAAATATTATTATTTTAATATTTCATTAAAATCAGAATTTATTATCAAAAACCAGTTTTAAACATTCATTTAAATATAGGTATATCATACTTTCAACATAAATATTATTTATATAATATCATATGTAAGGTTACTATTAATTAGAGTATATCACTATTCATAAGGGTATGTTACTATTCGTAAGGGTAGGTTACTATTCACCAAAAAAATTGTTTTACTTATTGGACTCCAAATAACTCACTGATTGCAAACTGGGTGTGTCAGATTTTCGAAATTCCAAACACCGAAATGTCAAACATCTGTTTAAAGGTCACTTAGTACATAAAAGTTCATTATGTTGTGTTTTTATGAGATTTTATGAAATATTTATATTAAGGTAATTTCCATTGATAAACATTGGGTCTTTCCAAATATGGTATTGAAATCAATTGTCAAAGACATTATATCACTCCTCACTTAATAATTCCCATATCAATATTTTCTTGATCCATTAACATATTATCCTTATCGATGGTCATTTGGATCATAACTCATTATTATTTCCCACTCAATGGATCCACTACCTTATTTTATTTCCATGGGTGGTATTATATTGAGATAATATAATCCATGAGTAGCTCAATCAATCATATTTGTCTCGTATTGATCTCTTTCTATAAACAGATTAATTTTAGGAGTTTAGAATTCATTTATATGTCACATATTTCAGCGCAGGGATAATTCATCTATATTTTCATAGAAACGATTAAAACTGTAAACTCAAGATCATGTGTAGTATAGTTCTATTCAAAAATATTCAATTTACTTGATTCATATGCAATAAAATTATACTTTTTCATTAGGACACAACCATGTCCCTTTTTTAATGCATACTATATATTATGAACCCATAATTTTCAAATATTTGAGAGAAAAAGGATCATTGACCAATATCACCTTTAGTTCATCAGAGAATTCGTTAAATCCATTATTTCAAAAAAAAAAATAACCCCTTTTATGTGTAAGTTTAGTGGATGTGTTGTCCAATCTGTAAAAATTCTAAATGAATCACCAATAGTAACATAGAAAACCGATGAAACTATATACATCCTTTATGTTTCTTTATGTAAGCCATATATTGTATGTATTTATCTTCTCAGGAACAATAGTGATTTCATACTTAGTGACAATATGACTAGGAAAAGAATATTCTCGAATTCAGAAAACACCACTAATAAATACCTAAATTAACACTTTCCATCTAAGAGTCTCAAGAATGATCCTAAAGTGATTCTCATGGTCCTCGTTTCATTTATAATACAGCAATATTTGACCAATTTATAACAAAAATAAAATGTAAGATACTACTATAATACTTTATAAGTTAGATATATAAATACATAGATTGTGAATTAGTTAATCCAAATGGAATTACTATAAAAATCATAATGTCCATAAATCATTTAGAAATTTTTATTCAAAATTCCATCCTTCCTTACTCATAATTGGTGATACCCAAAATGAAGGCTATTATTTGAAAAATATTAGGCTCCCTAATATAAATAAAATAATTCACAAATTCAAGTTAGTTGATATCTCTTAAATATCATATTATCATTTATTTCACTATAATCAAGACTAAACATCATGGATTTTTCTTTCTTCTAAACGAAGAGAAAAGCAGCTTCCCATGGTCAAACACTAGGGAGAATAAATCAATTATCAGACAAATAGTCTAGTTTTTTCCTAATTCCACTAATTCTATTGTGGAAATAATATGGGGATACTTTGGTATTTTACTTTCTTCATGAATTTAATAATTAGAAAACTCAACATGATGATATGTGGTTTGTCTAGGAAATACATAAGGAAATAAATTAATGTATTCGTGTAAAATAGGAAGATCCTAAATTTATATATTACCTTATCTATCCCAAGATTTATTTTTCTTTTATTACCCAATAATCTCATTTAGTAGAGTTACTGGGGTGGATATATACATGTCTCAAATGTTGATTTATCTACTCTAAATATAAGGATTTGTATATCATAATCATAAATCATAATTTATTTCTTATTAAAATAAACAGTTTCATCATATTTTGTATTTGGTACCATGGATTGTATAAAATTGAAGTGTAGGTATGATAATAAGGTTAGTAAATAAATCAAGTTTATTTGTCACAATGGGGACTTTTTGACACATCCTTATTATTGTGAGACGTTCACTCGGAGTTTTTACAGACAACTCCCTTATTCTTATTATGTGAAATATAAATTTTTTTTAGAAAACATGGACGATATAAAAGAGTTTGAGGATCCATAATAAAATATATCAATAGATAAATTTTTATATATAATTAAAGTACCTACTCCCACATATTTGGTAACATCAACTGTGGATATAGTGATCGAATAAGACGAGCCTTCATTCCTTGGCCTATTCTATGGTAAATTCTAATGGTGCTTGGGGAATTTTTTTGTGTTGTCCCATATATCTCTAAAGTTGATCCAATAAATAATATTGGTTTATTTCTTCTCTTTTTTTTTGCAGGATGACCGTTATCTCTACAATTATAATAAAATAATAATCCCATCAATAATTTTATAAGATGACCCTCTCAATAGTTCTCACAAGTGAGAATTACTTCATGTAACTTTTAAAGACTCATACTTTATAATTATATATTCTAGTGACATTGATATAGAGTTCAATTTCATATACTCCCATAGATCATGTGGTTTTATAATTTTTGAGAATTAGTAAAAACTATTACATTGTAAACCCATACATTATAATTGGATACATATACTCATTATAAATTTTTACAACTAAACAAAAAACATTAAAATAGAAAATGGTTACATTCTATGATATATCTTTATAAAATAAAGTATAGATTGTAACTTTAATTTATCCAACATTAAAACCTGGGGAAAACATTTTGAAAACATTGGATGACCACAAAAAGCATGGTAAGTGAAAAAAAAAAGAAATCTATTTAGTGAAAACAAAAAATGACCCATGTAATATTTACCTTTATCTTCAGTTTTATTTGAGAATATAAAATAAAATATTTCCACAAGAAAAACACACACACACTTTTAGTAAAAAAATAAAATTTAAAAATCATATAATGGAAATAAAAACCTATTTTGGAAACATAAAGCATTACATTACTAATCCATTTTAATCCCATGTCCGTAATAATTGGAGTATAGGATAAAACCTTTGATAACTCCATAACTAGTTCCTCAATATAAATGTGACATTACTTAATGAATTAGAGGGATATATAAGAAAACCCAAAGCAATAACACGCTCAACCAATTCTATCGGGATTCACCTAGTATATAAGCAACATCAGGTGCACCTTTTTGGTTTAATGGAGCTCAACCATTCATATTAGATATATCACACTCACCCGTTCAATATAGGATCCTCAAATAGAATATCATGAATAACATTTTTATCTTTTCATCCAAATAACTCTTTTAAAAACTCTTATAAATAAAAACACATTTGGATATCAAAATAAACAATTTATTTTAAAAAAACTATTAAAAAACCTGAAACCTAATAAATGATAAATTTATATAAAATAATAATCCTAGGAAAAAATAACGAAAATATTCAAAAATTAAGCCTTTCTAATGACTGTAAATTAATTTCATAATGTATAAGTTAAAAAAATATTTCTTCTTAATTTTTATGGTAAAGTCACAATGCACACCATTTTGAAAATTAACAAAATGATTCCTCTTAAACCATTTGTTTTAAAATAAAATAAAAATTAACAAAATAATAGAATTAAAGTACAAAAAATACTTCACAATATGTTTAAAAAACATATAGATGGAGGAAAAATAGTGTTTTATGTATAACATTTAAAAAATAAGTTGTCATAGAAAGTCCCTTACCTTGGGTCTGACTCATCATGTAAATTATTTATCCTCTTGAATAATAAACATTTATAAATTATTTTATTGTATAAAAACCATTTTTATTGTTTACAATTACATTTATCTATTTTTATATCATGTTTTAGTAATTAATTATTTATTTATGTTGGTATTAGATAATTTGGAATAATTCTGTTCATAAATCTGAAATGACTTTGGTATGTTGATTATGGTTAATGAGGTCATTGTTACATAATATCTAGAATAATAATAATTAAATTATTATCATTTTTATACATCAATTATAATTTTAAGTCTCTCTATTAGAAATGGGTATGAGAAATTATGTATGTTACAATCTTGTTGATAATAGGTTATACGTACGCTTGAGTAACATTTTCACTAATCAATGAAAATTATGGAAAGAATAAAAGTATAAATTTACATTTAAAAAATATAATAATATCATATATATCATATTATTTATTTAAAAATACATTTATATTTCATCCATATTTTGTTGTGAAGAATAAAAAATCACATCTCATAGTGGATGTGGTCGTCCACACATATACACAATTGACATTGTGAATTTTTAGTGCATGTAAAGGTAAAAAAGTAAATGATATATTATATTAGAATAATGATAAATATTTCATGGATATAATATATAAAAATTTACTCCATCATAATATATTGACTTGATAGATGCATATGGGAAAAAATTACACCGGTTGACGAACCGGTAGTTAATGGTACACAAGAGTAATGATTTCGTTTCAAATTTTATGGATGAGGGGATTAATATAGGATATAAAATTAACATAAAATACCTTATTATATATAATATTTTTCTTATTGAATAATAATTGGTGAAAAATGATTTATGGTTGTGGAAAAATTAAAAAAACATAAACATGCAGATAAAATACATTCCTCTTATTTCGAAAAACTCATTTACTTAACACCTTAATACCTAAAATATTGGTTTTATGCCTAAAAATTACCTATATAATGGGTTTAGTGAATATATGGAATTATTTTAGTAGGGATTTTCTAACCCAAATATGTTCTGAAAGGTGATGGATCTGGAAGAAGTGGTTACATTTTATAATAGTGGGGAGGGGAACTCATGGAATTTCTCAAAATATAAATTTAATAGAAATTATTTAACAATTCCAAATAGATAAAAATATATTTATTTATAATATTAGAATACTATAGTAATATTTCCCCCCATAAAATAAAATATAGGTACATTTTGAAAATATTTCTACCCTTATCTTTTTTTTAACCCGTAGTTAACCCCCTTAACTATTATTGTGACAACATGATTTTTTACACTTTGAGGGTAAATATAGTTACTATAAAAATAAAAACGACCCATAAATGGTCCATTTTAGAAATTTACAACATTATAATATTATATTTGATGAAACTAATATTTTTATGAATTTTATATCATTTAATAAAATATTATATAATAAAATATTAATAAAGTCAGTTTTTAGAACAATTTAATATTTTGACATTAATTATATCATGGTAAAATTATAATTTGAAAAATTATTTTAAATAATCCCATGAATGTAAAGGTATTATATAAAATTATTGTTTTAAAATAATTATTAGTTTTTATTTTAATATTTTTAATATCTTTATTTTACCCACTAATTAATTAACCACTACATCACAATTGTGCAAAAATTTATGATAATTATTTACCAACTAAAATTTAAAAATAAATCACATTGATGTTGATAAGAATTTTTAATTTTAAAAAATAATATTTATAGATGAAAATATATATTTTATATCACTATATTAAAAATATTACACTTATTAAAATCAAGAATGTGACATGTTTGAAATTTCATTAAAAAATACTATAAAATTAGTAATCTATTTTATATGAACCCAAAAGGTAAAAAATGACAGCATTGGTAGATTATGGTAGAGATTTTCTCATCCTATTGAAATTTGATAAGTTTTTCAGTCATTTATTAGTTCATATCATTTAATTTTTAACCTAAATAACTTGACATACCCTTTATTATGTTAATAAAAATAACAAAAATTAGTTTTTTTATTATCCTAAAATAAAAGGTGAATATTTAATAAATTTGAATCCAATGATTCTAAATATGTATGTTATTTTCAAAAAATAAAAATATATAGTTTTCAGAATTAAACTTAAAAATAAACTAAAAAAAAGAAAAAGCAATTTTTCATAAAATTCCCTTTTAAATATAAAATATTTTTATATGAAATTCAAGTATAAAATCTGTTTAAAACCCAATAATTCGATTATTAAAAAAAATAATTAATTAAGTTGTATAACTATTATAAACTGTAATTTTTCCTTATAAATACCGGAAAATAAATATTTTTTTCAATAAAAAAATATATTTTCCTTTATTTGTTGAAAAATCAATATTTTCACAAAAAACATTAAAAATCATCATAAGATAATTTTTAAATGATGAATAGAAAAATGATATTGAATATTTTAAATAAATTTTCTAAAATTTCCCTAAATTATTTATAATAAACACCCTTAAAAAGTAATTAAAATCAATTTTGAGGAAAACATATTTTCTTAATAATAAACTAACATTAATAAAATTGTAGAAATTATTTAAAAATAAATATATAATACATTATAAATGAGTATTATCATTATATATTATATAATGAGTTTGAAACTATTAATTCTCACAAATTTAACAACATGGTTATAATCGTCACTTTTAAATAAAATACCTTTTTTCTTTATGTATCTCGATATTTCACATCATGTATGCTATCAGACATAATATTTCCATTTAAAATTACACAACACTACATACACACCCATAATTAATTTAATTATTTCAAATTGAACATGAGATTATTAATGGGAGTTTTACTATAATAAAAACATTTATTGAAAACTAACATCTTAAAAAAATAAATAAAATATCCACTTGAAAAAAAGATAAAGTGAAGTACAATGTTTATCTAGAAAAAAATACAATGTTTCCATGTAGGAGAACATTTTTTGGAAGTGAAAACATAGATATATAAGATAAAACTAACTCATAATGACTAATATAGAGTGATAAACAACATATTCATGAGAAAGATAACCATCACAAAAATTGTAAAACCTTAATGGGTAGAAAGGGCATTAATTTTCAAAATAGAAACGTAAAACATAACATTTTTTGTTTCATTTATTTTTTAATGTTGTTGAATTAAATTACTGTACAGATTAAGAATATATTGGAATATACTTACATGACTTTTATAATTTCATCCTTTAAAAATTTCCCCAAAAAACACATATTTTTATCTAAATGACGAGTCTTTTTTATTAGTTTTTCATGCATGAATCATAAGAATCAAATTATAAGGATCCATAAAATTCATAAAATATTTAAACTGTTTTATCCCCATAATTATATATTATCCAAAATCAATATTGTTATACTAGAAATTAAAATTCACAAACAATTATAAGTATTCATATGATGTAATCTACTTTAATCATTAAATGTAAACAAAAATAACAAAAGATCATCCTAGATCATTCAACAAATAAAACAACTTAAAATTATGAAAAAAATATTATATAATAATATTTAAAGATCAAAATTAGAAGGATTTTACAATATAGTCCTCCATGATTAATTTTTCCATTTATATCTAAATAATATCAATTAATCATGATGTCTCAAACAAAAAATGTAATTTCTTAAATAACATAATCTCTATTATATTCTATCCATTTTCATAAATAACAAAATATTTATAACAAAATAATAAATTCATACAATATGAAAAATATAATTCAACTGTTATTCCTTAGATACAATACAATAGTATTATATTTACTTTAAGTATATAAGGTTCCGAAAATAGTGAATGGCTTCTAAATTAACATTAATAAATTAATAAATATATCATTTCAAAATAAAATTCTTATTTATTCAATAAAAAATATATTCCCATAATTAATTTTCCCATTGTACTTCATATAATTAAAATAATGAAAAAATTAGACTAGCTAGGACATCACGTTGACTAGTGGTAGGTGGTGCACCGTTGTCTCCCTTCGGTTGTGGGTTTAATGATCACAGCCTTGCCGAATGGGATGTGTTGTCAGTAAACCAATTTGTTTAATTTTTCGAAAACTATATTAATATAATCTAAATAATATTACTAAAAATGTGATAAAATACTCAAAATAACCATAATATATAAAATATTAAATATATTTTGTATCCTCAAAATTTATCTCATACTTTTCATTTTTATCCCAAAATTTAATAACCCATAGTTAACTAAAAATTAACTGTTTATAAAAATACCATTAATCACATTAAAATTTCATAAAATATATCCAAAAAATGGATTTCTATGAAATTGAACATATAATCAAACATAAAATTATAAACCCATGATGATATCCATAAATATTTAGAAATCATCATTATCTCTAAAGTTGCCTAAACATTCCCGCAATACCAACTATAAGGACACAACCATAATAATTAAATATTCTATTCAACTTGGTATAGAGTTCACATTCATAAAATTTGAAGGATTATTTATATTTAGTGTTCTATAGTATAAGAAAAATCACTTAAATAGTAAACCCATACATTACAAGTGGAATATTATACTCAGTATCCATTTTTACCACTGAACAGTAAATTATAAAATAAAAAGAGTTTCTCTTTATAATATATATTCAATTTTATAAATGTAGATTCTTATTTTCCTTTAACCATATTTACACCCTATGAAACATATTATTAAAAAGTTGGAGAAGCACAAAATAACATTAAGGGTTATAAAAAATGAAATATGTTAGTTTAGTAGAAATAATAAACCATCATTAATACATAAATTTATCTTCAATGTTATTTGAGGGTATGAAATAAAAACATGCACATAATATAAACAATCTTTTTCTCAAATAAAATATTTAAAACCAATTTAAGTAAACATAAACCCTTTTTGAAAACTAATAACATCACATTCATAACCCGTTTTAAACCAATGTAAAAATAACTGGATCATAGTCAAATCTCTAGGATAAGCCCTTCGATAAATTCATCCTTATTATCTCAAGATACAAGGTATATTAAGCAATTAATTGAAGCACTATATGGGAAGACCTAAACCTATAACAGGCACACCCGACACTATATCGGCACACCTCATGTGTAATCTGTATTGAGATCACCTATGAGCTATATTAGGGATCAACGCTTCACAAAAGTATTATAAATATTATTAATTTCTCATATATTTATAAAAAACCATATCATGAAAAAAAATTATTATTTCATATTTTCATAATAAAACCATATTAAGAACTATTTTAAAATGAAACAAATTTTGATATCAAAATACACTTTTATTATAAAAAATATATTTTAGAATAAAAAAAACAAATCACATTATAAAGAGAAATTTTTATCCAACTATAAAAAAAGAATATTACAATGTAATAATAAAATAATTAAATTATCATGACAGCATGAAAATTATTTCATGCCGTGTATGTTAAAAAAATATTTATTCTATATTTCTATTAGAAAAGTCACAAAGTAACTCATTTGGAAAATAAAAAAATAATTCCTTACGAAACATTTTTTTTAAATTCAAACATAGTAAAAATGAATTTAAAAAATAATATGAGAAATATGAAAATTTTAAAAACATTTTTAAAAAACATATATGTTGAAGAAAACAAAATTTATAAGTGAATCTTTACAAAATAATTATTAAAATAATGTCCCTTACTATGAGTCCAGCTCATCATGTACATTATATATCTTCTTGAATAATAATAATAGGACAATTACTTACTGTCTTTATAAATTTTTTTCATTATTTATTATTCATTTTATATCACTTATAACCATGTTTTAACAATTACCTAATTATTTATGATCCCGTCAAATATATTGAAGATATTCGATTCACAAGTCCAAAATGATTTTTGTGTGTTGATTATGTTCAAATAGGTCAGTATTAAGTCATATAAACAATAAAAAACATGAAATAACTATCAATTTTATACAAAAATTTTAAATTTAAATTAATCCATTAAATATGTTTATGAATTATTAAGTCTATTACAATCATGAAGATGATAGGTCATACGTACACTGGAGTAGCAAATCCATTTTCAATGAACATTATGGAAAGAATTTAGGTAAAATTATCATAATTATCATAATATAATAAATATCAAATTATTTTTTTTAATTTAATTATATATATAACCCATATGATGTGGTGATGAAAAATGAATCACAACGCTTTGTGGAGGTGGTAGTCCACATGTACGCATGAATGGTGTTATCATTTTTTAGAGCAGGAAAACATTAGAAATTAAATTACATATTATATTTTAATAAATATTAATATATAATTAATACATTATTTAAAATATAATTATGTCATTATAATTTATTTTGAGAGATGATGATTGAAAATGAATTACAACGGTCCACTAGGTACCAGTCTGTCGTACACACGAATGGTTATTTCATTTCCTATTTTCTGGAATAGGATATTAATATAGGTTATTAAATTAAAATTTAAACACCATATTATATTTAATATAATATTTTTATTATATTTTAATGGATTAATATGTATTGTGGTATTTGGAAGAAGAAATGAATCATACATGAAAATAAAATCTCTACATCTTCTTTGGAGAACCCCCTTTACATAACACCTTAAGACCTCTAATATTGGTATTTATCCAAAAATAGTAACTTTATAATGTGTGTATGGATTTTGGGAAATTATTTTAGTGGGTCATGGACTAACTAAATTGGGTTTTAAGGGTGAAATATTGATAAAAAAAATTTCTATCTTATAAGATAGGGGAGGGGTACCCTTAATATTTCTCAAATTATTAAATTTATATAAATTAATTACCCATTAGAGATGGATAAACAGTAAGTTATTTTTAAGATAATATGTATATTGGTCAATATCTCCTCGTACAATAAAATTACATTTTTTACTATATTTGTATCATAATATTTTGGTTTTAACCCTTATTTTATTTGTTTCTCTTAACCTGAAAACATAAATTTTTACAAAACGAGGGTAAATATATATTACTATAAAATGAAAAAAGATCCTTAATGTAATATTTATGAAATTTTTAACTTTATCAAAACCAAATTTTCTAATATAGGATTTTTAAAATTTTATATCATTTTATAAAAAATTATTTACTATAAAATATACCTATCGACAATTTATAGAAATATTTATTAGTTTGACTTCAGTAATATAAATATAAAATATATTATTCAAAAAAATTACTTTAAAACATCTAAAACATTTAAATTTAATCTAAAATATATTATTTTCTTTAATTATGTGTAATTTCAATATTTTCCAAATCATTTATTTTATTATTTACTTCAATTAATTAATTAATACATAAGCATTGTGAAAACATTTATGGTAATGATTCTCCACAAGGAATAAAAAATAAATTAACTTGTTGAAGATAAACATTTAATATTTTGAAAACCAATTTATAGTTGATCATATACTATGGGTAAAACCATATTAAAAATATTACATCTAATAAAAACAAAAGCGTGACATGCATGGAATTTATTGAAAAAAATAGTATAAAAAGTCATAATCTCAACTAATTGGCCCCAAAAGATCATAAATTATACCATTGGATTGTTATTGTCCATATATAATCATAAAATATCATTTCTGGGAGTGTTTCTGTCATTTAATAATTATTATCATTCTTAACCTAAATTATCTTATGTACCCTTTCCAATGGTAATAGAAAATACTATGGTTACTATCTATATTGTATAAAAATAAAAATGTAATATTAATGATATAAGGACCCACTGAATCATAATATGGATTCCATTTTTAAAAAAAATCTAAAAAATATAATTTTCAAAATTTAATTTAAATTTAAATCTGCGAAATATAATGAAAAATAAATAATTTTTGAAAACGGACGATTTTAAATTTTAAATAATTTTATACTAAATTCGAGTATATATTACATTTAGAAAACAAGAATTTGATTATTCTAAATGTAAATTAACTATTAAAAATTTGAAACTAACCCAAAACATAATTTGACCATGTAAATATTTTAAAATAATATACATTTTCAATTGAAATCTATATTTCCCATTATTCCTTAAAAATCAATTCATTAAGAAAATTTTCAAATATTTATAAAAAGATATTTTCTACATGATGAATTAGAAAATGATATTAATTTTTTCTAAAAATTTTTATAAAATTTCCATAAATTAAATATAATAATCACCTATAAAAATTAATATCATTCTTGATGAAAAGATATCTTTTGAACAATAAAATGAATAATAAAAATATAGAAATTATATAATAATAATTAATAAATAAATTTTTATTTATTTGGACAACTATATATTTCATAATTTAGTCAATACTATTCATTCCCACCAATTGAATTTCATTTCTATAATATTCAAATTTAAATAATAAAATTTTGATGTTTATTTAAGAATGGTATTGTATATATTACACACAATCAAACATAGGCATTCCTTTTAAAATATTTTGATACTAAACTATTATTTTTTACTGATGCATTAAAATTTAATTAATTATCATTGAAAATTTTAATTTTTTATTTCCCTAGATCTTTCAGGATCTAGATAATTCCTTCTCCATTTTTATGGTACAGAAAACTACTTCTTTATATGATAAAAAAATTTAAATGACCATCACCCTTAAGATACTTGGAATAATACCTTAAAATATATGGTCATTATTTTATATAGTGTATAATATGTAATATGTATCATACCTGGATAAACATGTAACAATAGCCTCATGCTCAATAACACATTCTTCTTCCATTTAATTAAATATTACAAACTTTACCTTCTTTCCAGTTATTTTCTTACAAGGGAATTTTTTTAAATAATGTCTCATTAAAATATTTATTTTCCATAGTTCTAATTTCCCCTTCCTTCCTCATAGACTTTACCAACAACCACCTTTGATCATAATTTCTTTTGAGATAAGACATTATTAGTGGAACCTTTTCCTTTAAATCACATCCCAAATCCAAAAATATCTTCTCAAGAGACATAATCCATTCCCATGAAACCAATTCATTATTTGGACTTCCAAATGATGGGGTCTTCTATAACTATAACCAATCAATCATAGGAGAATCAAAAAATGGAACAATAGGTTTCTACATCATAGAAATGTTATTTTTCCTATCCTAATTATGTTAGAAAAATTTAATCAGGATCTTCTCTATTCTATTAATAGATATATTGGCATGCATAGAATGAAAATCTCTACTTTGTCCTTGAGTATTGCAAGCTTTCATACTTATAAGAACCATTTCTAAATAATGGAATATACCAGATTAGATCGTGGAATTATGATTTTTAAATCCTATCTTAAAATTCTAAATATACTATAACACATAATAGAAATTATTAAATATATGTATTTTTAATTGCAAAATCATAAATGTTTTTGCGGATATCATTATTTTAAAATCCTTCAAAATAGTTAATAAATAATATGTGAATTATCTCATGAAATTCCCATTGGAGATTGAAACTAAGTGCATAGTGATTATTGTTTTCATTCATTAGGTGATGATTAGTTTTTTTTTGATTCATTACCACTAGGTACGACTATTCTAAAACTTTGTCCACTTATAGTATCCACTGAGGGATTAATTTTTATAAATTCCACATAATAACTTAAAAAAACTAAGATGATTTTATATTTTTTTTTCATATTATATAATATATATTGATTTAAAAAAAATTTATTCTGTAATCCTATTTCAAATGTTTCTACTAAACTTCCCCAGATACCAACTATATTAACCCCGACTCCAGTAACCTCGACTCGGGCTCTACTTTATTACATTGGATGAAGATAAAATCAGTCACATTCGGAAGGACGGAATAGTTTATTGTACTTTAATAAACACACACATATATATATACATGATAGAAATTATAAATTTTCATTAAAAATAAATAATAATACATAAAAAATCCAAATGAACTGCATCATTGAATCTCATTCAATGATTTCTTCCTCATATCCTAGGGAAAAAATAATTGTGAGCTCAAATTCTAGATAAGGGTAATATAAAGTATAATATAGCATGAATAAAAAAGAATACAATATTTAAAGGCAATGGACATAAAAAAAATTTTCGTTTAATTATTAATTTTTCCGTCATAATTGGGTAAGGCATAATCAAAATGATAATATAGATTAACTGAAAACACATTCCATTCAATCAATAAACTGAGATTTAAATGCACCCAAAGATAATACCAATGAGGAATAATCATGATAAAATTAATAAATAAATTCCCATTGAATAAAATTATTAAATATTGGAAATCATGATCTCAAGAAGAATTATATTTCGACATTCATGACTATTCATATGAAAATTTATAACTACATGTAAAAACTCATTAGAATTGGATGTGTGATATGTCACATGAGACCTGTCGATGCATCGATGGAAACTATATAAATGGGTACCACTTTTAAAATCAGATATAAAAATTTCCTCATATATTTAACAATAAATTTAATTCATTAATCAATATTCCTTATCATCAAATATCCATATTGATTAAAGTATATGGATTAATCGATTTTTCCACAATTAATCAAATACAATTAAATGTAAACACCATATGTATAAAGTATATACATATTTTTAATTAATAGTATCCAACATAAAATAGTATGGATATTTAATATAAATGTATTATACAGTTAAAAATTATCAGAATAAAGTGATTTGTTTCAATAGAAAGTAATAAATCACAAAATAAAGTGAAAACGAAAAATAAATTATTCACTACATCAGAAACTTTTAAATTGTATCCCCATGAATAATAAACATTAATGAAAACATTAATAATCATGAATAAATAGTAATTCATGTTAAATACACCAAATGTGTTGTATATACACCACATAATATTGAATGTGTTCATATTAACAAATATGTCTCAATAAAATTGAAATTGAGACGAACTCTTTTACCTCATGCTTACCTTTGTTAGAAAATTCTCAATCATCATGTATAATGGTTATAATCATGTTATTACTTTATAATATAACCATAACCATATTTATATTATCATATATTATATTATTATAATATTATACCACTCGTTTGTTAATAATAATTCATTATTTCCATTTTTTAGTTATAAATTATGTTATTTTCTCATGCATGTTTTCCCATGAAATTTCTTATTATTATAAATATGATAAAAATAAATAATATTCAAAAAGATAATAATGATATAAATATCTTATTTTATTATCATATAAACTATTATAACAATTTTTAAAGATGGACATGTAAAATGAATCACATCGCTTCATAGAGATGGTATCTCATACATTTTCATGATCGACAATTTCAATCACTTAATGGGTGAATGGGTAAAGAAATGAATAATATATTAATTTAATATAATTGATATAATTTAATATATATCACATATATTGATTAAAATTTTCTATAATACCTTCTATATAAATATAGTTATTAAAAAATCACATTTATTTGCGAGGTGATAGTCCACCACACAAACCATTGATGTTATTATATTTTAAATAAAATGGTATGAAATAGTTAATATGTAATATTATAATTAAATAAATATTATTTTATTTTAAATATTATATATACATTAAACCCTACATTATATCCGATTGTGAGCGGTGTTGATGGAAAATGAGTTCCATTGGTTCCCAAGGGGTTAGTTCTCGGTACACATAATCGATGGTTTTGTATCCCAATTGATTGAAGATGTGATAAATATAGTTTATTACCTTAAAAATAACATCTAAATATATATAATATATTCTTTTTTATTGTACTATAGTTATTGAAAAATAAATTAAGGGGGTGGAAGAAGAAATAAAACTAAAATGATCAATTTTTGAAGACAACCACTTTATCAAACAACCTCTTTATATTTTCACTAAAATCCATTGTATTATGGATTTATGATAAAAGAGGCCTATATGATTTTTTATTGGGTTCATTTTTTTATTTTTACCTATTTTGAGAAATAAATGGCTTTGAATGTGTGAAAAGTGGTTGAGTGGGGGTGACCTTTTATATGTTGGGGAGGGGACATACATGAAATTTTTGAAATGAATCAATTACATGTTTTATTATATAAAAATCCTCCAAAATGGATAATTATCCACCATTATAGGCTATAAAGTCTAAATATGACAATTTAATTGTTATTGGACATGTTTTTAGGTCATTTTAACACTTATATTTTTAGTTTAACCACTATATAAATCTGTTTTTACCTTAACATTGGTAATTAGTTTTTACTATTTTTTCAATTTATGGTTATTAAAAATTAAGTTGAATGTATTATGTAATATACTATGATTAAACTTATGGAATGAATTTTTCTAAATTCAATTTACAAAAGTGGAAAAATCAATTTTAAAATTATATCGACAAACGCGATGAAAAAGTGAGTTTCCAAAGAGAAATTATTAAGTATATAATGTGCTAATATCAAAATTAAATATAAAATTTATTCCAATGAACTAAATTTTATTAATTATAATAAAATTTACTTATTTTTCATTATGACTAATTTAAAATAAAATTTATCATTATAAATATATTAACCAAGAACAAAATTATCAATTAAAATTGGTATTTTTCATTATTCATTGAAAAATTTAGCTTGTTAGAAATATCACAAAAAACTCAACATAGTACTATTTTTTATAATATTATTTAAAAATTAAATTGTATTTTTAAATATAAATTTTCTATAATGGATAAATATTAATTTTTAATTATGCACGCAATGCGAGGGTAAACTGCCTTTTAGAAAAGTAATTTTTTTAGAAAACATTAATTTTTTTCAAATGATTCTCATTTGATTTCAAATAAATATATAAAAATAATTTCAATAATTTATTTAGACATATTAATAACTTATACCATAATTTCTATGTTATTGTGGTCCTATTTAAATATTATTTTAATATTATATCATGTTTTTTTAAACCCAGGGTATCATGTATCGCAAGATATCAATGATATTAGATTTATTTAAAAGGAAATAAATCATAAATACTGAGGTGTTATATGAAACAATGAATTGAATAAATATATTTTTTTTATAAAAAATATTTCATCACTGTTAACACTTAATAATAACTTATCTTTTCGTCGTTATTTCTATTTTTTATAACATCATTTTTTTTCATGTTAGTTTTTTTATTTAAATATTTATATATCACGCTAATTTATAAAACAAATAATTTATATTATTATATTATTTAGTCTAATATTTTTTAAATAATAATTTTGACAATAGAATATATATGTTATATATGTGGCCTCTATGTGAGATCGACCCTAGGAGTATGAATATTTTTCATTATTAGTTAACAAAAAACACTAAGTGGTCATTCATAGAAATTAATAACTATTAATAGAGATGAAAATTACTTATATTAACTTTATAATATTGAAATTCCATTTAAAATCAAGAAAATTACATCTCCCAAGATGAAATAAAAATAATGATTTAACCATTGATGCTATTAGAAACATTTAAATACAACATGAATAAGTTATAAAATAATGTGTTTCTCATAATTAGTATGTTGATTATGTATTTGACATGATCATTTCCCTCATTTTATAATGTTTCAAATAATATATGTTTAATGTAATGGTAAATTAACCACCAATTTGTTATAAATATATAAAAATTTAAAAAATTTCTATAAATTTCCTAAAAAAGAATGTTATTGGACCCAAATCAAGTTAAGAAGATGAGAATACTCAAATGAATAAATTATATAATAATAATAACAGTTTTTCAATTAGAATGAAAAAATGTTGTTTCATAAAGTTTGAAATCAGAATTTGAAGATATTTGTTTCTTATGATTTTAATTATTTTGATGCCTTAAACTATAAGGATGATGATGGTGAACTATAAGAGATAAAATATATGCTATGGAATGAATTATAGAAATTTATTTAACCTAACACAAATCCCAAGAATGATAAGAGGAAACTAAAAAAATGAAGAAATGTATGGAAAAATGTAAAACTAATTATTTCAATAATTTTGTTATATATATTAATAAGGAAAAAATATAAATTCAAGATGCATGAGACAAAGAATATGTTGAGTTATCTTGATGAAAAACTAGTTATGAAGGAATAAGAGTTTTCTATGACACAATATATATGTATATAATCTCAAAATGAGTTCTAAATAATTATATATGGTTTCAAGATGTTATTTTTGGATAGGGGTGAATATTATAAGTATAGTGAAAAGAAGGATCTATAAAAATAGGATAATTTCTCCCCAAACATGCTTAAAAATTGTTTTTTAATTTTAAAAGGAACAGATTCAAATTTTTTTGATCCTACATGGTTCAAGAAGATAGGTGAGCTGCATTATTCAATAGAAAATGTATAGTAGAATATATCAACGAGACCACTTACAATAGGTAAAAAATTTCTTAAATTATAATAGAATACTAAAATGATTTTTATAGATATATTGGTCACTAATATTAACGATCAAAGTACAATGTTTTTAGTTGGTGTTGTGGAATGTATAGACCAAAATCCTACTTTTTATATAATTATATGTTATTTTTAGTGGAATGGTATTAACTAATGGGGTTTTTTGGTGAGTATAAAATAATATATTATCAATGAAGGAAACATATGTCATATAATATATCAAATATATACCCCAAAAGTGAATTGGATGTTAAGAAGAAGTGTTTGTAAAATGTGGACTACAAGATCCTAGGGATTATAAAAATGGCTCAAATATATGGAATCGTTACTAATATTTTGAACTAGAAGTATTTTCAGAATGAAAAATGAGAGATGTAATATCTTAGTGTGAATATAAATAGTTCGGGATATATTTCAAAAATATATATATGTATCTCAAAAAGGGAGCATCAAATTTTTTGAAGATTAATTAAAAATTTATATAAGAATAGTGAAATAAATTATCAGTGTCAATTTCAATGAAAAATGAGTGATTTACCAAGAGAAAAATAATTTATATGAGAGGTCATACATAGTTTATGAAAGGAATATTAAATAATTTTTTTTGATAAAGGTGTGGACTGAATGATAATTTTATGAATGAATGTATGTTAATCCTACCACCAATAGAATGAATAATGAGAAAAAGTGTACCATTAAAGGATCTTAATTTTTCATAATGATAGATGTGATAAAAACTACTCCATAAATGGATGTAGTTGGTAAAATTGAACATACAATTAAACATACAAATACATATTACATGAAAAGGGATACAGTAAAGTCTTCCATTTAAAATACATGAGGGAATAAGGAAACATTATTTAGATAAAAATCATATCCATTCTATTTATTAATAGAAATTAAAATTTTCCTCTTTATTCTATATTTTTTATTAATTATGGGATACAATTAGGGGAATTCATGGAGAAAGATGTTTGATGAACATATTATACTATAAATTGGTTCCTTGTCATTGATTAATTTAACTCTTTGGATAAAAATAATGGAAATACACCCCTTCAGGTGGAGAAAATATAATGAAAAGAAATCAAAATATTTTGATTTAGTGAATCAATAATATCTATAAAATATTTAATTTTTTTTTGAAATTTCATTGGTAATCACACTTCCATAAATTATTTTTTTCAATAAATAAAATTATTTATAATGGTGTGTGTAGATTATCATTAATATGATCAAAAATTTGATTTAAAAGCATTTCACATATACTATTTTTATGGGATAACTGAGCTATGGTGAGGTTATCTTATATACCAATCAATATTTTTATTTAATATTGTGAAATGAAAATCTAGATCTCAATATTTCATGCTTGATTGTTTATTAAAGATAGTGATAATCATATTTATACATTCATTTTATTTATAAATATGATATTCTTTTGTTGACATAGATTCTTTGATCTAAATCCACTTTTTGGGGATAAAATATGAAATCAACCCACTCTCTATCACATTCTCATAAAATTTAATTATACAGTTATCAATTAAGAATGCATAAAAATATTATTTATGGGATTAGGATGAGATAATAAAATCCATTTGTGTCCTTTAAATATATAATAAATAAGAATGAGATTAATTCATTTTACATTATGAATGATTAGATCTGTAATTCCAGTAAATAAAATAGAGGATACTGATGTTCCTAATTGAATGAATTATAATTATAGTAAATAAGGATGTGAATAAGTAAGGATAATTTGGGTTGTTGAGGACGAGTGAATTTAATGAAATATGATTTTAAAAGGGAGTATATATCTTACTAGTTAAATAATGTAGTTATAACTCAACAATTTATTTTCCATATACAATCTAATGATTTAGTTATTTATCCACATTTCTTATCCATGTATTTATTCTTGTGTTTGATACTATTGAAAACATTTTTTTGAAATGTAATTGAATTATTCTAAGAAATAATGTTGAGATGTTTGTTAATTATGGATACATAAAAATAAATAATTTAATTATTAAAGTAATAAATTTCTATCTCAAATTAAGAGATTGAAGTTCTATGTTGCAATGAAAAAAACCTTGTAGTGCATATATTTTTCTCATATAGGTATATTGAAAAATAATTACTTAGATATAGGTATAAGTTGAATGAGTTTGGAAATTATTCTCTATGTATAGTAAGTTATATTAAAAAAGTTAAGGAAATATAAATTTGATGAAAGATTCTTGATTAATGGTTTTAAAAAATATTAGGTATATTTTATAAATTACCAAATAGATTCTTTGATTTTTAATGAAATTTTATAATTTATGATATATTTTTATATAGATTTTAATTAATTTAATGATATTTTTTATA
This sequence comes from Viscum album, assembly GCA_963277665.1. NCBI lineage: Eukaryota > Viridiplantae > Streptophyta > Magnoliopsida > Santalales > Viscaceae > Viscum > Viscum album. The sequence goes on along the minus strand of OY728133.1, from coordinate 1,823,769,597 downwards.
TGGGAGATAGAAATGTAAAACAAACTAGAATAGTTGTACGATTCATTCAATATTATATATCTGTCATCTTTCTCAGTAAAAGTGTCATTCTAGGAATTTAAATATGACTAAATCTCAAAACAATAAATTGTTCTAAAGGTATAAGTTTCACATGAGTGACTATAAAATTATGTATTAGTCATGCTTCTAAACATACGAGTCATTAAGAGTTTTGAATGTTTCATTGATACTTTAATATATATAATATGTGAGAAAGTTATCATGTGTAAGAGTGATTGAGGATTTTTGTATGATTAAACACATAGTGGTAAAATTTATATTTTCTATAGTGTAAAATATGAGTTTCTTGTATTTATGTTCCATAGAGAAAATTAATTATAATGATTCAAAATTTGATTTTTTAGGAATAAAACATCATAATGATATTTTTTCCATGATACAATATTTATTTTAAAAGTATCTAAGCTGTAGAATTGAAATAATATCACTTCTCATTATCATTTAATTTCAAAAAATATATTTGAAATTCTTCAAAGTTTTTGTCAAAATTATGAAATATTAAATTCATGTTGAAGATAAAAATCAATGTTATTGTAATGAAAATCTATTTTTGAGTAATGTGGGAAAATGAGAAGGATGGTTTGTGGTGTTCTTTTATTATAATGATATAATTTAGAGATTTTACTAGAAAATAGGATACTAAAATTCTACAAGACAATGAATGATGTATAAACATTACATGTTGTATAATTTACTATATTGGTGGAGATTATTTAGGGCTTAATTTTCACATAATAGTTCTATATAATAATTTTAGAAAAAATTATAAGATAGATTTAAAAAATATTTAGAGAAATAAAAATAGTGTACATGGAAAGAAAAAGAACTCCTGTCATTATACACAAGAACACATTTTGGGAAATGGAAGATTATAAGATCATGGTTTATAGTTTTATGACTAAAAAAAGATAAAATTACAATAATCATACTATAAAATTTATTTTAGAGAACAATGGAGAAATTTAAAAAAGATATTTATTTTTTACTAAATACTTAATTTTAGAATATTATGACTTTCTCTAATATATGTAAAAGTAGATTGTTACATACTGTGTGAATTGAGAATGGGAGTACATCTCTCAAATGATGATAAGTATCCATCCATCAATATCTGATGATACTGATAGATTAAAACCTAAATTCGGTGAAACAGTCTAGAAATACAAAGTACTATAGGAGAAATTGGTATAAATATGATACCTTACTCTACCTTGGAAAGAAGGATGATATATAATGGATCAATTCAATTATGAATATATCACTAATACTAATTATTCAAGTTATAGATAATGATGAATGTCAGTGATGATTCAATGAAGGTGATTAAAAAACCAGACATGTTAATACTCATTGTATGATAATGTTATTGAATAATCATGTGGTATCTGTTAATCCATGTGTCATATAAAGGAAGGTAATTATTAATTTTTATCAAAGAGATTAAGATCCTGATTATTATATTTCATGTTATAATATTAAATCATTTTCTAATGAGAAGTGAGATATCACATTTTCCTATGTGATGTTAGATAAGAAGCATTGTGGGAATCTACATTGGTATGACTTAGATAGCCTTTATTGTAGCCACAATATTTTATAGCTAAGAATCGGTTATTTTTATTACTAATAAATAATTACAAGGAGAAATTAATTATGAAGAAACCTTATAATTCCATTTTTATTGATCTTGATTTCTATAAATACTTGTGACATTAGTCTGAATAATTTAAATATGTGAGGATTGATACATTAGAATACCAAATATTTTAATTATAAATTTTATAATTATGAATGTGTAACATATGTTCACATGCACTATTAGTGGTACCAATTTCCATAGGGACATCATAATATCTCATTAAAACCCATATAAATATCTTTTATTTAGTATCTAGCAAACAAAAGTTCTATTAATTTCAATATGGTGTACAAATTTTTTCAACCTGTTGTTTTTTGGTTTTAATGGATAGTTTCTTTAGGACCATTCATTCATGGACAGTTGTTTCATATCCCAATCATGGTAGGAATTGTTATTCCCTCTTTATTTAGTTTTATATTACATTAAATTTATTTATGAAATTACCATGGGATGAAATAAACGGGTAAGGTTTTTCATCTATTGGATGTTGGCTATATTAGCCCTTGTTAAATAGCTTCTCATGTTATTAAATGATACAAGTTATGAACATGGGACACAAAATAAATTGGATGATTAAACTACTTGAAGAGGATAGAAAATTTATACACATCGCAAATTTCTTTCATTAGTTTTGGTGATGTATTTTTGCATATGATATATTATTTTTCCATCTGTTGACTTTATCATGCATGGTTCGAGTTAATTACATGTTTGATAACACATGAAGACCAGAAATGGGAAATTTATTTCCTTTTTACTTATTTTTTTATTAGAACATACATTCAAATATATCTTTTATAACTGTGTTATTTAACAATTTGTGGTTTTATATAAGGATTATTACACACACCCTACAAGTGAACCCTAGTGTGCTTATATATGAATTTCTTTCAAGGATTAAAGTATGGAGAAATTCCCTATATTAAGAACATGATTAGGCGGTAATATGTAATGATAGTTTGTAAAAATAGAAAGTCAGTAGGATAATATTCATAAGAGGGTCACAATTTTAGTTATTTAATTTTTAATGCTTTATGTCTTAATCTCATTTTTTAGAGATCACATTGGGAAGATATATGACATGGATTCATTTTATATTATTTTTATAAAGGTTATATGGTTTCAGAACTAGTATATTGTCATAGTATATTTTATTTAATTATTATTATTATTTTATATATTATTTTATTGATTTTTATCAAGTATCTATGGCATAATCTCCATAATATATGGTTCTAGCCCTCAATGCTAGTTGATAGCTTCAAACGTAAATAGAGAAATACATGTGGACATATGGAACTTTGGATTAGTTTCTCTAAACTAGAATAGGGAGTTATAACTTTCATATAATCCATCATAATATTTTTTCATCATATAGTTTTGTTTGAGATGGATTGGTAGGGATAGTTTGGTGACAAAATTTTTGTTTTACAAAACTCACTATAGCGAACCTCTCTTTTCCAAACATAAACATTATGTATCTTTTGTGGAATACATAAACATATACAAATAGATGACCAAACACCATAAATGGTATAGTTCCATTGGAAACATGGAAAGATAACACTGGTACATAAATGAACTACATAATCTCCCACTAGGATCTTTAAAACATGAACCCTTCTTAGATACATAAAAAATAATACATATCATCACAAAATTATGGAAAGAAACATAAAAGTGGTGAGCTAAGACGATTATTAAGGGTAAATAGGGGAGGATTATAAGGATAAACCTGAGTATAATGGTATGAGAATGTGATCATGAAAAATATACAATCATATTCTCTATATAAAATATCATAATAAAAACATTGAATAATGATTTGGATGTTCGTAGAACATAATCCATAATTAAATAAAGATCATAATTCTAGAAAACAAAACATATAAGTAAGACAATAAAGTGTATCAAACACAAAAGTATATAATGATTTCCATAGAAGCAAAGGCATCGATGCCATGACCATATTAATATTATGGGTTCACATCCCATACCATCATGGTAGCATGAGTTCACTCATCACACCATCATAGTAGTAATGGTTCACTCACATGGACATCATAGTGGTTAAGGTTCACTCCCGTGACCATCTTGGGTTATCTCATGAGATATAAAACATTACCCAATGCATTGGAGTGAGAAATATGTAACACCCAAATCTTCCATGGTATGTTTCCCTCGGAATAATACTATAGCCTGTGTTTTATGCAAATTCGAGTTCTAACACACCACAATCAATTAAACTAGCCGTTATGAATAGTAATAGCCACTTTTTTAAAATTTATAAATTTTATCTTTCAAAATGGACTTCATTTTTGGATTCTAAATATCAAAATTTCATGAGGGTGAATTTTTGGTATTTTTCTGACAACAATCAATTTTTGATGAATAGTGAAAAACACCGAGTTATTGTTTAAAACCTAATTTTTATTTAAATAAATATTTATTTTATTTAAATTTATTTTAGGTCAATATAGATACATAATACCTATACAAGTTCAATTTATTTAATTGGAGTCAGTTTATAATAATTTTAGATATATAAAAATTTTATTGAACTTTTTACCATCTTTTACCCACCTCCTTGAAGCATTTGCAAATTTACATAAAACTTAATTTTACCGCTTCTGTGAGTTGAATTTCAATAATCTGTGACACATGGTTGATATCAAAATGTAATATGGTGTTCAATAAGATGAAAATAATTTTTGGTGAATAGTAACTTTTTTCTTTTATTTACCACTGTTAAAAGTAAATAGGGTAATTAAGGGTAAAAATGACATTATTATTTTCCGCACACATGTCCTAATTCTATTGAATAAGTCTAATTCGACCAAAAACAACCTTAGGAATAAAATATGATTCTTTAGGTCCACTTTGATTATAATAGGATATTTATTATTTTTTAATTCAAAGAATAGTTAAAAGTGTAAAATTAAAAGTTTAATAACTAAAACATTTTTAATATAGGGTTATACATAATATAAATTCGACTATAAATATTAATTTGAAATATACAACAATTTTATACATAATGGTATTTTATTAATATTTTTTAGAATTTAAATAATTAAATTTATTTATGACACAATGATGATGTAGTAATTACAGAATTAATGAAATATTAAAATAATTGATATTATAAATATCCAAATAAATGTAATCTTAAACTTTTTAAGAATTACAATAATTTTATAGGTTAATATGACATATTGGGGTCGGTTAGATGAATTATTATCGAATTAATAATGCTGTTATGAATTTAGAAAAAAAATACCAAATAGTGTCAAAATTGACATAAAAGAGTTTTTTAAACAAATGTTATATTATTAATTGATATTCTATTCATAAAAATATATGGTTCAGCCAAAATACATATATAATTAATGGTGTATCATTAATGAACCACTTCGGGTTCTCTTGGATGTATACTGTAAGTTTATTAACTATATAATATAAAAAACAAAGAGACGTGGTAAAGGTCAAACTAGTTAACTAAGAGTTAAATCTAAAAGATAAAGTTAATATAATGACCCAAACCTTTATAAAACCTATTGTTTGTATTTTTTTCAACCAATCCCCACATTATACTTTAACTAATTTATTTTTGAGCCACTATAAAAAGACAAATATTTTATTATAAAATAACATTTCTATCTTTTCCTAAGGTACGGCTCACCCATATTATAAAAGGGCACCCCCCCCCCTTCTCTCTAATTAAAACTTTTAAAACCATTTGGCTAGGAAAAATTGTGAGGAAATACCCACTCAACTTTCCTCCCTTCATCCCAGAGGCATTCCTTTAGTCAGAAAGCCATCTTATAGAGCCCTTTTGATCAAATCAAATGGAAGAACCCAAAGAAGAGGTAAATATTTCATCACCTCTTTCAAGTTATTTTCTTCATAAACTTCCACTTTCTTTGTTCTTTCCATTCTAAAATAATTACACCAATATCTTATATATAATATGATTTTATTATAAATATGGCATAGCCATATTCATTATTCTATCAATCCTTTGAATGACATGTCACTATGCGTGCATACATACGACTTACCATCTGCACGTCGTGGTGTAATTGTTATTCAATACATTATAATTTGGATGGGTTGAATAATGATGTGTAATTGATGTAAATAATAAATATATAATGATAATGATTCTGTATATATTATATACCATCCAATTATATATTATTTTAATATCAAATGAATGATATTTTCGATCGTGCGTACGTACGGATTACCGTCTCCAAGAACGTGATGAGATACATTCCCCATCGTATCCATTCAAGAATAATTTTCAATAGATGATTAAAAATAATTTTTAATGACTTAATATAATTATGTATATGAATAAGATACATCCTATCCATAACAAACATTACTTATTTCACAAATCATATAAAAGAAAACGAATCGGTTAACACCCAAAACGACGATAATACAAAGATATTATTAACAAAAAAATGTTAAAAGATCATATATGATATCATATTAATGTATATGATTGTTTTATAATTTTATAACAATTATATCACCATTATACAGAATGTTAACCTACCCTCAACCTTGGAAAAGTACAGGTTAAGGGTTAATTTCGCAATCTCTTTATTATCTGAGGTTGTCTTTACGTAAGTATCAACTGAGACCTCTTTATCATCCACATATGTGTTTTCTTAAAAATGTATTTAATTTTTTTTAATATTTACTCGACTATGGGATAAATTAAATTATACTCTTGTTTGAAATTTTATAAGATCTTTTTGAAAGGAATATTTCTGATGTTTTCCAAACAAGGTAATTTAAATCCTTTTCGACAAAACTATGGTAAGAATTTCATTTTTTAACATACACGGCGGGTGAAACTATTTTCCACCATTATAACATCATCAAAGCATACCTTACAAACTTATAAGAATATTTTCAAATATAAAATTTTTCTTTTATAATTACGTGACTTTTGAATGATTTCAATATAGGAAAATATTTTTCTCTAAAAAGGTTTTTATATCATCTATGTCAACATGCTTTAATGGATTTTGAGTTATTTGAAGTTCATTTATTATGATACAAAACATCAATATTGTATTGAAGTTTTTGTGATATGTTTGACTGTGGATGTGTTATTTAATACCATTAATGGTTTTTGAATAATGTATTGACATTTCGTATGCAAGTTTGAATATAAATTTTATGTTATGTTTAATCCTTTTCATATGAGGAATCCATTGGACATAGTAAGTGACTGGTGGAGCCCGTTATGGCTCCTCGATGCATTGGAAGGTCGTATAAGGAAAACTCGTTTCTTGGCACAAGGCATTGAAAAAATATTATTTGTAGTCTTGGTACAAGGCCTTGACTATGTGGTTATGAAATTATGGCATTATGTATTCCATCATTATGAAAGTGGCTATTGATATTACATGTGATTATTCGACTAGTATAATATCCACATGAATAATTAAATTTCATTAATTTATTTTTATCTCTACCATATTATGTTGAAGATCATGTTTAAAAGGATTTTTTTAGTCTTATACGTTGCCATAAACATTTATGCTTATTTATGAAAGTTTCCACTATATTGTCATCCTTAGTGAGCATCTGAGCTTAGCCCTTTCTATGTTTTATTTTTCCCAGGATGCGAAGAATAATTTTATGACTATCCTACAGGGAGAGTTTGAATGGATTTATGTAATGGCCCAGACCACTCTATCCCATTACTTTGTCAAAAAGAGGTTTATGAAGTGTTCTGGAGGGTAAAATGGACTTTTCCCACACCTTACAGAATTTTGAAACTACACTCCGTGTAGTGTGAGTACACGCCGTGTACCCCCCTCACCGGGTATACCCCGTGTTGAAAGATGTTTCCTTGCCATGTGAAATAAATGGTTACACGTTGTGTACCCCATACTACATGTCGTGTAGTCCCTCCCCGCGTAAGAGTTACCCTCAGACAGTGTGTTGACAATTTAACGGTTGTGTGCCGTGTTGGAGCCGATTCCTTGCCGTGTGAAATAAATGAGTACATTCCATGTAGCCAATACTACATGACGTGTAGTCCCTCCACGTGTATGCATTACCCTCAAACCGTGTGTTGACCAGTCAACAGCCGTGTGCCATGTTGGAGCTGTGTCCTTGTCAAGTGAAATAAATGAGTACACGCCGTGTAGCCAATACTACAAACCATGTAGTCCCTCCCCACGTACGTGTTACCCTCAAATTGTGTGTTGACCAGTCAACGGCCGCGTGCCGCGTTGAAGTCTGTGTTGGAAGCCGGGTGGTGACCGTGTGAAATGGCCGAGTACACACCGTGTACCATAATGTATACATCATGTACTTTTGTTTTTCACGCCTATAAATAGAGGGGTCCTCTCCTCCTTTTCGACTCACTCCTCTCCTCCCCAGTCCTCTAATCAAGGCTCTCCCAAGAGACTTTAAGGCTCTTTTTCTTCCATAACATCTTCGTTCGAGCTCTGATTTATGATCCTTCAGTAGCCACCGGATCGTAACGACGAGGCGGCACTTCTGAGCTTGGATATGTTGACTTTATTTCGGCCTTTCCTTCCCAGAATCCACCCAAGTAGGTTTTTCCGGGTTTTTCCAGAACTGACAGTCGCCGAAGAACATCTTCTAATGTTGATCTGGGGGAGCGTTGTTATTAGAACCTGTTGAGGTAGGGATCATACATTCATCTCTCGAAATTGTGCATCATGCGGGGTGGGTATCCTCTTGTTTTCACGAGGAATGGTTGAACCATTAAACGAAGATAATAACTGTTTAAAGAACTATAATGGGAATGTGGTTATGTTTATCATTATATCCTGTGATTTTATGTTGTTAATTTAACAGGATTATGCCTACTGAAAATCACGGTCATTGGGGGCCTTTTCTTGCGCAATTAAATGTTGCCCTATCTTTCTAGACCGTTTTTGTGAATGGAACTTTGTTGAATGTGTAATTTGGTTAATCACGTAAATTTAGAAGATTTAAAATCTAGAACCCTTGTGTGATCACCCCGGTTGAACAAAACAGAATAATGAACATGTGAGTGTTGGCTTGGATACATGGCATGTGACGATGGTGTTTTGTGGGTTGTTGTGGATCGGGTGAGCAGCGGGGCTGAAGTTGGCTTAGTTGTGGGTTGGTGTGAATACTATGTTAGTGATGGGAAGTGGGGCTGCGATAAATGCTATAAAGGGGTGATGATGTACGGTGTGGCTGTGGTTATGGTGGTTGGAAGCACGGTTGTAGGGATGGTCTTGAATGTGAATGAACTATGGGTTAATAATAATAAATAAAATGTGGAAGAGTTAATGAATGGTGGGGCTTTGTAATGGAATGGAAATGATAATCATTGGGGATGGTTGGTCAATAAGAAGATACTTGTTTTGTTTCTTGTGTTTTCCTAACATGATTTGTGGATTACAGGGATATGTTTTACGAACGATTGATATGGTTGGTTGTGGTTGATTACCCAGTAGTTAAGTAACTAATAAACTGATTCTAATGAAACATGAAAACCTAAATGGGTTTGGGGTTGTTTGTTGTATGAATTCTCTATAGTAGCACTACCGAGCCATGTGATTAGTTTCTCTGTTTAGAATCCATATGTTTGGTTTTGTGTTTGATATACATATATGTATCTGTATATTTTGTGTTTTATCGCACCCCACCCATGTTGATCACTTAGTTCCAATCACTCCCATTTCATGGGAGAGGGTGTTTTCCCCTTAGTTACTAGCTCCATCCTGCTCTTTCTTCCCTAGGCTGTGATGGCTTGACGAGGCCTTACACCTAAGAAACTTCTGGTAGGTTTTGATTGGGGTGGTTGTGGCCCAAGACTCTTTGGGAAGGTTTGTTTTCCCAAGAATCTTTAGGATGAGGCCCAAGTGTCTTCGGGCGAGAGTTCTATTACTTTTAATGTTCCCTAGAATCTTAGGGATGAGGCCCAGGTGTGTGCGGGTGGGATACGTGGTTGTGAGGCCCAGGTGTGTGCCGGCGGGATACGTGGTTGTGAGGCCCACGTGTGTGCGGGCAGGATACATGGTTGTGAGGCCCAGGTGTGTGCGGGCGGGATGTGTGGTTTATGAGGCCCAGGTGTGTGTGGGCAGGAAGAGTGTGGCAACGTCAGGACGTTCGCCGTTAGGAAGATCAGCTAACTAATGGGAAATGGTGCGAGGTACCCAATACTCTTGTTCTTATATACTAATACCTGTTGTGATTGTGTTTTTGGTGGGTGTGGCTGGTGAGGTTGGGTGGATAGAATTCCTTTCAAGTTTTCTTCTGTTTTTCTCACAGGACATTAGGATGTCTCCCCACTTGTGCATGAGAGATTTAGGTTTCACTACTGAGTATACTTGTATGCTCGCCCTACGTTTACTTTCAGGTTTCCAGGAGGACTACTAGGGTCGTACGAGACCCTACTAGTCGGGACAGTTGTAGTTGTTTCAGTTGTCGTACTCTTGTTTCTTTTGGTATTGTACTTTTCAGCTTTCTTGTACTTGTACCTTGTTTCAGAACTATTTAAACATGCATGTGGGATTAGTTTGGGTTTATTTACTTGTTTTTTCTTCCTTTTTCTTTTGGTGGTCGACTCATCCTATTTCCGGATCATAAATAATAAAAAGGTTAATGCCTCCCATATTTGTGAAAACTCATACCCTTAGTGCTAGTCTCCACCTTGGGGCCTACTGGAGGCGGGACTCAGGGGTCATTATCTCCCTTCCACCATTGCTAGCTCAGGAGGGGCATCTTTGGTGGGAGGGGGTCGTGACAGAATGGTACTAGAGGTGATTGTTGAGAGATAGGATGGAGTTTGGAGTTAGGCATAGTGAGGATTGCATGGGATGGTAGGGAAACAATGTTGATTGATCATTGGTGCGTGACATAGGCCAAGGAAGACCAGTTATGACATGGGAATTTAGGGCCCCCCGTGATCCGATGCAAGGACTCTGAGCCTACCGAAGGACCAAGTGAGACTACATTGATTGCAGGGTAGAGACCCTAGGGAAGGTACACACATCATCATGATTGTGTTTTACTTGATTTGAGTGTTCTGGGAAAGAAATTGAATAATATGATGAAATGAAACCTTGAAATATTCCTTGATACTTGGGCTTAGGTGTTCTTTGTTTACCATACCGCTATGGAACCTAGACGTCAACAGAGAGGTAGAGGATTCAGGCATGGACAGTTGCACACAACAGAGTTGACAGCTCCGGCAGGACCAGAGGTGGTCCGATGTACGATTTGTTTGTTCAGAAATCTCGTTTCTGATTTGTTCGATTCGGGAGCTTCGCAATCCTTTGTTGCACCTGGTCTAGCCCATTATATGAACTATACATAGAGAGACTTTCTGTACCACTGGAAATGAGTGTAACAGCCCAAGATTTTATAAAAAAAATATTCTTTTTAATTTTATTAATGTCTTGTGTTGTACGCTACACCAAAAGGAGCTTGCACAACACGCATCCTTGACTTGCCTTGCATTACACGCAATCGCGACCTTCCTCGATAGCGTGTGTAATACGCAATACCGAGTTTCACTAAACAACGATATGCTATTAAAATATTATTAAAACTAGCCGTTATGAATAGTAATAACCACTTTTTGAAATTTTATAAATTTTATTTTTCAAAATGGACTTCATTTTTGGACTCAGAATATCGAAATTAGCCTAGGGTGAAATTTTGGTATTTTTCTGAAAACTTTCAATTTTTGATGAATAGTGAAACCACTAAGTGGTAGATGAAAAAACTGAATTTTGCATAAAACTTAATTTTACCGCTTCTGTGAATGGAATTTCGAAAATCCGAGAGACACGGTTAATATCAAGGACTAAAATGTGGTTCAATGAGATGAAAATAATTTTTTAGTGAATAGTAAATTTTTACTTTTTTTACCACGGTTAATAGTAAATAGGGTAACTAAGGGAAAATATGATATTAATATTACCCTAACACATGTCCTAATTCTATTGGAAAAGTGTAATTCGACCAAAAACAAACTTAGGAATAAAATATGACCATTTAGGCCCACTTGGATTAGATTAGGACATTTATTATTAATTTATTTAAAGAAGGGTTAAAATAGTTAAAATCAAAGTTTAATAAGTAAATAATTTTTAATATGGAGTTATACATAAGATAAATTCGACTATAAAGATTCATTAGAAAGCTAAAAAGATTTCCTACATGATGGTATTTTATTTGTAATTTTTAGACATCAAATAATATAATTTATTTATGACACAAAGATGATGCAGTAATTATCTTATTAATGAAATATTGACATAATTGATAATATAAATACCAAAATAAATGTAATTTAAGACTTTTTATTAATTCCACTAATTTTCTAGGTTACTATGATATATTAGTGTTGATTTAATCAACTTGGTTCGAACATATAATTCTGTTATGACTTTCACAAAAATCATATATCAAATAGTGTCAAAATTGACACAAAATAGTTTTTAAATCAAATATTATATTATTAATTGTTATTTTATTCCTAAAAATCTAAGGTTCGGCCAAATGACTTAGATAAGGATATATGTATTAATAATATACAATTTGGGGTTCGTTTGGCATGTTATAGTAAGTTTATTAACCATATAGTGAAAGAAAACAAAAAGACACAGTAAAAGTTAAATTATTTAACCTAGAGTTAAATCTAATTGATAAGGTTAAAATAATACCCTAAACTTGTCTAAATCCTATTGGTTGATAGTATTTCGACCCATACCCACTTTAGCTTCGAAATAAGTCCCTTTGGAACCATTATAAACCGATTTTGACTTTAATATAAAATAATACTTTGAGATATTCCTAAGGTGCCCCTCTCCTCCCTTATAAAAGGACACCTCCCCCCTCCTCCTCACACCAATTTGAGCACTCAAGCTCGGCCAACCCCTGCCAAAATATCTTCTCCACTTCCCTAGAAACATCCTAGAGGTTCTTGTCTTACTCAAAGACCAATTTTAGTTCCCTAAGAGGAGGTCTCAAAGAGGCACTTCAAAGAAGAGGTAATTACCATTACCAATTCTTTCATCTTTATTTCTTCTTCCACTTTTTCTTCTTAGGTTGTTTCATTATGAAGTAATAACATCAGTATCACTCATATACTGATATGTTATTATAAGTATGAAACAACCCTATTTCACCATCTATCCATCCTACGGAAAAAGAAATCACCGCGCGTGCGTACGTACGGAATACCGTCTCCACGCCGTGGTGTAATCTATTTTCCACTACCACCTTACATGGATGGGTATAATGGTGTAAAGAATAACTATACATAGTTATTACAACATAATATTGATTCTGATATATTGTATAATCCACTCCAATTCAATTCAATATTTATAGAAATGATATCATCACTCGTGCGTACGTACGGAATACCGTCTCCACGACGCGATGAGATTCATTCTCCATGTTAACCATTTAAGAATGATTATAATGTATATATAAGAAATAATAATGAAATATATGACATTATAAGGCTACTGGATTTATGTATATATATACATATGTATGCCATCTACTTACTTCCATTTCAAGACAATAAGGAAAGGAAAACAGCGTTCATGCGTACGTACGGACTACCGTCTCCATGAACGGTGTTTTTCATTTTATTTATCTACCTATTATATATATATATATACTGAATATATATGATATATAAATCATATTTTATATTCTGGAAGTAAGTAAATCATGATATAAGTAATAATAATGTCAAGAACAACAAGTCAAAACACCTACGATAAAAGAAACGATTTTACCCAAAACGCTTCTTTAACATGGAATTTACAAAAGAACGGGTAATATAATGTCATAAGTGAACCATATATGATATAATAACAATGAATATGATTCTGTAATAAGTAAATGACATTATTTAAATCATTATACAAGAGGTTCGGACACTTACGAAGCAAATCGGACCTAAGGTAAGGGAAATATCACAATCTCATTTTTATCCGAGATTGTTTATTCGTAAGTATTTACTGGGGTGTATTTTATCATCCACATCCATGTTTAATCAATATGTAATATTATTTCCATCCACCTAAAATTTTTTAAATCCATTTTTACCCTTCGGTGAGTTTTTAGTAATATGTATGAAAGGAATCTTTTGTCGTTTTTCGTACGAGGTACTTTTTGACTTTTCCGACAAAAGTACGAAGAATGTTTTTTTTAACTTATACGGCATGAATGGATTTCTAAAACATTATTTCAAAGAAGTTTCCTTTACAAGTTTTTATGTTTATTTTTAATCAACTTCTTTTAGTTTATAATTGTACGACATGTTAAGAAAGGAAAAGTATTTTTGAAGCAGAAAGGATATTTTCCTCAAGAATGAAGTTCAAGTATTTTATCAAAATTATTTTCCATCTAAGATAATAAAGGGTTCTGTTTTTATCCCTATTATTACATTGATTTGATTATGTTGTGATGGAATTATTTTTGTGAATTCCTTTATCATATATGAATTGTTTTATGATGTCATGATGTTTAAGATTCCCATTTTTATTTCATGGGTTATGAAATGATGTATGATTTATGATTTTGTGGCACACATAAGAATGGTATCATTATGAGATGGGTGGGACCTATATCTCCCTCCAATTCATTGGGTAAAGATTTTATATCTCATGAGATAGACATGGCTGGAATGGTAGGTTATACCGGTTCAGTGAAACAGGACTGAAACGAGGGTTACTCGATTTAGAAAGGGACTTTGTCCACTAAGATAGTCTTGGCAATGAGTCTTGACTAACAAGAAATGATTCTCTATGATTATCTGTGAATGCCACAAAGTTTCATGTTTTAAGTTATGATTATTGTGATTACATTTTACTACCATGATTTATCCCATGTTATAAAATTATGCTCTCTTTTGATAGTTATGATTTCCAAAATGTTATGTTCTTATGAATATGATGTGATTGATATTTCTTTTGTTTACCTTACTGAGCATTTGAGCTCACCCTTTTATGTTTTCTTTTCCCCAGGATATAAAGAAAGGTTTTAGGTAAATAAAAAAAAGAAGATCTTTATGGGAGATGTGGAAGATCTTTCACCACGATTAGAAGATTAGAGTCCGAGTTTCCGAAGACACTAAACTATTACGATCCTTGTGTGTGTGTTTTTGTTATGTACTAAGTATTTCGCAAAAGTAATGTAATATCCATGTACGTCAGGCTTCGGGTCTCTACAGTTGGTATCAGAGGAAAGGTTTAGTCAACCTTTGGAAACTAGGATGTGAGAACTTTAGTGAGATCCCTAGAGATATTTCTAAGGTATGTCTAGGGATGTCCCTAGGGATAAGTATACGTATAGGTTATAGTAATAGAATTACGCTAACGATCATAGAATTAAACCTAAGATGTTGGATATTGAAGGTACTCCCCCTTTATTATGTTGTTTTCCCTAGCATGATTTTTGCCTCTCACACTATTCTTTTTGGGTTTTAGACAATGGCTGGAACCCGAAGGAACCGTGTTGATCAATGCAATGGACAATGCAATGATTTCCCTCCTGAACAAACAAATGTTATAGGAGATGGAGTGCAAAATCTTATTGCTATACTTACACAAGCCATGAATCATTCTGGACTTCCAAATGAGCAGAGAAGGGAACAATATTCTATTGAGTCCTTCATGAGGCAACGCCCACCTTCTTTCAGTGGGTCTTCTGATCCACTTGTGGCTGAACAATGGATCAGTACTACTGAAAAGATATTTTCAGTTCATCAATGTTCTGAACATGATAAATTCATCTTAGCAGTATATCGTTTGGAAGGTGAAGCTGATAAATGGTGGAATCTTATCAAGAATACGAGGCCAAGAGATGAAATTGAGTCCATGGAATGGGATGAGTTCAAGAACTTGTTTTTCAGTAAGTACTTCCCTCGTATTCTTAGAACAAAGATGGAGAAAGAGTTTCTTGAACTGAAGCAAAGGGACGATGAATCTGTTGGTACTTATGAAGCAAATTTTACAAGACTTGCAAGGTATGCTTCTGGAATTATCATCCAACCTGAAAGTAAAGTTGATCGATTTTTCTGTGGATTAAAACCAAGTCTTCGAAGGTCATTAGCTATAAGAGACTTCAGTAGCTATGAAGAAATTGTGCGTTGTGCTATCAAGGTAGAAATGGAAGTTGGTGTTACATATCCATCTCATGGTTTTGACAAGAAACAAAAGATGGAGTTCAAGGAGAAATCTCAGAATAATGGTGAAAAGAAGATGAATGTTTCCTTATGCAAAAAGTGTGGAAAGAAGCATGGTGGAGATTGTCTTAAAGGGACTAGAAAATGTTTTAAGTGTGGAAAAGAAGGTCATCGAGCAGCCGAGTGTCGAAGTAATGGAAAAAGGGTTTCTAATGATGTAAATAAAGCAAACACTGCAGAGAACGCACCGCCAACACTTCAATGCTTCAAGTGCAAGGAAATGGGGCATTATGCTAATAATTGCCCTAATCCAAGGGTTAGTGATGATCAACATGAGCAACCACTGAAGGCAAAGGACAAAGGGAAATCACATGCGATCACTATTGGCAATGTTGAATATGAAAACGATGTGGTGGAATGATTAAGTGTTTATGTAATGGGATTCCAAAATAATGTTGTATCATGGAATATTGGAATATTTATGTATTGGTCTAATGCGGTATTCAAAGTGATTGAGATATTATGCGCATAATGAAGGGAAAACGAGAAAATGAAATGTTTAACAGTATTCATGAGCTCATGATTGATATAAGGACTAAGTTTGAGTATATAGAATTTTGTGGATTTTTGTATGTGAAAAGTGTTAACTTTTAACTGCATTCATGTTTTCACTAAGGTATTCAAGAGAATACACGATTAAGGACTTTGAATGTTTGGAATGTGACCAACAAAACATATCTTATGATATATGGGGATCGACGATGGTGTTAAATCTCTGGTAATCGTTTTCACTATATTATGAGAGTCGACTGCAGTATTATGGATAAGCCTAAATATTGGATTGGATTATGTTGGACATAAGTTAGTATTGTTTGTTTTTTCGATATTATTGATGGGATGTTATATAGTTTTGGAAAAAGGACAACCTGCAGGACGGGCGACAGCCCATCGCTTCGGACAAGGCTGTGGGAATCGAACCCACAACCGAAGTGCGACTGGCCTTTATCGCCTACCACTGACCTACAGGAAGTCCCTATTTAGTAGAAACTAGTTTTATTATATTAAGCAGTATGATATATGAAGTATAAGTCCATTTTAGAAAACATATGTGATTAATCTCACTATAGATCGACTTATGTATATAATTTTGCTAACCTTTTGTTTGAAACAGATGGAATGACCCGTCATTCTATCACATGATCTGCTAACACTTCACGAATAACAAATTCAACTTCATTTATTTAAGAGATGAAGTGGAAATTGTTAAACGCACGAACAACAGTGAGATTGTACCAAAATAAAGTAAGTATTTATTCTAATTCAAATTCTTTAACTTTAGGGAAATGATCTTGAAAACCAAAAATGTTGTCCTAGTTCTCTTATACCTGATGAATCAGATGGTACCTTAGATCGTCACAAATTTATGGATTTGTGATTACTGGCTTTTCCATAGCCATGTTCTCTACCACTCTCCATCAGAACATGATGGTTAGATTTCTCTTCCATATCCATATTTTCACCTATGTGGAAACCCAGTGATTAGTTTATTTGGGTAATCGTTACATTTCATACTTTAGTTTTTAAAGCCAAGTTTTGGTATTCCCTTTTACGATGTGGGTTTCTATTAAAGAAACTTTCGAATAGTAAACCATTTATAACCCCGACGAATTTCGAGGGCGAAATTCATTTTAAGGGGGGTAGAATGTAACAGCCCAAGATTTTATAAAAAAAATATTCTTTTTATTTTTATTAATGTCTTGTGTTGTACGCTACACCAAAAGGAGCTTGCACAACACGCATCCTTGACTTGCCTTGCATTACACGCAATCGCGACCTTCCTCGATAGCGTGTGTAATACGCAATACCGAGTTTCACTAAACAACGATATGCTATTAAAATATTATTAAAACTAGCCGTTATGAATAGTAATAACCACTTTTTGAAATTTTATAAATTTTATTTTTCAAAATGGACTTCATTTTTGGACTCAGAATATCGAAATTAGCCTAGGGTGAAATTTTGGTATTTTTCTGAAAACTTTCAATTTTTGATGAATAGTGAAACCACTAAGTGGTAGGTGAAAAAACTGAATTTTGCATAAAACTTAATTTTACCGCTTCTGTGAATGGAATTTCGAAAATCCGAGAGACACGGTTAATATCAAGGACTAAAATGTGGTTCAATGAGATGAAAATAATTTTTTAGTGAATAGTAAATTTTTACTTTTTTTACCACGGTTAATAGTAAATAGGGTAACTAAGGGTAAATATGATATTAATATTACCCTAACACATGTCCTAATTCTATTGGAAAAGTGTAATTCGACCAAAAACAAACTTAGGAATAAAATATGACCATTTATGCCCACTTGGATTAGATTAGGACATTTATTATTAATTTATTTAAAGAAGGGTTAAAATAGTTAAAATCAAAGTTTAATAAGTAAATAATTTTTAATATGGGGTTATACATGAGATAAATTAGACTATAAATATTCATTAGAAAGCTAAAAAGATTTCCTACATGATGGTATTTTATTTGTAATTTTTAGACATCAAATAATATAATTTATTTATGACACAAAGATGATGCAGTAATTATCTTATTAATGAAATATTGATATAATTGATAATATAAATACCAAAATAAATGTAATTTAAGACTTTTTATGAATTACACTAACTTTCTAGGTTACTATGATATATTATTGTTGATTTAATCAACTTGGTTTGAACATATAATTCTGTTATGACTTTCACAAAAATCATATATCAAATAGTGTCAA
The DNA here is from genome assembly GCA_963277665.1 of Viscum album. Taxonomy (NCBI): domain Eukaryota; kingdom Viridiplantae; phylum Streptophyta; class Magnoliopsida; order Santalales; family Viscaceae; genus Viscum; species Viscum album. The sequence goes on along the minus strand of OY728133.1, from coordinate 1,823,750,922 downwards.
AATTGACACAAAATAGTTTTTAAATCAAATATTATATTATTAATTGTTATTTTATTCCTAAAAATCTAAGGTTCGGCCAAATGACTTAGATAAGGATATATGTATTAATAATATACAATTTGGGGTTCTTTTGGCATGTTATAGTAAGTTTATTAACCATATAGTGAAAGAAAACAAAAAGACACAGGTGCCCCTCTCCTCCCTTATAAAAGGACACCTCCTCCCCCTCCTCCTCACACCAATTTGAGCACTCAAGCTCGGCCAACCCCTGCCAAAATCTCTTCTCCACTTCCCTAGAAACATCCTAGAGGTTCTGGTCTTACTCAAAGACCAATTTTAGTTCCCTAAGAGGAGGTCTCAAAGAGGCACTTCAAAGAAGAGGTACTTACCGTTACAAATTCTTTCATCTTTATTTCTTCTTCCACTTCTTCTTCTTAGGTTGTTTCATTATGAAGTAATAAAATCAGTATCACTCATATACTGATATGTTATTATAAGTATGAAACAACCCTATTTCACCATCTATCCATCCTACGGAAAAAGAAATCACCGCGCGTGCGTACGTACGGAATACCGTCTCCACGCCGTGGTGTAATCTATTTTCCACCACCACCTTACATGGATAGGTATAATGGTGTAAAGAATAACTATACATAGTTTTTAAAACATCATATTGATTCTGATATATTGTATAATCCACTCCAATTCAATTCAATATTTATAGAAATGATATCATCGCTCGTGCGTACGTACGGAATACCGTCTCCACGACGCGATGAGATTCATTCTCCATGTTAACCATTTAAGAATGATTATAATGTATATATAAGAAATAATAATGAAATATATGACATTATAAGGCTACTGGATTTATGTATATATATACATATGTATGTCATCTACTTACTTCCATTTCAAGACAATAAGGAAAGGAAAACAGCGTTCATGCGTACGTACGGACTACCGTCTCCATGAACGGTGTTTTTCATTTTATTTATCTACCTATTATATATATATATATATATACTGAATATATATGATATATAAATCATATTTTATATTCTGGAAGTAAGTAAATCATGATATAAGTAATAATAATGTCAAGAACAACAAGTCAAAACACCTACGATAAAAGAAACGATTTTACCCAAAACGCTTCTTTAACATGGAATTTACAAAAGAACGGGTAATATAATGTCATAAGTGAACCATATATTATATCATAACAATGAATATGATTCTGTAATAAGTAAATGACATTATTTAAATCATTATACAGGAGGTTCGGACACTTACGAAGCAAATCGGACCTAAGGTAAGGGAAATATCACAATCTCATTTTTATCCGAGATTGTTTATTCGTAAGTATTTACTGGGGTGTATTTTATCATCCACATCCATGTTTCATCAATATGTAATATTATTTCCATCCACCTAAAATTGTTTAAATCCATTTTTACCCTTCGGTGAGTTTTTAGTAATATGTATGAAAGGAATCTTTTGTCGTTTTTCGTACGAGGTACTTTTTGACTTTTCCGACAAAAGTACGAAGAATGTTTTTTTTAACTTATACGGCATGAATGGATTTCTAAAACATTATTTCAAAGAAGTTTCCTTTACAAGTTTTTATGTTTATTTTTAATCAACTTCTTTTAGTTTATAATTGTACGACATGTTAAGAAAGGAAAAGTATTTTTGAAGCAGAAAGGATATTTTCCTCAAGAATGAAGTTCAAGTATTTTATCAAAATTATTTTCCATCTAAGATAATAAAGGGTTCTGTTTTTATCCCTATTATTACATTGATTTGATTATGTTGTGATGGAATTATTTTTGTGAATTCCTTTATCATATATGAATTGTTTTATGATGTCATGATGTTTAAGATTCCCATTTTTATTACATGGGTTATGAAATGATGTATGATTTATGATTTTGTGGCACACATAAGAATGGTATCATTATGAGATGGGTGGGACCTATATCTCCCTCCAATGCATTGGGTAAAGATTTTATATCTCATGAGATAGACATGGCTGGAATGGTAGGTTATACCGGTTCAGTGAAACAGGACTGAAACGAGGGTTACTCGATTCAGAAAGGGACTTTGTCCACTAAGATAGACTTGGCAATGAGTCTTGAATAACAAGAAATGATTCTCTATGATTATGTGTGAATGCCACAAAGTTTCATGTTTTTAGTTATGATTATTGTGATTACATGTCAATACCATGATTTATCCCATGTTATGGAATTATGCTCTCTTTTGCAGGTTATGATTTCCAAAATGTTATGTTCTTATGAATATGATGTGATTGATATTTCTTTTGTTTACCCTTACTGAGCATTTGAGATCACCCTTTTATGTTTTCTTTTCCCCAGGATATAAAGAAAGGTTTTAGGTAAATAAAAAAAAAAGAAGATCTTTATGGGAGATGTTGAATATCTTTCACCACGATTAGAAGATTATAGTCCGAGTTTCCAAAGACACTAAACTATTACGATCCTTGTGTGTGTGTTTTTGTTATGTACTAAGTATTCCGCAAAAGTAATGTAAAGTCCATGTACGTCAGGCTTCGGGTCTCTACAATGAGTACACCAGTTAGAGGCCAGACCAGCGTATCTTGTGTTTTCCAGGTATGTGGGCAGACGTTGGGACCACATCGATCTAATGGGGATCTTCTTTTGCTACAGATGCACCCATACGATGTCATCCTAGGTATCGACTGGTTGTTTTCTGTTAGTGCCATTATCTAATGCCGCCGAATAAGAGTCGTGTTCTCCGACGTGGATGGGAAGCGTGTATCTTTTGTTGGAGAGAGGAGCTATCATGTGGGAAGCCAACATGTGGTGCCTCTCTTTTCCTTGTTAGGAGGGTTATCAGTGGTTCCAGCTGACACAGGAATGATGGATGACTCTGAGGTTGTTGGGGAGTTCCTCGATTTTTTTCCCAAGGAGGTTGTGACTCTACCCCCTTGACTTGACGTTGACTTCAGGATAGACTTACATCCTGGGGCCCATCCGATTTCGATGGCCCCTTATCGGATGTCGCCTTCGGAGTTGTGGCAGTTGTAGATTCAGATTGACGATCTGATGGAGAGGGGTTTTGTTCGACCCAGCGTGTCACCATGGGGTGCTCCAGTTTTTATCGTCAGGAAGGAAGATGGTGGTCTTAGGTTATTCATAGACTACCAAAGGTTGAATCAGGTAACGGTCAAGAACCGTTATGCCCATCCAAGGATAGACGATATCTTCGACCAACTGAGGGGAGCAGGATGGTTTTGTAAGATCGACCTACGATCTGGATATCATCAGTTGAGGGTGAAGGACAGTGGCATCTCGAAGACGGCTTTCAGGTGTACGTATGGGCACTTCAAGTTTGTAGTGATGCCATTTGGAGTTACGAATGCACCAGCTGTGTTCATGGGAGTTATGAAATTTGTCTTCCGAGAGTTTCTGGACCGGTTCTTCATTGTGTTTTTTGATGACAACCTGATCTACTCATGATCAGAGGAGGAGCACGTTGATCATCTCAGGGATGTCTTAGAAGTCCTTCGACACCACTAACTTTACGGGAAGTTTTTGAAGTGAATGTCCTTGATGCAAGAAGTACACTTTTATGGGCACGTGGTGTCTCATCATAGAGTGTTAGTTGACCCATCGAAGGTGGAGGCGTTTGTTTCATTGGCAGCACCCAAGAGCATGGCAGTAGTTCGTAGTTTCCTGGGGTTAGCAGGTTACTATTGCAGGTTCGTCTCGGACTTCTCTTGAGTTGCTGGTCCATTGACAGCTTTGTCTAAGAAGAACCAGGTCTTACTATAGACCGAGTAGTGCCAGAAAGCTTTCAACTACCTAAAGGAGAAGTTGTTCAGTGCTCTCGTACTCAGGTTTCCAAAATAAGTGTTTTTGTATGAGGTGTTTTTTTATGCTTCTAGCCTTGGTCTAGGGTGCGTGCTGATGCAGAAGAAGGGTGTGATCTGTTATGGGTCTAGGAAGTTGCGCCCTCACTAGCATAACTATGCCACCCATGACCTAGAGCTTGCAGCAGTAGTGTTCACACTGAAGTTGTGGTGACATTACCTCTTTGGTGAACGCTTTGTGGTCATCTCATCTTAGTAGAGCTTACGTTATATCTTCTCCCAATGTGTCCTGAAGTTGCATCAGCGGAGATGGGATGAGTTTCTCCAAGACTATGACTTCAAGATCTCCTACACTTAAGGTAAGGGCAACGTTGTGGCTGATTTCCTGAGTAGAAAGTCACATAGGGATGTTGTTTGGGAATCCACTAATTCTTGGAAAGTGATGGGAGATTTGGCTGCCTTGCACTTGGATTCAAATGTAGAAGTTGTTAGAGGCTGTTTGTTTCAGATAACGGTGCAATCCTCCTTGTTCCAACATGTGGAAGAGTCTCAGTGGGGGGACATTGAGGAGGAAGTAATGCAGGATCATGTTGATCAGGGAAATGCTCTAGAAGGATGGTTAGAGGACAGCCGACATCAGATGCTTTTCTATGGAAGGTTGTTTGTTCCAGAGGCGATGCATGAGGGAGTTATCCTTGAGTTCCATAGCTCAGCCTTGGCGGTACATCCGGGAGTTCCAAAAATATACCGAGGCCTGAGGGAACATTTTTGTTGGCTCGGGGTGAAACGGGCAGTGGCGGAGTTTTTGGCTAAGTGCCTAGTGTGTCAGCAAGTAAAGGTCGAACACCGTGTTCCTAGTGGTTTGTTACATCCATTAGATTTCCCCGAGTGGAAGTGGGATAACATCTTGATGGACTTCGTCACAGAAATACCCTTAGATTTGGGAGGTTATGATGCTATCTGGGTGATGGTGGATCATCTTACAAAATCGGCTCAATTCATAGCAGTTAAGGAGTCGGGCCTGGTGAGTACCTTAGCACAGAGGTACGCAGATGAGGTGGTGCGTTTCCATGGAGTTCCGAAGACAATCATCTCAGACAGGGATACTCGGTTTACCTCACAAGTCTTGAGGGGGTTACAACATGATTTTGGCACCCAGCTACACCTTAGCACTGCTTTCCACCCCCAGACCAACGGGAAGACAGAGCGGACTATCGAGACGTTGGAGGACATGATGTGAGCATGTGTTCTGGATTCCGGAGTATCATGGGTTCGACACTTGCCTTTATTAGAATTTTCCTACAACAACAGCTTCCACTCTACTATTGGCAGGGTGCCGTTTGAGGCTTTGTATGGAAGACCATGTCCTTCACCCATTTTCTGGGTAGAGGTTGGTGAGACAGGTTCTCTTGAGCCAGAGGTAGTGCAGAGCAACACAGAGAAAGTCCAGCTTGTACGTGAGAGGATGAAAGTGGCTCAGGACTGACAGAAGTCTTATGCTGATCGTCAGAGGAGGCCCTTGGAGTTCGAGGTGGGAGATCATGTGTTCTTGAAGGTTTCCCCTTTACGAGGGTAGTGGAGGTTTGGGAATGGGAGAAAGCTCTCACCTAGGTTCATCGGACCTTTGAGGTGCTGAGACGAGTCAGCGAGGTGTCCTATCAGCTAATGTTGACACCTAAGTTGGAGAATGTTCATGACGTCTTCCACATCTCCCAGCTACGTCGATACTTACATGAAGAATCTCATGTTATCGACTAAGGAGAGTTAGATATTGGAGATGACGGGACCGTCAAGGAACGACCAGCCAGAATCGATGATCGTAAAGAGAAGGTGCTCCGTGGATGAACCATTCCCTTGGTTCGTGTGTTGTGGAGGCATGGCTGCCTCGAGGAGAGCACTTTGGAGCGAGAGGCTCAGATGCACGCTCACTAACCGGAGTTGTTTTGACTTGTGTTTTCTTTTTTCTTCTGAGATTTTTTTGATGCTATAATATGTACCTTTGATATATGGAATTCTTGGCTTGTTGGTTATGAGACCTTTTGTTTCATTGTTCTCTGGAAGTGTGTAGCATGTTGGGATGTGTGGGAAAAAGGGAAAAACCTGATCCTTAATTGAGACGCATTGATGCGAATGCGATTGAACCTGTGGGGGCGAGTCAGTGCCACCTAAAGTAGATAATATTGCTACATAGGATAAGGAATTTCACCAAAACACATGTTCGGGCAGTGTGTTGGTTGTGTGTTGTTGGGGGTAGTGCAAGTTGAAAAATCCTAATGTATGAAAGTGGGAATACCCAATTCTTAACTGAGACGCATTTATGAGGATGTGATTAAACCTGTGCAGGCGAGTCAGTGCCACCTAAAGTGGATAATATCTCGACATAGGAGAAGGAATTCCTAACACATATGATTAGGGTTGTTGGATGGGTTCCTGTTATAACGAGGGCCCTTAGAGGTATCTTGTTGGGTTACTCTGGGTTGTATTTTGAATTCTTAGGGATGAGAATGTTTTAAGAGGTATCTGATGTAATGCCCCGGACCTCTCCACCCCATTCCATTTTCAAAAATAGGGTCATGAAGTGTTCTGGAGGGTAAAATGGAATTTTCCCACACTTTTCAGAATTTTGAAACTACACACCATGTGGTGTGAGTATAGGCCGTGTACCCCCTCACCGGGTATACCCTGTGATGAAGGCCGTGTCTTTGCCGTGTGAAATAAATGGTTACACGTCATGTACCCCATACTACACGCCATGTAGTCCCTCCCCGTGTATGCATTACCCTCAGACCGTGTGTTGACCAATCAATGGTCATGTGTCGTGTTGGAGATGAGTCCTTGTTGTGTGAAATAAATTCATACACTCCGTGTAGTCCCTCCTCGTATATGCGTTACCGTCAAACTATGTGTTGACCAGTCAACGACTGTGGGCTGTGTTAGAACCATGTCCTTGCCGTGTGAAATAAATGAGTACGCGCTGTGTAGACAATACTACATGTCGTGTAGTCCCTCCCCGCGTACGTGTTACCCTCAAACCGTGTGTTGAACAGTCAATCGTCGTGTGCCGCGTTGAAGGCCATGTTGGAAGCCAGGTGGTGACTGTGTGAAATGGCTGAGTACACACCGTGTACCATAAATTACATTCCATGTAATTTTGTTTTTCACGCCTATAAAAGGATGGGTCCTCTCCTCCTTTTCAACTCACTCCTCTCCTCCCCATTCCTCTGAGCAGAGCTCTCCCAAGAGACTCGATGGCTCTTTTTCTTCCATAACTTCTTCGTTCGAGCTCCGATTTGTGATCCGCCAGCAGCAATGGGATCGTAACGACGAGGCAGAACTTCTGATCTTGGAACCGTTGTCTTTCCTTTTGTCTTTCCTTCCTAGCTCCCACCCGAGGAGGTTTTTCCGGTTTTTTCTAGAAGCGACGGACGCCGATGGACGTCTTCTAAAGTTGATCTGGGGGAGAATTGTTATTAGAACCTATTGAGGTAGGGATCTTACCTTCATCTCTCTAAATTGTGCATCATGCGGGGTGGGTATCATCTTGTTTTCATGAGAAACGGTTGAACCATTAAACAAATATAATAACTGGTTAAAGAATGGGGATGGGGAAGTTGTTATGTTTATATTTATATCCTATGATTTTATGTTGTGAATTAAATAGGCTTATGCCTACTGAAAATCACGCTCGTTTGGGGCCTTTGCTTACACAATTAAATGTTTCCCTATCATTCTAGATCATTTTTGTGAATGGAACTTTGTTAAATGTGGAATTTGGTTAATCACGTAAAGTTGGATGATTTAAAATATGAAACCCTTGTGTGATCACCCCGTTTGAACAAAATGGAATAATGAACATGTGGGTGTTGGCTTGGATACGTGGAATGTGATGGGGGTGTTTTGTGGGTTGTTCTGCATCGGGTGAGCAGCGGGGATGCAGTTGTCTTGGTTGTGGGTTGGTGTAAATATATGTTAGTGATGGGCAGCGGGGCTGCGATAAATGGTATCATGGGGTGATGATGTACGATGAGGTTGTGGTTATGGTGGTTGGCAGCGGGGCTACAGGGATGGGCATGAATGTGAACGAACTATGGGTTATGAATAATAAATAAAATGTGGAAGAGTTAATGTATGGTGGGGCTTGGTAATGGAACAGAAATGATAATCAATGGGTTGGTTGGTCAATAAGAAGAGACTTGTTTTGTTGCTTGTGTTTTCCTAACTTGATTTTTGGATGGCAGGGATATGTTTTATGAATGATTTATATGGTTGGTTGCGGTTGATTTCCCAGTAGTTAAGGAACTAATAAACTAATTCTGTTCAAACATGAAAACCTAAATGGGGTTGGGGTTGTTTGTTGTATGCATACTCTGTAGTAGCAGTGTCGAGGCACGTTCTCAATTTCTCTGTTTAGAAGCCATAGGTTTGGTTGTGTGTTTGGTATACATATATGTATCTATATCTTTTGTGTTTTATCACACCCCAAACATGTTGAGCACTTACTGTCGAACACTCCCATTTCATGGGAGAGGGTGTTTTCCCCTTAGTTACTAGCTCTTTCCCGATCCTTCTTCCCTAGGCTGTGATCGCTTGAGGTGACCTTACACCTAAGACCCTTCAGGTAGGTTTCGATTGGGGTGGTTCTTGCCCAAGAATCTTCGAGCAGGTTTGTTTTCCCAAGAATCTTCGGGATGAGGCCCAGGTGTCTTAGGGTGAGAGTTCTATTACTATTACTGTTCCCAAGAATCTTCGTGATGAGGCCCAGGTGTGTGCGGGTGGGATACATGGTTGTGAGGCCCAGGTGTGTGCGGGCGGGATACGTGGTTGTGAGGCCCAGGTGTGTGCAGACCGGATAGGTGGTTGTGGGGCCCAGGTCTGTGCGAGCGGGATACGTGGTTGTGAGGCCTAGGTGTGTGTGGGCGGGATGTGTGGTTTATGAGGCCCAGGTGTGTGTGGGCGGGAAGAGTGTGGCAGCGTCAGGACGTTCGCCGTTAGGAAGAGGAGCTAACTAATCGGATATGGTGTAGGGTACTGAATACTCTTGTTCTTATATACAACTACCAATTGTGATTGTGTTTTTGGTGAGTGTGGCTGGTGAGGTTGGGTGGATATAATTCCTTGCTAGGTTTATTCTGTTGTTCTCATGGGACATTAGGATGTCTCCCCACTTTTGCATGAGAGATTTAGGTTTCCCTACTTAGTGTAATAGTATTCTCACCCTACGTTTACTTTCAGGTTTCCAGGAGGACTACCAGGGCCGTACGGGACCCTACAAGTGGGGACAGTTGGCGTTGTTGCAGTTGATGTACGCTTGTTTCTTCTGGTATTGTACTTTGGAGCTTTATTGTACTTGTACCTTATTTCATAACTATTTAAACATGCACGTGGGATTAGTTTGGGTTTATTTACTTGTATTTCCTTTCTATTTATTTTGGTGGTTGAGTCATCCTATTTCCCAATCATAAATAACAAAAAGGGTAATGCCTCCCTTATTTTTGAAAACTCATACCCTTTGTGCTAGTCGCCACCCCGGGGCCTACTGGAGGTGGGAATCGGGGGTCATTATCTCCCTTTCACCATTACCAGCTCAGGAGGGGCATCTTTGGTGGGAGGGGGTCGTGACAATTTGAGTTTGGTCTATGGAAACAAGGTTATTGTTGTTTTGTATTTTATAATGTAATGTAAAACATATGAATGTATCTAATATTTCCAAGGCTACTAAACTAATCTGTCATTCGAGACATGATCTTTTGTGATCAGGCCAATGATACATAATAATTCACCAACTCTGGGTTTCTGGGTTGGGGTGTTATATTTTTTATAAGAGGAAGTTTAGTACAAACCTTGGAATCTAGATTTAGATAAACTCTGATTAGAGAACATATCCCTAAGATATACATTGAAGATTATTATATAAGAACCTCCTAGAATTTTGGTATTGTAGAGATTTTGTGAGTTTTCCAAGCAATATATCCCTGTCTAGATATGAGAAGGTAGAGGTGGCTCTAGCACAGATGTACCTATGGGTAAAACCTAAAAACAACGATTTGATATAGACATGAACGAGAACTGGTTCTTGACAATGGGCCTTGCTGCACTCTTGATTACGAAACTCTCGGGGGGATAGGCTTAGGATAATTCTCATTTTCTTTACAAACCATCATGATGGTTTTATGAGTATTTAATTCCTCAAAGAAAACATTTTTATGATTATGGATAATATCCATAAACTTTTCAGTTTATGTTAAGTGTTTTACAATTATGAATTTATGTATTTTGATTCATAAACTAATCTAGTTTATTCCATTGTTTAGAAATGGTGCCTAGTGGAAGGAATGGAAACTGTATCAATGCACGCACTCCGTGTAGGGATTGACCTTCTGCTAAAGATAATTATAGTGGTGCTGGTGATAAAACTGGTGCTAATTATCTAATCACCATAATAGGACAACTCACTCAGGTTATGAATAATAACCTTACCCATATGGAGCACCCTGATCCACAACGTGGAGGATCAATGTTATATCGCTTCATGGGGAAACAACCACTAACATTAAATGGGAGTACAAATACATTAGTAGCTGAGAAATGGATAAATTCTTGAGAGAAATTATTCCATGCCATGGGGAGTAGTGAAAGGGAAAAAGTTGTCATGGCAGTTTACTGCCTCACTAGAGATACTGATCAATGGTGGTCATTGATTCAAAACAAAACAATAACGATGATGAATTTTCAAATATTGAATGGATGGAGTTTAAGGAAATTTTATTAGAAAAATACTTTCCTCCTGACCATCGAGCATATATGGAAAGGTAATTTCTAAGTCTGAGGAAAAAGGAAGATGAGAATGTAGCATATGTATGAGTCTAAAATTACATGGTTAGCGAGGCATGCAGCAGATTATATATGTAGCCCAAAAAGTAAGATTGATTGTTTCTATGATTGGTTAAAACCATTTCTCCTTCGATCATTAGTCTCACAATCCTTCTTATCGTACGATGATATTTACTCATGTACTTTCAAGACAGAAAAATAATTCTCTATGTATTATGACTTTAAAGAAAAACAAGAAAAGAAGAGATCTGCTGAACACTCTAGAAATGGAAATAAGGGGATGAATGGAAAATTTGAATACCAATCATGTAGTAAATGTGGGAAGAAACACCTCGTACTTGCCTGAAGGGAATGGGTGTCTATAACAAGTGTGGTGAAAAAGTTAACCAAGGTTATGATTGCAAGGGGAACAAAGAGGTTGTCGATGATGAATGATACAATAGTAGTGAAAGCAATAATTATGCAAATGAATCTCTTAAGTGTCAGGGGAACATTCCTCAGAAAAGGCCAAGGGATCAAGGCCATGCTTATGCTATCACTACTACTAAGGTTGAAGCTCCGAAAGACGTGGTGGCATGTAATTTAATGGTTTTCTCAAGTTTAGAAAATGCTTCATTTTATTCTGGATCATCACAATGTTTCATATCTTCCCAGTTTGATAAGAAAATTAGATAATTCCAATTTGAATTAACAAGGGAGTTGTCAGTCAAAACTCCCAAGGGATGTATCATTGCAGTAATGTTTTGTGAATCAGTCCCCATTAGGGCATATAAATGTACTTTATCTGCTGATCTCATCATCATACCCATGATTTAATTGGATATAATCCTCGATATGGAATGGCTTTTGGACCATGATTCTCCCATTTATTGTAATAAAAAGGAGGTTACTATTTTTGATGAAGATTATAAAGAACACCTTATCTTTGGAGCAGAAATGTCACCACCTGATTCTTATCTAGATCCACCCCTATTAGCTCAACTGAATTCAATAATTGGTGAGGTAGAGAATGAAATAACTGTGGGTGAGGAAAGGAATGTTCAAATAGAGGATATACCAATTCTTAAAGAATATGATGACTTGTTTCCAGAAGATTTACCAGGACATACTATAGAATGAGAATTTGATTTTTCTATTGATTTAATTCCTGGTTCATGGCCCATATCAAAAAACCCTTATAGAATGGCCACTGTAGAATTATTGGAACTAAAGAAACTACAAGAGTAATTGAGTAAGAAGGGATTTATTCACCCTAGTATTTTTCCATTTGGACCCCCTGCCCTTTTTTTAAAAATAAAGATAGATCTATGAGGTTGTGAATTGACTATAGAGAGATCAATTCTATAACAACAAAGGACAAGTATCCCCTACCTCGCATTGATGATTTATTTGAATAACTTCATTGAGCTCAATACATTTCGAAGATTGACCTTTGATCTGGATATCATCAGTTGTGTGTGAATAAGGAATAAATTCTGAAGACAACATTTCGAACCAGGTACGGGCATTATGAGTTTATAGTGATGCCTTTTGGGATGACTAATACACCCTTTGTATTCATGGATCTAATGAACAATGTTTTCAAGGAATATCATAATGAATTTCTAGTGGTATTTATTAATGATATGTTGGTATATTCCAAAATCTATGATGATCATGAAATCACTTGTGCATTATCCTGGAGACTCTTAGAAGAAACGAATTATATGGGATGTTTAGTAAGTGTGAATTTTGGCTTCAGGTGATTTCTTTTCTTAGACATATCATCTCTAAGGATGGATTCACTATTGTTTCTTCTAAGACAAGAGAAATCCCTGAAGGGCCAGCACCAACAAGTATAACCGAGATACACATTTTTATTGGTTTAGCAGGTTATTATCGGTGTTTCATCAAGAATTTTGCAAAATTGGATGACCCATTAACCAAGCTCACATGTAAAGGGGGGAATTTTGTTTGGAAAAAATAATGCGAAGAATGTTTTGAAGAACTGAAGAGAAGATTATTCAATGATCCTATATTTAATCTACCGTCATGGAATGATGGGTTTGTTATTGATAGTGATGCTTCAAATAAATGACATGGTTGTGTCCTTATGCAGAATGATATTTTTATTGCCTATACATCACAACAGCTAAAAATTCATGAGAAAAACTATCATACTCATGATCTTGAGTTAGAACCTGTAATAATGGCTTTGATGATATAAATACACTATCTCTATAGTGAAAAATGTGATATTTATATTGATTACAAGAGTTTGAAGTATATTTTCTGACAGAAATCACTCCACATGAAGAAAAGATTATGTCTTGAACTACCCAAGGATTATGATTTCACTATACACTACAACCCGGGGAAGGAAAATAAGGTGGAAGATGCTTTGAGAAGAAAAGATCAATGAGTTTTGAACAATATGAGAGTTGAAAGGGATCCAACTTTCATGGATATAGTAAAAACGGATATGAGAATAACCATGGAAGGAGAAACATTAATACTTTTTCAAATGGTTTCCAAAAAATCTTTACTATAATAAATAAAAAGTTCATAGGTTGATGATGAGGAGTTTCAAAAGAATATTAAAGCTATGAATGATGGGAGATTGAGGGACTTCATATATGAAGATGGAATTTTGAAATTTGGGAAGTGACTTTGTGTTCCCGATATACTTGATGGAAAAAAGGGAATTGTTGGATGATACTCATAGTTCCAATTCCTCTATACACCCTGGTAGCACTAAGATGTATACTGATTTCAAGGAACATTTTATCTTGGACAACATGAAGAGGCAGATTGCTGATTTTGTGTCAAGATGTATGGTTTATCAACAACGGACTGCTAGAAGGAAATAGCATGGAGGAGTCATCAATCCTCTTCCCATACCTGAGTGTAAATGTGATAATATTACGATGGACTTTGTCATGGGAATATCAAGGACTCCTATAAAGAACGATGCAATATGGGTCATTGTTGATCGTCTTACCAAGTGAGCACATTTTCATGCTATAAGAGAATATTTACCACTTGATCAATTGGAAATACTATATATTACTGATGTTTTATGTATTCATGGAGTACCACTATTGATTTTCTCTGATCGTGATCCACGTTTTACATCAAGATTCTGGAAAAGTCTTCAGAAAGACCAGGATACTGAACATTGTTTGAGCACTTCCTACCACCCCCAAACTGATGGACAATCATAACATACTATTAAAACCTTTGAAGACATGTTGAGATCATTATCACTTGACTTCCAAGGTATGTGGGATCAATATTAACCTATGTTATACTTTTCCTATAACAATAGCTTCCATCCAAGTATTCGGAAGTCACCATATGAAGTGTTATACAGAAAGAGATGTCACACACCAACATGTTGGGTTGATGTTGCTGAAAGAAAACTCAGAGGCCCAGAACTGGTGGAAGAAATGATAGAAAAGGTGAAGGTAATCCAAAACCACATCAAAGTAGATCAAAGTAGGAAAAAGATCTATGTTGATAACCGAAAGAAGGTTTTGGAATTTCAGGTAGGAGATCATGTTTCATTGAAGGTATCTCTATGGATGGGTGTTATACATTTTTTAAGAAGGTAAAATTGAGTCCCAGGTACATAAGACCTTTCAAAATTCAAGAACGAATTGGGGATGTATCTTACCGTTTGGCAATACCGCCAAGTCTCTCCAAAGTTCATGATGTGTTCCACGTTTAACTATTGATAAAATACATGCCTAAACCAATGCATGTACATACCTATGTGGAATTAGAATTGAAACCTGATCTATATTATTCCGAAGAGATTGTCATGGTTCTTGAGACATTAGAACAAGTGCTGAGAAACCAGACGACCCGTCTGGTAAATGTTTTGTAGAGTAACCATAAGATGGAAGATGCAACGTGGGAACCAGAGGAAGTTATGATGAAGAACCACCCAAGACATTTTATACTTTAATATTCTAGAAATTTTGAGGATGAAATTATTTGATGGAGGGGAGAATGTAACACCCCATGCTTCCATGGTATGTTTCCCTTTGAATATTACAATAGCGTGTGTTGTATGCAATTTCAAGTTCAAACACACCACAACCAATCAAACTAGCTAGTATGAATAGTAATACCCACTTTTTGAAATATTATAAATATTGTCATTCAAAATGTACTTCATTGTTGGATTCAGAATATTTAAATTATCTTTGGGTGAATTTTTGGTATTTTTCTAAAAACATTCAATTTTTGATGAAAAGTGCAAATCACGGAGTAATAGTTTAAAAATGAATTATTATTTAAATAATTTTTTATTTTATTTATATTTATTTTAGGTCAAAATAGATAAATAATACCTATATAAGTTCAATTTAATTTATTGGAGTTAGTTTATAATAATTCTAGATATATTGAAATTTTATTGAACTGTTTACTGTCTTTTACACACCTCCTATGAGCATTTGAAAATATAAATAAAACATAATTTTACCACTTCAATGAATTGAATTCAAAAAATCCAAGAGACATGGTTGATATTAGTAAGTAAAATGTGATTCAATAAGATGAAAATAAATTTTGGTGAATAGTAACTTTTTACTTTTATTTACCATGATTAAAAGTAAACAGGGAAATTAAGGGTAGAAATGATATTATTATTACCCAAAAACATGTTATAATTCTATTTGATAAGTTTAATTAGAGAAAAAACAACTTTAGGAATATAATACGATCCTTTAGGTCAACTTGAATTAGATTAGAACATTTATTATTATTTAATTCAAAGAAGAGTTAAAAGTGTTAAATTCAAAGTTTAATAACTAAAGCATTTTTAATATAGGGTTATACAAAAGATTAATTCAACTATAAATATTCATTATAAATATAAAATTATTTCCTACATTATGGTATTTTATTTATATTTTTTAGATTAAAATAATTAAATTTATATATGACACAATGATGATGTAGTAATTACCGTATAAATGAAAGATTAAAATAATTGATATTATAAATATCCAAATAAATGTAATTTGAGACTTTTTATGAATTAAACTAATTTTAAAGATTAATATGTCATATAAGGGTTGGTTAGAAGAATTTTTTTGAATTATTAATGCTGTTATGAATTTAGAAAAAACAAAATACCAAATAGTGTCAAAATTGACATAAAAGAGTTTTTAAAACAAATATTATATTATTAATTGATATTATATTCCTAAAAATATACGGTTTGGAAAAAATAATTATAGTTTTATAGTTTTATCATTAATAATCCACTTGGGGTTCTATTGGAAGTATATAGTATGTTTATTAACCGTATTATATAAAAATACAAAGAGACGTGGTAAATGTCAAAATATTTAACTTATAGTCAAATCTAAAAGATAAAGTTAATATAATCACCCAAAACTATCTAAAACCTATTTATTGAGTGTTTTTTGACCCATACCCACCTTATCCTTCAAATAATTCATTTTTGAGCCATTAGAAACCAAAAATGATTTTATAAAAAAATATTTCTAACTTTTCATAAGGTGCCCCTCACCCCTCTTATAAAAGGGCACCACCCCTTCTCCCTAATTCACACCTTCAAAGCCATTTTTCTAACCCAACCACTTCCCAAATACTTCTAAACTGTCCTAACTTCATCCTAGAGGCCATACATTAGATGAAACTCCAATCTATGGAGACCTTTTGATCAAATCAAAAGGAAGAACCCGAAGAAGAGGTAAATATTTCATCATCTCTTTCAAGTTCGTTTCTTCTTCCACTTCCTCTTTCTTTGTTGTTTCCATTATAAAAGAATAAATCCAGTATATTATGTATACTATGATTCTATTATAAATATGGAAAAATCATATTTATTATTATATCCATCCTTTTAATGACATGTCACCATACGTGCGTATGTACAACTTACCGTCTCCACATTAGTGTGTAATTGTTATTCAATACATTATTATTTTGATTGGTATAATAATGATGTTTAATTGATGTAAATAATAAATATAACATGATAATGATATAATATAAATGATATACCATCATATTATATATTTTTTAAATCTCAAAATAATGATATTTTCGCTCGTGCGTACGTACGAATTACCATCTCCATGAACACAATGAGATTCATTCCCCATAATATCCATTCAAGACAAATTTTAATTAGATGATTAAAAATAATGTTTTAAGACCTAATATTATTCTGAATATTAATAAGATTCATCTTATCCATAACAAAACATTACTTATGTATAAATCATATCAAGGAAAACAAATCAGTTAACACCCTAAATGACGATAATACAAAGATATTATTAATAATGAAATGTTAAAAAATAATATATGATATCATATTAATGTATATGATTCTTGTATAATTTATTGATAATTATTTCATCGTTATATAGGAGGTTAAACTACCCTCGACCAAGAAAAAGTACAAGGTAAGGGTTAATTTCACAATCTCTCTATTTTTTGAGGTTGTTTTTACGTAAGTATCAACTGGGTCGTCTTTACCATCGACATAAGGGTTTTATTAAAAATGTATTTCCAATAATTTTTATTATTTACTTGACTATGGGATAAAGTTATTTTACCCTTGTTTGAATTTTTATAAGCTATTTTATAAAGAAATATTTCTATCATTTTCCAAATAAGGTACTTTATAACGTTTTCGACAAAACTAATGTAATAATGTCTTTTTTTAACTTATATTGAGGGTGTGGCTATTTTCCACCATTATAACATCGTCGAAGATTACCTTACAATATTATAAGAATATTCTCAAATATAAATGTTTTCTTTTATAATTACATGAATTTTAAATTATTTCAAAATAGAAAGAGATATTTCCCTAAAAAGGTTTTGATTTCTTCTATGTCTACATCCTTTGATGAATTTTTTTTAAGTTGATTTATTATAAACAAAACATCCATATTGTATTGAAGGTTTTGTGATTTGTTTGAATGTGGATGTGTTATTTCATACCATTCATGGTTTATGGATAATGTATTGACATTCGTATACCAGTTTTAATATTAATGTTTATTTTATGTTTAAACCTTTTCATATGAGGAATGCATTGGACATAGTAAGTGATGGGTGGAGCCCACTATAGCTCCTCGATGAATCAGTAGGTCTCATGAGACAAACTAATGTCTTGGCACAAGGCCTTGACAAAATATTTTATGTAGTCTTGGAATAGGCCTTAACTATGTGGTTATGAAAGTTCGACATTAGGCATTCTATCATTATAAAAGTGGCTATTGATTTTGTATTTGATTATTCGACTTGTAGAATATCCATGTGAATAAATAAATGGAATTATTTGATTTATATCTTTTCACTATTATGCTGATGTACAAGTTTAAAATGATTTTGATTTAGTCTTATACAATACCATAAATTTTTATGCTTATTTATGAAAATGCTATGTTGTTATCCTTACTGAGAACTTAAGCTCTCCCCTTTCTATGTTTTCTTTTTTCCAGGATGCGAAGAAGTTTTTTATGACTGACCTGCAGGGATAGACTGAGGAGATATGAGTGTGGTCAATGGAAAGAATGTTGTTGTAGTTTTTCATTTTATAATGTAATGTAAAACTTATAAATGTATATAGTATTTCCATGGTGACTAAACTAATAGGTCTTTAGAGACTTTATTTTTTTTGATCATACCAATGATATATAATAATGCATAGACTCTCGGCTTCTGGGGTTGGGGAATTATAAAATAGTTCCCACCTATCTTGTAATGAAATCATATATTCATTTCCCATGAAGGAATTAAAAATCATAACATAAAAAATGAAATGAAATTGTTATTATAATCATGTAAAAATATCATAACCTATGAAAAAATATAGGTTTCATAATAATTTCATCAAAAACATAAACTGTGAAAAGAAGCAGGTTTCAAAATCATATAACATGTGAAAGGGAAATGATATTCATAAACATCATGCCATTAGAAAACAATCCTTTCAAAGAAATAATATGAATGTAATCATTTAATAATTTCCCTATAAAAGAATTTGTTACAAAAATGGATGTTATTTTTGATGGAAAATTATTTTGATAAAAAACTGGAAATAAATTTAGAGGAAAATATCATTTATTCTTCATAAACTTTTTTTTCATAAAACTCCATTTTATTTTAATAGTATATAATTTCTTTGAAAATAAAATTGAAAATTTATAACCAAATATTTATTAAATTAGGCATTATTAATTCATAAAAATACATTCATTGTGTATATGTTAAAAAATTATTGTCATACTTTTTCAAAAAATGTCAAAAAGTACCTCGTATGGAGAATAAAAGAAATATACCTCCCAAAATATGTTGTAAAAATAAAAAAATGGGTAAATTGATATTAAAAATACATAAGATAATAGTAAATAAATTTATGAAATAAATTTAAGAAAACATGTACATGGATGATAAATTTACCCTAGTAAATGCTTATGTATAATCAATCTTGAATAATAATAATGAGATTGTGAAATTATCCATTACCTTGTGTCATGAGTCTCTCCATAATAACAATAGATTAAGGTATAATAAATATAAGTTTATTATAAATATTTTATATAATTATATCCTTATACATTATAACATATATGGTTTTATTTGTGAACTTATATTACCCGCTTGTTTATGATCATATGTTAAGGTTTCACTTCGGGTAATATTCTCATTGTTCTTCGCACATGTCTTAATTTTTTATACCGTTAGTCCTTATACATATATCATGATACTAGAATTTATATCATAATATAAATATAATCTAAATCCAGTATATGTATATTTTAATAATCAATCAAATAAAAACATATGAAATGGAATACACCGTTCATGGAGACAGTAAGCCGTATGCATGCATGAACGCTGTTTCCATTTTAAATTTTCATATTGAGAGAATGTATATAAATGAGATATGTATATATATATCTATGTATTTATATAAATATATCATTATCTTAGTTGTATTATTATATCATAAATTTCACCCTTATTAATGATATATTTTTTTTATTCATCCTTGTATGGTGAATGTGGAAGATGAATCTCATCGTGTCGTGGAGATGGTAAGACATATATATTCTTGAGAAATGATATCATTGTGTATTTTTAAATGGAAGGGAATGGGAATGAATAGGAATTATTCAAAAAAAATATTATGTCAATATTTATTGTTTACAACTTTTATATTCATCACCATACCCATATAAATAATGTATATTTTACACCATGATGCAGAGACAGTAAAATGTACACACACACCTAGGGTGATACTGTTTTTTATAGGATGGGTAAAAGGAGGAATATGGTTTAAACATAATCATAAAAACATATCATAATATATTAGATTGTTGAGTTATTTCTTTTTTGTGGAGACAACATAGAAATATGAAGTAAAAGAAGAAAATAAATTGAATTTAAATGGTAAAAGAATTACCTATTATATGAGAATATCCTTTTGATTTGCATAAAAGACTCCATAGGATGGATTTATTCCAAAAATATGGACTATATGATGATTTTGGGGAAGTTGGGGGAGGTAATCAGAAGGTTTTGGGTGAGACAGATGGCTTGGGAGGTGTTAATTAAACAGAAGGAGAAGTGCCCATTTTTAAGAGAGGTGAGAGGAACTTTTCGATGATCTTAAACTATTAATTCATTATAAATTGATTTTAGTTTTTAAATTGATCCAAATTGATCTAATTAGTGTATTAGATGATTATGGGTCTAAATACCCATAATAAATGATTATTAGACATGTTTAGTTCATAAAAATGACCTTATCTTTTGGATTTAACCCTCAGTTATTAGTTTAACTCATACCGTGTCTTCATCATTTTTTACACTATAGTGTTAAAATAGTTACAATAAAATTCCAAAAGAACCACCAATTAGATCATTTATGTCATCATTTAATCTATCCATGTTATTTGTGAATATATTATATTTCAGGAATTTTAATATATTTAATAAAATATAATTTATTTTAAAGTGTTATTTATGTCAATGTTTATTCTATTCAATATTTTCATTTTTAAAACTATCAAAACATTGCTATAACTATAATAAAAATACTTCCCCTATATCAATACCACGTCTAAGTTATATTTAATATTATATTATTACATTAATTAGGTAAAATAATGTTTATTTTAACATTTTTAACATCATTTCTTTGATATGTAAATTAAATAAAAAACTATTGTATCGATATATTTCAAGGGTTCAGTTAAATTATTTATTGTCTAAAAATTATAAATAAATTATCATGATGAAGACAGATTTATTGTATTTCTAATGAATATTTACAATCATTTTTTTCTAATGTATAACACTATATTAAAAATTATTTAGTTATTAATGTTTTAATATGTACTTTTTAATTCTTCTTTAAATAAAATAAAATAAATATCATAATCTAACACAAGTGACATAAAAAAGAATCATTTTTTTGAAATAAGGTTGATTTGGATCTAAAAACACATATATAGTGAAATTAGGGCATGCGTTAGTGTAATTTTATATTATTATAATGTTACTTTTCCCTTTAATTACCTTATTTACTTTTAACTGTGATAAATAAATTTAAAAAATCAATATTCACCCAAAACTATTTTGATCGTATTAGACAAATTTTTTCATATTTATTACATCCATGTATTTCATTTCTTTTAAATTCAATTCTCCGAGGTGGAAAAATTACGTTTACTACAAATCACACAAATGTGGCCAAATGGGAGGTAAAAGAGACATTCAAAAGTTCAAAAAATTTATATCTAACTATATTATAAAAATTATTCCACTGACCTAAATTGGATTAATCTATGAATTTTTTATCAATTGTGACTTCAAAATCAAATTAATGTAAACATATTTATTTAAATGAAAAATATGGATTTATAACTTCTATATTGTATTTTTCATTATTCCTCAAAAATTAAAACCTCTCTAAAAAATACCAGACATTTAATCAAGAATAATTTCAATATTATGAGTTCAAAAAATGAAGTCTATTTTAACAATAATAACTTCCAGGATTTTGTAAAATTAATTTTATTATTTTAAATAGAATGGCATACAAAGTAGTTCATTTGAAAAAATATTAATTTTAAAAATATAATGTGATTACCAGAAATTATAATTTTCATTTTCAAAAAAATTATAACTAATATTTTAAAAGTATTTATTAAGATTCATATTACAATTTTAATGGATCTGTTATAACTACCTTGTTTAAAAAATTAAAACAATAAAAATTGATGTTTTGTAGAAACTCATTGTCTTCTGTATCATAAGACAACTCAGGGTTGCGTAAATTATTGGCCAACTCGGTGTTGCGTGTAACATATAACATGTCAGTTTGGTGTAAAATTAATCTTTGAATTAGTGAAAAGCTATTTTTAGTGTTATGTGTTGTGAAAAATATAAAAATATTAAAATAATTCAGAAAAAAGTTTCACTAAAATCTAAGGGTGTCTAATTTTATGCCTCTTAAAATGAATTTCACCCTTAAAATTCACCAGGGTTATCAAATGTCTAATAAATGAAGGTTTCATTCATAGAAAACCACATAATAAAAATAGATAATAAAAATTATCTTAGAAAGGGAAATTTGAAACCATAGTGGTTACCCAAAGTAACATATAATTGGGTTTCCACTGAGGAGAACATATGTTGTGTGTAAGAACCTGGTTTTTTCTGTGAAAGACTTTGGAATATTCTTGATGATATTCCAGAGCAGCGCCTTCAGACGGCGTGCGATGCTGAGCCCCAGAGTGGCCGAAATTAACTTTTCAGTGCGTTCACACTAGACTCACCAAATAAATGGGATAACATCTAAACGGTGATCCAGATCAGATATCTGAGTGTACGGATGGGTCCGGAATGGGGTGTTTACCATAGGAACGACATAAAACATGTCAGTGCGGGATTTTAGACCCATCGGTCGCTTTCGGAACATTAAACAGATAAATTAATTAATTAATTTATTCGTTTAATGGTGAAACTCATGTATCTCTTAAATGGATGTTCAAATTGGAATCCTGAGGGCACCGTTGAGTCCGGAACGTGCCGTTTAACCTAGGAGGGGTGTATGTTTTGTGGGGGCAGCCCGTCTGTGAAAAATGGCCCCCATGGCGTTTTCGTAATTTGGTGTCCTCGAGCGTTGTTGTTGGAAATTTTGAACGGGGCTTCAGATTAAAATTCAGAGACTGCCGTTTCCCTTGGAGCATGGTTTTTATCCAAGGGTAGCCTTAATACCGGCCCCACCAAAATTTTGGGTTCGTGGCTATCGGGCGGGCGTTTAAGTATTTTCTACTTAAACGCATCCCCTCCCATGTTCTTCTTTTCCTCCCCACCCCCCAAGCATCCCATCTCCTCCATCTTCGGTGAGGCTGCTCTGGAGAGGCAGTCCGGAAAGGTGACTCTGGAGAGGTGCGGTAATGTCGGTGGATCGATGTGAAGCTCCGGGCGAAGCCCAGCGAGGTAGGAGGTTTTGTAACAAGTTTTACTTCCCGCATATTTTGAGCCTGATTTCCCCTATCAATTTGTTGCCCGATCGTTGAACAAAGCCAAAAATCACATAGCACATGTTATAAGCTTTCCAAAACACTTCTCCAATCTAAAATCTGAGTTCCGTGGTGTCTAGGACAGCCCTGGGAAGTCCGGGCCGATTCCCTTGTTTTTCCGACGGTCCGTGACGGCGGCGGCGGCGGCTTCCCAGGTGGCGTGGCGGCTCGGCTGGGCGCGACGATGGAGCGGCATCTCGATGGCGGTTTGGGTTCTTCAGGAGGGTGGCGTGACCCGGGCTCGTCAACAGAGGGCGCCGGCGAGGGGGCATCCGTGGTTGCAGGCGCACGACACCCCGGGGAGACCGGGACCCGCGTGACGCGGGTCTCCGCGTGGAAAGTGGATCGACCGTGTCAGCTGATCACTGGAGGAGGCGCCCACGCAGTGTGCGGGCGAGGGGGCCTCTTGGGAGGCGGCGGGCAGCGGTGTGGCGGCCTATGGGTTAAGCTGGGCTGGGCCACGGCTCAGCGGGCCGGCCCGAGCCGGGAGGACCGGCCGGACCGGCCGGTCCGACCCAGGGCTAAACCCCCCTTAAAAATTTGGACGCCCGTAACTTTTGCTACAGACGTCCATTTTGTGCGTCGTCTACGGCGGCGCGTACCTAACGCAGAGGCAGACCTTTAAAGGTGGTTTTGGGAGTTTTAAATTCTGAGACGAGGGGCTCGGGTGTACGACACTTGCGTAAAGCAGCTTAGCGGGCTTCCTTGGAATTCTTGTTTTGGGCGGAGTGGACACGTTCGATGACCGTTTTGCACGTCGTCAGTGGCATTGTGACCCTGGAAACGAGGTGGAGTTTTCTAAGCCAGTATTGTGTATTGAGACCGGAGTTGAGGCATGGGCACAACAGCCCGTCCTTCGAGCTACGGGTAGCATTTGGAACCATTCTCACGAGACGTCCATTTGGGGCGTGTGAGCAGTCGATTCTGGGTCTTTTTCCGAGGACATTGCAATGGAGCAATCCGCCCACTTTAATTCTGCACGGAGGTGCGGTCCCCATGTGGGCCATTTTGGGAGTTGATGGTGAATTCCAACTCCTTCACCAGGTGTCCGATTCGGACGAGTGGTTAGCCAAACTTGTGTACTTTTTTGAGAGGATCGCAATGGTGTGATCCGTTCGTTGTGTTTCAGGACGGGGTTGTGGGTCCCATGAATCACCGCTCATGTGTAGTGCACCAGAATGCACCTTTTTCTTCGGATATCTGTTGCACTAAAGTGAGTAGTGATTTTGACATGTATTCCCGAGGGGATCACTATGGTGTGATGTGCCCGACTGTTTTTGGGGCCGAAGCTTTGGATCACGAGATGTCGTTCGGGCGTGAGGTGGTGTTGGAAACCTTTCCATCGGATATCTATTTGAGGTGAGTAAGTGGTCTATCTCGTGTGTTTCTCCGCTAGGATTGCAACAGTATGATCCGTTTGGTTTTGCAAAGCCTCATACACTATCTTATTAAAAGTGGAAATATGAAAGGTGCCCCGGTGGTAGTTCTTCTACTGTGTTTGTAGCGGACCATTGGCATATGATTGTGTGCACTCCTAGGAGAGTGAGGTTGGTGTTTAAAAATATGAGGTTGACTGTGACTCAGCCGTTAAGGTGGTAGTTTGGAGTTGTTACGTTACGCCTTCGCGTTGACGTAGGGTGTCGTGTGCACGATAGCCTTTGGGATGGAACGTGGTATACTCTAGGAGTATACTGGAATGCTGGGAGGAACATGTAGATGTTGGTACCTGATAACGTTTGTGCGATTGGTTGGGGTTGACTTGGGGCCACATGTCGTGTGGGCCCCATGTGCATGCCATGTTCTTCTTTGCGTACTTTTGACCTCTCGTGATGTGGAGGGTCCCTTTGTTCTCGTTCGTTGACCAGTGGGGTTAAGTTTCTCCCCTGGATCTGTGCATGATGATTTAGATCATCAGGGATGAGTGGTTTCCCCTGGTTTTGTTCCAGAGTCGGGTGGTTTCACGATACCCACTCCGTGTTTGGATGGCCATTGTTGTACCATCCAGTAGAGATGGACAGAGCAGTTCTGGGTTTACCCTCTTATAGAGACTGGGCAGTGGGTCACTCATTGACTTCTTATGGTTTACCCTCCAGTAGGTTTGGGCAGTGGGTTGCTGATGGACTTCTCAGTGTTTACCCTCTAGCATAGACTAGGTAGTGGGTCACCCATTGAATCATGAGGGTCTACCCTCAAGAAGAGACTGGGCAGTGGGTCGCTCGTCATCTTAATTCCGGTCTACCCTCCAGAAGGGATGGGTTGTGGGTCGCCTACCGACTGGTTCTGTGTTTACCCTCTAGTAGGGCTGGGTAGTGGGTCACCCGTCGACTTATTCCAAGTCTACCCTCCAGCGAGGCTGGGCAGCGGGTCACCCGATATCTTATTAGGTTTTACCCTCCTGCAGGTCTAGGCAGTGGGTCACCCAATATCTTATTAGGGTTTACCCTCCAATGGGGCTGGGAAGTGGGCCAGCCGATATCATATTATGAACTACCCTCCAGCAGGGCTGGGCAGTGGGACACTCATTAACATTCCAAACTCAGTCTTTTCTACTAGGCTAGTCTGTGGCTTTCCTCCGTGATCACCAGAGCGGGACCCTTGGTTGTACGGGTCGGTGATGGAATGGATTTGACTTTGAGGAGACCTCTCGACTGTGGGGTAGTGACGGGGTGTGGTTTGACTTAACCCGGAACTCTCAAGTATGAGGGGTGCTTTTCCCCACTGAGATGTGTCCTTGAGACACGACCCAAAACTGAGTGGGCGAGTCAGTGCCGCCCAAAGCAGATAGTGTTGAGGTGTCGTGATTTAAGACCATTGACTTACAGTTCATGGCAGATGTGCGGTATGCTGGGAATCGATGGTGTTTACTTCAGGGACTGTTGGTGAATCACTTTATTGGGCTGAGCTATGGGATGGAGATCCCCTTATGATCTTGTTTGGGTTTCTTATTGAGGAAACAAATATGTATATTCCTTATTTCCAGTACCCACTTTTTGGGTTTGGTTACTCTCCTTCTAGGAGAGGTGAAGATGCGCGGGGCATGCCACTTGCTTTTTGTGTCTTAATTCTCGTGGTTGGACGAGTCTACTCTCCAGCTATAGGTAGAGAAGACTAGACGGGAAGTTCATCTTCTCACCGTTTCCTGCTCCTTGTTCCTGGACGAGTCTACCATCTTTCCTCTTGTTCGGTTGAGATGGACTCTCGGTTGTACTACTTTTCTTTCCCATGTTCGATCTACTTCTCTCCCTCCGGTACCTCATTGTTGCTCCCTCGAGACTTCGGGGTATCCTACTGAGTATTATTATACTCACCCATTCTTGGGCCTTTCCTGCTCTTCGTGTGCCCTTACAGATGATGGACAGGTTGTTCGTGACATCAGAAGAGCATAAAAGTTCGAGAGCTTGGGCTGCGTGCAGTGGTTGTAGTCGGGTTCTAGGTTGGATACCCGTCCGTTGTTTCTTTTTGTTTACCTTTTTCCGGGTTGTGGAACCATTTCTGGTTGGGCGAGTGTTTTTCCCCTTTTTTCCTTTTCATCACTTTACTTGTACTGTGTAAAGGTTGATGCACATTTTTGGTATATATATAGCAGTTGCCCTTTTCTTTACTTGCCTTTTATTTTACTCTGCACTTTTTCATTGAGTGTGCTATGTGTGTTTGTGTACAGGTACTTAGGAAAAGGCCTCCCCGAGTTATTGTGCCTTGAGCGCTGGTCTCAAGCCCCTGGCCTATGGAGGCAGGCT
Organism: Viscum album; assembly: GCA_963277665.1. Classification (NCBI taxonomy): domain Eukaryota; kingdom Viridiplantae; phylum Streptophyta; class Magnoliopsida; order Santalales; family Viscaceae; genus Viscum; species Viscum album. The sequence continues at coordinate 1,823,723,917 of OY728133.1, read as the reverse complement.
TGGGGTATTTGCGGCTCGAGCCCAGGTAGGGTTGGGTCGTGACAAAGTGGTAGCAGTGGTGGTTCGTTCCTTAGGATGATGTTCAGACATCCCTAAAATAAAAGGAATTGGTTGGGATTTAGGCCAACAGTGTTAACGTGTCTTGAGAGCAGCTATCAGGCCAGGGAGTCCAGTGATGGTGCGACGACCGACGTATCCATTCACTAGGACCCTGATAACTCGCTTGTCGACAAATAATGATGAGACACTTGTTGCAGGGAAAATTGGTTGGTGCATCACATAGGATCGAGTCTTTGAATGTCCTTCTTGAGTCAGATCCCCATCGTTGTCATTGGTATATACATATATGCTAATCTGATCATGGCACTCCTTGATAATATTCAGGATTTCCCTGCAATGAAAGCCATCCAAGATACCAGCTTTGGTGCGTGACGACGACCCTGTGAGCTATGATGCCTCAGTCTAGGACCCATCATGCGAGCCCTTTTCTCCGGGTGGGTTGGTAGCAGCACCCCCACTTGTTGAGCAGCAGACAGCTTCAGCAGAGTAGGTAGAGTTTGAGCACAGGTTGACCGCGCTCCATGAGTTCCAGTGGCAATGACCGTTGAGGTTCAGTGGTGAGCCAGACCCTCAGGCAGCAGAGGTTAGGCTAGGGACAGTGGTTCGCCTTTTCAAGCTTGTGCAGATGCCGAAAGATCGGAATGTGGCTATGGCAGCCAACATTTTTCGTGCAGTAGCTCGGCGTTGGTGGAGTCTGGTGAATTAGTTTTTTTGACGAGTCATCTCTTTTGTGGGCGACTTCTAGTTGATGTTTCATGAAGAGTTTTTCCCCTCCTGCATACGCACCATTCGGGTTCAGGATCTCCTGTAGTTTCAGAAGGGAGGGATGACAGTGGCTGAGTACGCAGCTAGATTGGTAGACCGTGCATGCTTTTACCCAGACTTGGTCCACGAAGACAACACCCAAGAGCAGAAGTTTGAGTAGGGTCTCCGCAGAGAGATTCGTGCTACCATGGTACCCTTAGTCATTTCCACTTATGCCGAAGTTCTAGAGCAGGCATTGGTGACAGAGAGCTTCCTGTCATGTTTTGTGGTTGGTTGTGGCAATGGGCATGACAAATCTGAGACTTCTGTCCAAGCTAGCAGGCGCCGGAGGACAGGACCTCGACGTAGGTGGCCTTCCCACTACTGGTTTCAGAGATGTGGTCATATACCACTATGGCGGAAAAGTGCAGGGTCTTAGCCGAGGGTGCCCTTCTGTGAGTAGCCTCCGGGACATGGTCGTACACCACAGTGGCACTGGAGGGCACCAGGACAGCTCAGGGAGCGGAGGTGTTATGCTTGTGATGGGTGAGATAACATGGCATGGGACTACCTGACTAGAGATGCTGAAAACATCGGGCAGGCAGCAGGTGCACCACCATGGTAGGGGTAGCGTTGTGATTGGAGTAATACCTAGGGAGGTGGTGCTAGCAGAGGAGCGGGAGGAGATGGAAGTGGAGGACGACCTTACGAGGTCTTCCCATCACCACTATGCGGTCCACGCCAGGCTCCGAGAGCTGATAGTTGGGACCACAGATAACCACGAGCATTGGATATCTATGATCATGCAGAGCATGATTTGGTAAGAGGTACGCTCTACATCTCTTCTACTTTTTGCAGTATAATTGTTAGACTCTTCCTGTGAAATGATTTTCTCCCGGCTCCTTACTTAGGTTGTTTCCAAGGTGACGTAGGGCGTCGGGTGTAACTTTGTGTTGGTAGAGTAGAAGGTCTGTAACCATCCTCTTTAGTCGATGGTGTCGACTCCAACGCTCCCCGAGCATGTAAGAGAGTCTTGGTTGAGAGACATCGACTGTGAAACCTTGCGTGACCAAATATCCTTGGGTGTTTCACCATATGGATATTCTGAATGAGGGAATCAACGGGCCTTGTTCCAGGGGTGGGCGGTGATTCCAGTTGCGGTGTGTGATGTAGGGGCTCGGTCCGAGAGGTGAGCTATCCCCGAGAGCATTCGGGCCGTTTGAGACTGTGCGAATGGATGGTGAGGTTCCCTACCACCTTGCCCTAACCCCAAGGTCTGGAGTGGGTGCCCGATGTCTGCCACGTGGTTTACCAGATGAGACATGTGTGTGCTCCTATGCATGCCATCGACAAGGTCAGACCATGCACGAGTAGATGAAACCCTTTGGTCTGTGTGCGGTGACATAGGACTGTGTAAGAGTTGTTCTGGGTACGGGAGTGCCAGGTGTGAGCTTAGTACCCTGAGTTGTTCCCTGGTTTTACTTTTCGAGGATGAAACGATTGAAGGAGGGAAGGATGTAAGAACCTAGTTTTTTCTGTGAAAGACATTGGAATATTCTGGATGATATTATAGTGTAGCTCTTTCAGACGGCGTGTGATGCTGATCCCCAGAGTGGCCTGAATTAAATTTTCAGTGAGTTCACACTGGAATCGCCAAATAACTGGGATAACTCCTAAACGGTGATCCGGATCAGAGATATGAGTGTCCAAATGGGTCCAGAATGGGGTTTTTACCCTAGGAACGACATAAAACAAGTCGGCACGGGATGTTTGGACCCCTCGATCGCTTTCAGAACATTAAGCAGATAAATTAATTTATTTATTTATTCGTTTAATGGTGAAACTCATGTATCTCTTTAACGGTGGCTCGGATTTTAAAACTAAGGTCACCGTTGAGTCCAGAACGTGCCGTTTAACCTAAGAGGGGTGTATGTTTTGTGGGCGCGGCCCGTCTGTGAAAATAGCCCCAGGGGCGTTTTCATAATTTAGCGGCCTCGGGCGCGGTTGTTGCAACTTTTTAACGGGGATTCAGATTAAAATTTTGAGACCACTGTTGCACTCAGAGTGTGGTTTTTAGCCAAGGGGAGCCTTAATCCTGACCCCGCCAAAATTTTGGGTTTAGGGCTATCGGGCTGGCGTTTAAGTATTTTCTACTTAAACGCATCTCATCCCCTATTCTTCTTCTCCAACCCCCAAGCATCCCCTCTCATCCATCTCCGGTGAGGCCACTTCGGCGAGGTGGTCCGGCGAGGTGGTCCGGTGAGGTGACTACGGCGAGGTGCGGTAATGCCGGCGGATCGATGCGAAGCTCCGGGCGAAGCCCAGTGAGGAATGAGGTTTTTCTTTCGCGTTTTACGTCCCCCATACTTTGAGCCCAAAATCCCCTATCAAATTGTTTCCCGATCGTTGAAAAAAGCCCAAAATCTCTTAGTAAGTTTACTAAGATATCCAATGCACTTCTCAGATCGAAAGTCTGAGTCCCGGGGTGTCTGGGACAGCCCCGGGAAGTCCCGGCCGATTCCCTGGTTTTTCCGGCGGTCCGGGACGGCGGCGGCAGCTTCCCAGGTGGAGCGGCTGCTCGGCTGGGCGCGACGGTGGTGTGGCATCCCAGTGGCAGTTCGGGTTCTTCAGGCGGGTGGCGCAGCTTGGGCTCACCAGTATAGGGCGCCGACTAAGGGCGCTGGCAAGGTGGCATCCGGGGTCATAGGCGCACAACCCCGCGGGGAGACCGGGACCCGCGTGACGCGGGTCTCCGCGTGGAAAGCGGACCGGCCATGTCGGCCGGTCGGTGGAGCAGGAGCCCGCGCAGAGGCCTGCGGGTTCGGCAGGGCTGAGCCCATTGGCTGGGCCATGGCTCAGCGGGCAGGCCCGAGCGGGGCGGACCGGCCGGACCGGGCCGTTCCGGCCCAGGGGTAAACCCCCTTAAAACGTTCGACGCCCGTACCTTTTGTTATGGGCACCCGTTTTGCGCACCGTCTGCGGCGGAGCAGAACTGGAGTAGAGGCGGTCCTTTTGAGGTGGTTATGGGAGTTTTAACTTCCAAGATGAGGGGCTCAGGGTCACGACACGTGCGTAAAGCAACTTAGCGGGCTTCCGAGGAATTCTTGTTTTGGGCGGTGCAGACACGTCCAGAGTCCATTTTTCACACCGTCAGTGGCATTACGACCTTGGAACCGAGGCGGAGTTTTCCAAGGCAGTTTCGATCATTGAGACCAGAGTTGAGGCATGGGCCCCACAGCTTGTCCTTCGAGCTGTGAGCAGCGTTTGGCACCTTTCTCACCGGACGTCCGTTTGGGGCATGCGAGCAGTCGATTCTGGGTGTTTTTTCAAGGAAATTGTAATGGCGCAATCCGCCCACTTTAATTATGCATGGAGGTGCGGGACCCATGTAGGCCATTTTGGGAGTTGACGGTGAATTCCAACACCTTCACCCAGTGTTCGATTCGGACGAGTGGTTAGCCAAACTTGTGTACTTTTTTGAAAGGATCACAATGGTGTGATCCGTTTGTTGTGTTTCGGGACCGGGTTGTGGGTACCACGAAGCACCACTCATGTGCGGTGCGCCAGAATGAACCTTTTTATATGGATATCCGTTACACTCAAGTGATTAGTGCTTTTGACGTGTTTTCTCGAGGGGATCTCAATGGTGCGATGCGCCCGACTTTTTTCGGGGCCGAGGCTCTGGATCACGGGACGCCGTTCGGGCGTGAGGTGGTGTTGGCGACCATTCCATCAGAATTCCATTTGAGGAGAGTAAGTAGTCTATCTCGTGTGTTTTTTTACAAGGATTACAATGGTATGATCCGTTTGGTTGTGCAGAGCCTCATACACTGTCTTATTAAATGTGGAAATATGAAAGGTGCCCCGGTGGTGGTTCTTCTACTGTGTTTGTAGAGGAAAATTGACATGTGATCGCGTGCACTCGTGGGAGAGTGAGGTTGGTGTTTAAAAAATGTGGTTGATTGTGCTTCAGCCGTTGAGGTGGCAGGTTCTAGTTTTTACGTTACGCCTTTGCGTTGACGTTGGGTGCCGTGTGCACGATAGCCTTTGGACTGGAACATGGTGTACTCTTGGAGTATATGTGAACGTTGGGAGGTACATGTGGATGTTGGTACCTGAGAACGTTTGTGCACTTGGTTGGGGTTTACTTGGGGCCACACGCGTGTGGGCCCCATGTGCGTGCCAAGTTGTGATTTGCGTACTTTTGACCTCTCGTGACGTAGAGTGTCCCTTTGTTCTCATTTGTGGACAAGCGGGGTTGAGTTTTTCCCCTGGCTCTGTGCTCGACGGTTTAGATCAGCAGGGTTGAGGGGTTTCCCCTAGTTTTGTTCCAGAGTCGGGTGGTTACAAGATACCCACTCCGTGTTCAGATTTCCAGTGGTGTACCATCTAGTAGAGATGGCGAGAGTAGTTCTGGGTTTACCTTCTAGTAGAGACTGGGCAGTGGGTCGCTCATCGACTTCTTAGGGTTTACCCTCCAGAATGGCTAGACTATGGGTTTCTAATGGACTTCTCAGGGTTTAGCCTCTAGTAGAGACTAGGTAGTGGGTCACCCAATGACTCTTGAGAGTCTACCCTCCAGCAGAGACTAAGCAGTGGGTTGCTCATCGTCTTGATTCAGGTCTACCCTCCAACAGGGCTGGGCTGTGGGTCTATTGTAGACTTGTTCCGGGTTTACCCTCCCGCAGGGCTAGGAAGTGGGTCACCCGTCGACTTATTCTAGGTCTACCCTCTAGTGGGGCTTGGTAGTAGGTTGCCCGATGATGTATTAGGGTTTACCCTCCAGTAGGGCTAGGTAGTGGGTCACTCGATATATTATTAGGGTTTACCCTCCACCAGGGCTGGGCGGTGGGTCACCCAATATCATATTATGAACTACCCTCCAGCATGGCTGGGCAGTGGGACACTCGTTGACATTCTAGAATCAGTCCTTTCTACTAGGATAGTCTGTGGATTTACTCCGTGATCACCAGAGCGGGACCCTTGGTTGTATGGGTCGGTGATGGAACAACTTTGATTTTGAGGATACCTCTTGACTGCGGGGCAATGAAGAGGTTTGGTTTGACGTAACCCGGAACTCTCAAGTACGAGGGGTGCTTTTCCTCACCAAGACGCATCCTTGAGATGCGACCCAAAACTGTGCGGGCGAGTCAGTGTTGCCCAAAGTGGATAGTGTCGAGGTGCGGTGATTTGATCCCTTTGACTTGCAGTTCAGGGTAGACATGCGGGATGCTGGGAATCGATGGTGTTTACTTCTGGGACTATTGGCGAATCACTTTGTTGGGATGAGCTATGGTATGGAGATCCCCTTACAATCTTGTTTGGGTTTCTTTTTGAGAATACATATATGTATATACCTTTTTTCCGGTACCCACTTCTTGGGTTTGGTTACTCTCCTTCTAGGAGAGGTGAAGACGCACGGGGTATTCCACGTGCTTTCCCTGTCTAGATTCTCATGGTTGGACGAGTCTACTATCCTGCTATAGGTAGCGAATACTCGATGGGAAGTTCATCTTCTCAACGTTTCCAGCTCCTTGTGCCTGGACGAGTCTACCTTCTTTCCTCTTCTTCGGTTAAGATGGACTCTCTGTTGTACTCCATTGCTTTCCCCTGTTCGATCTACGGCTCACCCTTTGGTACCTCTTTTGTTGATCCCTCGAGCCTTCGGGGTATCCTACTAAGTATTTTTATACTCACCCCTGCTTGGGATTTTCCCGCACTTGGTGTTCCCTTGCAGACGACGGAGAGGTTGGTCATGACTTCAGACGAGCTTAAGAGTTCGGGTGCTTGGGCCACGTGTAGTGGTTGTAGCCGGGTTCCTGGTGGGAGACACGTCAGCTGTTTCTTTTTGTTTACCTGTTGTCGTGTTGTGGCACCTTTTCTGGTTGGGCGCGTGTTTTCCCCCTTTTATCCTTTTCAGCACTTTACATGTAATTTTAGAGTTCGATGCACATTTGTGGTATATATATAGCTGTTGCCCTTTTCATTACTTGTCATTTCTTTTACTCAGCACTTTTGCATTGAGTGTGATGTGTGAGTGTGTGTGTACAGGTACTTAGGCAAAGGACTCCTCGAGTTATTGTGCCTTCGGCGCTGGTTCGCAGCCCCTGGCCTATGGAGGTGGGATTGGGGTATTTACGGCTTGAGCCCAGGTGGGGCCAGGTCGTGACATTGTGAGTGAAGATTGGACATATTGGAAATATTTAAATATTTATAGGGAGTGTATCAACAAAAAAACAAATTAATGGTCAAAGGAGTGTTGATGGAATTAATGAAATAAATAAAAGATGATTTAAAATTCCACTAGCTCAACGAAAATTAAGGCAAATTTTTTTGATCACTTTTCAGTATGTTGAGTATTTCCTTATAAATTTCTATAAACAAAATTTCATTCTTGTCTTGTGCTTTGAAAAATTTATAATACATTTATTACCTCATGGAATGAATGTCCTAAAATTAAAATTTATGAATCAACCACTAAAATATTCTTTTAACATATCCTAAGGATCATAAAAGTATAAAAAGTCTCACTATTTGTCTAAAAAAATCACTATGCATTAATCTATAAAAATACAAAGTAGTTTTAAAATAAAAAAAAAGAATATAAAATTTTCATATATTTTAATAGTTGTGAAAAAAATATTAATTTTACTTTAATGGGTCTTCTATGCCTGATAGTGTACTCTACTCACAAAAATGGATTTCTTTGAAATCTTATGTTGCACACTACGTTGTCTTATACCAAAAAATAATATAATAAAATTTTCATTTTAAATGGTAGTTAATTTCTTTCCATTTTATAGTCGTGAATGAGTATAACTATATAATATATGATTATACTTGTTTAGTTAATGACTTTACATTTATCCAATACATTTTAGAGGCTTAAAATAAGAATGAATCCATTTTTAGGAATAAAATATTCTAATATTCCTTAAAAGGTTGTCTTACAAACTTCTAATAGAGAACCCTTTTGAAATATAATTTTTTCACTTTAATGTGTTATATTTGAATAAATAAAATTGTTCTTTAGAATTGGGACATCAAAATTTACTTTGGATGAAATATTGGTATTTTTCTGATATAGTTTATTTTTTAATGAATAGTGCAAAATACTGTATTTTAATTCAAAACTGTCTTTTAATCTAATTTAATTATGTGGATAGATTATCATTTTATTTTGTATTAAATTAAATTTGATTTTTTTACCATTTTATCTAATTTTGTTCATTTTATATAATTTCACACTGAAATTGGATATAAACAAGTGTAAATATTTTGAAAGTTATTATTTCTTAAAAACACTCTTTTTGTTTGTGTAACAGGAATTAGTTTTTAATTAATTTATGCTACTTATGTGTTTTGAATTTAGAAAAATTAATTTCATATTTTTAATTAGTAGGTACATATTTTTTAAATTGGTAACTTTTATTTTTTTACATTATGTATATTTACTTCGGTAAATATATTATTTTCCATTGTTAAAGGTAAAATCTGATAAATAAGGGTAAAAAATTATATTATAATAACATAAAAATACTATAACATGTTTCTTAATCCTATTGGTTGATATATTTCGACAATGGGTATCCTTGGGTTGATTTTGGGACCACATAGAACCACTTAAGAGGTATAAGGACACTTTATATTAATTAATTTAATGAAAAGGAAAAATTAAATAATCAAATATCTTTTAGTAAGACAATTTTTACATGGGGTTATATAAAATATTTGTTTGACTATAAATAATCATTAGAAATATAAATATATTTCCTACATCATGGTATTTTATTTATAATTTTTAGACATGAAATAAATAAAGTTATATATGACACAATGATGATGTAGTAATTTTCTCCTTAATTAATGATTCAAATAAATAATATTATGAAAATTATAAAAATCTCCAAAACCTATCCAATAATTATTGGAAGATTTTATTTATAACATGAGTCATCTTATATTCATCGATAATTATTTTTTGACTTTTCAAACTTTATATAAGTTTATAATAAAATAATATTTGCAAACATCCCTACAGAGCCCCTCCCCCTTATAAAAATCCATCACCACTATCCCATTACTCACTCCTCTCAATCCCCTTGTATCATCAAAACACTACCCATTTATTCTACCTACATCCATATTCTTCTCCTAGAAGCCTTAACGTATTCATAAGATACTGCAAGTAATCCTTTTGGTTCAAACCAAATGGAGTTACCCGATTTAAAGGTAACATATTCTATTAAGTTCTTCTATTTTATTTTACTTCTCCAACCACCTAAACTCTCTTTATTACATTATTTTATAACAAAATATGTATATTAAATATACTATTTGGTTGTTATGAGATTTTTTATAACTACACAAACACACACCTCTATCTAATGGGTAAAGAACACACTGTTTCTGTGGACGACTTATTACTACCTCACAAAATGATTATTGTTCAATTATCTCCTACCACATCTCATGCTGGACATTATGATGGAACTGTATTTATATGTGATATATATTATATTTATATTTTTTCTATGATTTTTTATTTTACATTTATGTCATACCGTTATAATTTCCATAATGGGTAAACACGATAATTTCATTTGAGTAAGTGCGCACTACCGTCCCCTCAAAGTGATATGACTCGTTCATTCCATACGTAGAACATCTAAAGGATAGAGACAATTAAAAAATATATGATATTATAATGGAAATATTATATTCCTATTTATTACATTTTTATTCTATTAAATATAAAATATAAAGGAAAGTAGTGTTCATGCGTACGTGCAGCTTACCATTTCAATGAATGGTGCATTTCATTTCTTATCCCCCAATGTCATGTACTATTATAAATACATATATACTGGATATATATGATATATATGATATGTAAATCAATAAAATTATTCTATAGATAATGGAATTTTTACCACATGCAAAATTTCTAATTATTACAAGTTTGTTTCTGACTCACATTTCGAACATTGACAAAATGTCCAATATGAACTCAAATAATTAACTTATTGTTATAGAAAGGTAATAAGTGATATAAAAGGAATAATAAAATTTATAAAGGATATTAATAATGTATAAATTATTTTTTTTTTATTTTTCAGAATGAACAAGGAACAATTTAGTCAAGTTGAACATGAGGTAAAGTGTTTCTTTTCTCACTTACAATTCCCAAAGTTTTCCACTATTCAATACTTATTTCATGCATGTGGTGTATTATTAATTTAAATTTGATATATATTATCATTATTATATATATATATTCATGGTATTCTGTGAATCATTTATTGGTTATTAATTTTTATTCATAGGACTCAATTGATTTCTACGTGATAATGGATTTTCATCTAACTTATTATTCCCAAGAGATTCATACTATATTACCACTATTTCCTTTTTTGTGGTGTATGTACATCCCATGGTTATTTTCATTATCTAATATAAATTAATTTATGGGAATTTACATCTTCATTGTATGATCCTTTTTTCATGAAGTGTATGTTTTTTAATTTACCAAATCGGTAAGGGAACCTTTCAACCCCCTCTTTTTAAAAGACTTCGTTTAGTTATGTCTTTTAATTAAAATCTTCTAATATTGGGAAATTTTATTCTCTATACTTATATCTATAAATTTTATGTCTATGTGATGAGATAACCATTTCTCTCTTATCAAATAATTATGTTAATTTTAAAGTGACATTGTTAGGCTGTCGAATTTATGTAAGGGAACTTCTTAACCCAATTTTTATTCTTTGGGTTAAACTTATACTTGTTCATTATGTCATGAAATAAATATTTTTCAATCACCTCTTATTGTTTTACCCTAAATATTCAGTAATATTTAGTTTATTTTTATTTTTCACACATAATTATGAAAATGATTTATCCTTAATCTATGGATACCATTTTTATAAGGGATTTCGCCCCAATTTACAATCCATTGAGACTTCACTGTTGTTATTCACCAATTCACTTTTATATAGTTAATTTACTCTCATTTGACATATTATATAATTAACCTCTTTATTATCATGACATTATAAGCTTTGATTAATGTTATTCCTCAATTATTTGTATTCAAGAATCTCTCATTTGGTTAGGAACTCTTTAACTAAAATATCATTTGAAATGTTTTCAATATTTATTTTTCTAAATATTTCTCATTAATGTATATGTTCTAAAAATAGTTTTAAGGATTTATTTACATGGATATTAATGTTTTAAAATAAAAATTTATTTCGAAATCTTTATAGTGGTACGAGACACTTTGATTAAAAAATATCCTTATTAAATGTTTTAAATGGTTTTGAGAAATCATTGATTATGTCAATATCTTGTAATGATATATTATGATTGGAATGTAAAAAGGTTAGATTTAATTTATGATTGTGTTCTGTGTAATGATTAAGTTATGGTTCTTGGGCATTGATTATGTATATGGGTGGTTCTGTGAGAATCCATGGGTGGGTGAGCTCGAGACAGCTCTCCAATGCATTGGGTAACGTGACAGAGGTAAACGTTAATGTTTATACTAAGAGATTTAAATAATACACTATGATGAGTATTCCAAAATAACTCCCTATGTATCTGTGATAGCTAAAATGTAAGTATGTTATGTATACCATAATTTACCCTTATGATATACGAATTCTGTGTGTTATTCATAAATCTTATGATTTCATAATGTATTTTATGATGGAAAAGTATGGTTTCATTGATTTTTATTTATTGATGGGATAATGTTTTATTTTTTAATTTTATAACCCTTACTAAGCTTTTTAGGATCAAACAATGTTTTGGAAATGTTTTCCACAAGACATTAATATGAACAGGAACAAGGATGGGATCATGGAAAATTCATCTAGTTTTAAACATGGAACTAGACATGTTTCTTTTTAAGAGTTTTTATTTTATGAATAAAATGGATACTGAGTAGTAGTGCCTACACGTAATTTTGAAGTTGATATCTAATTTTTATGGCCTAATTCTCCAAAACAAAAAACATGAAAGGATCCTCAATGTGAATTATTTATTTAATTCAAGATTATGATATGTTTTAAGGCTGGGTCCTAATAGTTGGTATCAATAGTTGGTTTAGACAACATTAAGGATTATGAGTTTTTGTTAAACAAATGGTTAGTCCCTATGTCTATTATTTTATTTAAATCATTTTTATAAATTTTTCTAGTCATGAAAGGTCGGTTACAGATTGTAGGAGGAGGATCTCAAACAACAGTCTTATCCCTTCCTAATGACATGGTTTCAAATATTATTTCAAAGTTATGTTCGAATGACAGTGAGTATTTTTTTAACATAAAACTCACTTGTAAACTATTTCTCAAGATATCAAACAACTCTACTATTCATCGATATCATGTTGGATCATGGGTTGTATTTAATCATGTCCCATTTTCACAATATTCTCATATTTTCATGAAAGGTAAATATTATCGAGGAATTTACAAATATTTTACCTTATCACAAGATTTTGAAGCATATTACGATTTTGAAAAAGGTGGTGAATAAGGATTCCCATGTGCAACCTTTTTATAATTTCTTTTACAAAATAGTCTCTCTGCACATACATATGGTATTTTAAAAGGACCATTGATTGAAAGTTTCAACTCAGACTCGGTCTGACTATTTTATAAAAATCATGTATTATCTGATGTTTTGAAATTATATTGCATACATTAATATTTTTTGAAACTATTTTTCTGCGAACACCCATATGACCCAGGTATTACAAGGTTTTTTTGGATGAAGAAATAAAATGATTTTTAAGGATCCTAAAATCATTTTTTCAATATGTGGACCTTCTACCTATGTGAACAAGATGATGATGAAACTATATAGATTCCATGAAGAATATATGTTGTTATATCTAAGAGGAGTAGTTTTTTTACTATATGGAGGTGAAATAAGAAAAGAAGAACAATATATATAAGGATTAATGAATTAAGATATTGAGGTCTTAATGTGTTTGTATGAAATTAAAATGTATAAGAAAAATTTTGAGGTTAAAACATGTTAGAGATATATTTGAGTATTATAAAAATAACAACATGAAGATCGTGTGACAACCCGTTTCGTTGGAAATAACTGCGAGAATCGAACACACAACCAATTTGAATTTGGGATTTATCACCTACCAATAGAATGCATTAATTCTCTAGTTAGTATGATTTATTCTTTTTATTTTTATGATTTCATTGATGAAGAATATGTTGATTTTGGGAACTTATGTTTTAACAAATATCATTAATATAGAACAAATATTTTTTGATTTAGTGATAATGGTTATTTTGGAAGAGGTTCTCTCTTTTGGGGAACATTATATTGAAAAGGAAAATTGAATAACATGGGATATCATTTGTGGAGTAATGGTTGAAATTTTTATTTTGGAAGAATCTATGTATTTATTATGGGCATATGGTTATTTGGGTTATTTTTGGAAATTATTAACCTATCATAGAGAATATGTGATAAGGTTAATTACACTTTTGTATGAGACTTTAATAGTAATCGATGTTATTTGGAGACAAATTCTAAGATTTATATTGGAAGACTATGTGATGAAATCGTTATGAGATTTGGGTTTCTATATTTGTTTGGATTACTTTGAATAATGTTATGAACATTTGTTTTTTGAATGGTCTTTGTTGATCTTTTGTTATTGTTTGAAATTTTTTGGAGATTAAGAGAAGTTGTTATTTTTGTAAAAGATTATCCTTTTTGGGGATTAACTGATCTTGTACTAACCATTTTGGTTAATGCCTAAAGAGATGGAAAATATATGGTTCATTTTTGTGGAATATGTGATTTTTTAGAAGTTGATTACAACACTTTTAATGTGAACAAGTCATCTTGAATACTTATCATTTGGAGAAAATATGATTTTGTGGTAGAAATCTAGTAAAGGATGAACATCTATATGAAACGTACATATGTTTCCTTAAGGCCTTATTCAATCTCTTAAATTAATTCCCCAACTTTATAAAAAGTTACTTAAAACAAAAACGTTTTCCATTTAATTTTCTTACTAGGGAATCAATGACCATTTAACCCATCACAATTTTGAGATTTTTTGGTGGTTAACTTTCTCAAAATCATGTTTTTTATCAATATTCATCTGAAAATTGTGGTTTGTTATATCGTCCATATCCATGATTCTATGGAATCCTATTTTCTGTTGTCTCGGGTGAACTTTTTTCCTTTTTTTCTATATTTTAAATTGATAGTTTTATTGACTCTTTTTTTTGATGTGGGAAATTAAATGATGTATTCGAGCCCAATTTTAAATTTGTGATGACGCAATTCCCAAACGGGTGGAAGGATGTGACATCTCAGTTAAATAAAGAATACAATTTTTTTATATTTATTAATATTTGTGAATTAAATCTTAATTTTATATTAAATGGGATGCTATTCCTTATAGTGTACTTAAATCAAAACAACTTATTTCTTTGAAATCTTATGTTGCACACAAAGTTGAGTTATATCGAAAAATAATATAATAATATTATTATTTTAAATGGTATTTAATTCCTAGCCATTGTATTGGAAGGAATTAACAAAACTCTATAAAATATGATTATACATGTTTGTTAAAGGACTTTACATTTATCCAATAAATTTTAGAGTCTTAAAATAAGAATGAATCCAATTTTAATCCTAAAATACTCTTATATTCATTAAAAGGTAGTTTTACTGCCTTTTAATAATGAACACTTCTTAAATATAGTTTTTGTCACATTTATATGTTCTATTTTAAAAAACAAAATACTTCTTTAGAATTGGGACATAAATATTTACTTGTGAAGAAATTTTGGTATTTTTCTGATAAAGTTCATTTTTAATGAATTGTGAAAAGTATTATATTTTAATTCAATACTGCATTTTATTATAATTTATTTATCTGGTTAAATTATCATTTTAATTGGTTTTAAATTGTAATTATATTATTTTTTTACCATTTAATCCAATGTTATTCATTTTAATTATCTCACATTGATATAGGACATACAGAAGTGTCAATATTCTGGTAGTTATTATTTCTTAAAAACACGCTTTTTTGTTTTGATAGATGGAATTAATTATATATTAATTTTATTCCACTTCTGTGTTTGGAATTTGGAAAAATTTATTCCATATTTGGAATCAGGAGTTCCAAATTGTGTAAATAGATAACATTTTTTTAATCATTATTAATATTTACTTTAGTAAATATTTTATTTACCATGGTTAAAAGGTAAATCTGGTAAATAAGGGTAAAAAATAATATTATAATAATATTAAATTATCCTAAAATGTGTCATAATACTATTTATTGATAAATATTTAACAATTTACATTCATGGGTTGATTTTGGGACCCCATGGTTCCACATAAGAGTGATAATGACACTTTATATTAATTAATATAATGTAAAGGAAAAAATGACATAAAAAATATCATTTTGTAAAATAATTTTTACATGTGATTATTTAAGTTATCCCTTCGAATATAAATATTCATTAGAAAAATAAAAATATTTCCAACATCCTGGTATTTTATTATTTATTTCTATACATCAGATAAATAAAATTATTTATGGCATAATGATGGTGCAATATTTACCTCATTAATGGATGATTTAAATAAATAAGATTATAAAAAATTAAAACAATATTTAAAATCTATACAATTATTATTGGATTATTTTATTTCGAACATGAGTCATCTTAAATTTGACTTTAATTTGGTTTGGGCCATTTTAAATGGAAGATAAGTTTAAAATAATAAAATATTTTCAAACCTCCCTAATGAGCCCCTCCCCCTTATTAAAATCCATCATATCTAACCCATTACTGACATGTATGAAGCCATTTTTTCTCACCCAAAATCTACCCAATTGATCTCCCTACATCTATATACTACGTCTATAATCCTTAAATTAGGTGAAAGGAACTTCATGTAAGCCTTTTGGTTCAAACCAAAAGGAGTTACCTGATTTAAATGTAACATCTTCTCTAAAGTTCTTTTCTTTTATTTTACTTCTCCATCCCCATAATCTCTTTATATTCCATTATTTTATATCAAAAACTATATCTCCAATATACTAGGTTGTTTTTATGATAAATATTCAAACTACACCAACCCACACCTCAATCTAATGGATAAAGAAAATTCTCTTTCTGTGGACAACATACTAGTGATTCATGAAACTATGATAGTTACATTATCTCCTACCACCTATGATGGTGAATATTATCATGGATCTTTATTTATATGTGATATATATTATATTTATATTTTTTATATACTTCTATATTTTTTATTTATATCAAACCTTTATGGTTTCCACAATTGTTTAACGTGATAATTTAATTTGAGAAAGTGCGGACTACCGCCCCCTCAAAGTGATATGACTCATTCATTCCATACGTGGAAGGAATAAAGGATTGAGATAACTAAATTAAATATGATATTATAATATAATTATAATATAACTATTTATTATTACGTTTTCATTCCATTAAATATGAAATATAAATGCAAGTAGTGTTCATGCGTACGTATGACTTACCGTCTCCAAGAATGGTGCATTTCATTTATTATCTCGAAATGTTATATACTATTATATATATATATATATATTATATGTGATATATATGACATCTAAATAATGAATATTATTTTGGAGATAATATAATTTTAACCACATGGAAAATTTTTAATTATAAAAAGTTCATTTTTGACTCATGTTCCGAACATCGACAAAATGTACAATATGAACACAAATAATTAACTAATTGTTATAAAAAGTTAATAAGTGATATAAAAGGAATGATAAACATGAAATTTTTTTTAATAAATTATAAATTAAAATACATTTAATATTATGTATGAACAAGGAACAAACGAGTCAAGTCGAACATACGGTAAGGGGTTTCTTATAATACTTTTAATTCCGTGAGATTTTCTATTGTTCACCACTTATTTATTTTATATGGTTTATTTTTTACTGCCATTTGATATTTATTATCATGATTCACTTCATATTTATGGTATTCTGTTAATCATTTAATGGTTTTTTTCATATGACTCAATTGATTGCTACATGATAAGGTATTTTCATTTCACTTCTTATTCCCGCGAGATTAATGCTATATTGCCTCAATTTACTTTTGTGTGGTGTATATACATACAAAGATTGTTTTTTTGTAATATAATTTAATTTATTGGTATATAAATATTCATTGTATGATCCTTATTTTGTGGAATTTATGTTTTGTATGTTACCAAATCGGTATGGGAACCTTTCACCTTCCTCTTTTTAAAAGACTTATTTTTCTTATGTCTTATAATTTATAGCTTCTTATGTGGGGATATGTTCTTATATATCCTTATAGATGTAAATTTTATGTCCAAGTTATGAGATACCATTTTCTATCTCATCAAATAATTTTCTTAATTTAAATGTGACACTGTTAGGCTATCGAATTTCTGTAATGGTGTTTCTTAACCCAATTTTGTATTCTTTCTGTTGAACATATACTTGTTGATTATGTCATGCTATGAATATGTGTGAATGAACTCTGAATATTTTACAATAAATATCCAATAATATGGGGTTTATTTATATTTTTCACACATAATTATGGAATTGATTTATCCTTAATCTAAAGATATCATTTTTATAAGGGATTTCATCTCAATTTACCATCCATTGAGACTTCATTGTTGTTATACACCAATTCTCTTTTATATAGCGTATATACATCCATTGGACATATTATATCATGAATCTATTCATTTTCATTATATTATAGGCTTTAATTAATGTTTTTCCACAATTATATTTATTCAAGAATCTCTCATTTGATTAGGAACTCAATAACTAACATATCATTTTAAATGTTTTAATGATTTATTCTTCTAAATCATTCTCATTAATGTCCATGTTTTAAAAATGTTTTTAAGGATTTATTTACATGGACATGAATGTATTCAATTTAAAATTTCATTCAAAACCTTTATAGTGGAATAGAACATGTTGATTAACAAATATCCTTTTAAAATGTTTTAAATGGTTTTGAAAATGGTTTTGACAAAGCATAGATTATGTCCATACCCTGAAATAATATATTGTGATTGGAATGTGGAAAGGTTATATTTCCTTTTTTCTTGTGTTCTATATAATGATTGGGTTATGGTTTTTGGGCATTGTTTACTTATATGGGTGGTTTGGTGATAAACCTAGTGTGGGTGTGCCCGAGATATCTCTCCAAAGCATTGGGTAACGTGACAGAGGTAAACATTAAAGTTTCTCCTAAGAGATTTAGGGAATATACTATGATTTGTATTCCAACGTAACTCCCTAAGTACCCATTGACAGCTAAAATCTATGTATGTTATATATGGCAAAAATTACCATTATGATTTATAAATTATGTGTGTTATTCATAAATCTAATGATTTCCTGAGGTATGTTATGATAAAACAGAATGTTTTCCTTGATTTTTATTTATTGATTGGATAGTGTTTTATTTACTTGTTTTATATCCTTTACTGAGATTTTTATGCTCATCCCATGTTTTTGAAATGTTTTCCATAGGACTTAAAGATGAATAGGGTTACAGATGCGATCAAGGAAAAGTCATCCTATTTAAAATATGGAACTAGACATGTTTCTTTTGATGAGTTTTTATTTAATGAATAAAATGGATATTGAGTAATTTTGTCAACATTTAATTTTCAATTTGATATGTAACAGTTATTGCCTAATTTTATAATACTCTAAATGTGAAAAGTTCCTCAATGTGAATTATTTATTTAATTAAAGATTATATAATGTATTAAGGTTGGGTCCTTATAGTAACACTACTAGTTCATCAGATATATTTATTTAAAAAATTATACATTAAACAAGATATCACGTAGACTAGTAGAAGGCGTGAAATCGTTATAGTCCTTCGATCACGGGTTCCAGACATGCAGCCATTCTAGACATGATTGGTTGTCACCCAACATACATGTTGTACCTTTTTTAAAACCACACTAATATAATATAAAAGATATAAATCCTTGAAATAGGGTTAATCACTTATTATCTATTTATACCAGGTCTTGAAGAAAAAATAAATGCACAAAATACTTCCTCCAATGATTAACATAAACTTTTCATAGATGTTTAACTTTATAATCCTTTTGATAGGTGAAAATCTAAAAAATTAGTAAGAGAGTCACAAAATTTTCTTATCATTTATTCCCTTATATATCAAAACATATCTATTGGTTTTAACATTCTATACATGTGAAAAAAAAATTTATATTCTCTTGAAGAATGGTAATAACATGAATTACCAAAAATTCTTTTGGAAAACGTGCATACTTTCTAATTCCAATGTATTTCGGATCAATTCCTTAAATAAAAAATTGTTGTAAACTTTATCAATAAAAGCATAAAACACATATCAACAAGTCCTTACTTAGTTCTAAGGTTATCAATACATTACAACTTACTTATTCATATCCCATATATATTTATCCATACAACATTATCTTAACATAGATAACCTATCAATGGTTACCTTACCTTTGACAAAAATATCACATTGTCATTACATAACTTCACTAGTCCTACATAAACTTGTAAATAATGGGAGAAAAATTTACATACATAGAACACTCCTTTTATATATAATCATTCATAACATTTTAATCCAGATACATATATACTTTGACTACTTAATCCTTAAACCATTAACAATAATACCGCATTCCTCTTACATTTCATCTTTTGTCTCTTCATCATCCACAATGTAACCATTACTCATTCCACCTTGATTATTCTCTTAATGAAATTTCATATTGAGACATTCGGTTAAAAAATTAAAATTTTTTCCACACTAAAAACACATAACATTCAATAATGACTTAAAGAGGCCAAAATTCCAATCTATTTTCTTAACTGAACTCTACATTTTTTCCTTTAAAGTCACTTGCTTTGTGTTCTTATTTTCCATAGTCAAAACATCTTCTCATTCCTATAATAAATTCACTTAGGGGATTAGTTCCAAATTCTTAACAAAAATTAAACATTTTAATCTTTCCTTCATGGTCTCCATTACACAATCTCTTAGTGAAATCCTTATTTCTCTTCCTTGGTGAGTATGAGAGTTTGTTAAGGTATACATTTGTCATGAACCAGGCCGGGTCGCCACCCGACCCGGTGACCGACCCGGTCCGCGGTAAGGCTCGAAGGGAGTTCCCGATCCCCACGGGCTGGCACAAGTTCCCGGGTATCAAGAGTAAGTTGTGGGAACGGTTTACCCGAAATGGTATAAACAAACACTAACAAGATAATAAAAATAAAACTTGGAATCGACAACCAAAGAGTCCATAAAACTAAAATCAAAATGTAAAGGTTTACAACTAGAACCAATGTCCAAAAATAAACGACAACAAAAGAGACTAAAACTATAACTCAAACCTCAAAGCGACATGAGAGGTGTGACATCCACACGTCACAAACGTTAACCTGCACGAGAAGACCACCAACAACCAACCACCATCACTGAGCACAACACACAACCTGGAATACACAAGAAATAAGAATCTACATACACCCAAGGATGTATGTAGGGTGTGAGCTAAAAACCCAGTAGGATGCCACCGAAAAAAAGGTTCCATGACACAACATCGAAAGACAATTCAAAGTGCTTATTCAAAATTATACTTTCAAAATTATTTTAAAGAAAAAATTTACAGGCTAACTGCTAAAGAAGAAAAAAAACTAAAAAGGAACTCATTTCACAAACACGATTTTAAAGATGAAGAGAAAGGTTCATTGTGGGCGCACACACACACACACATACTCACACCCACACACACACACATACTCACACACACACACACACATGTGTTACTCCATATGCCGACGGAAGGCACCATGTCATCGATGATAGAGCACTATAGTTAATTCCCCTAAGGTTCATCCAGCTCGAGTGGGACCCTAGAAACCTCGTGTCTCGGTGAAACGTGGCATAGAAGGCCAAAACCCTCAGAAAACGTGGCTTAGAAGGCCACGACCCTCAGAACATGTGGCATAGAAGGCCACGACCCTCAGATATCATATGTTTAGTTAGTGTTGCAATCGTTAATCTAGCTAAGTGAAACAGGGACGATACCCATCCGGTTCACTAGAGCACTAGTTCTAGTCCGCCCACCTAGATATCCAGGGTTTTCCCTTGTGCTCATTCAAGTTTCACATTCATATGGTATATTTCTTTCTCATATCACAGAACAAACAAGATATTGCACACAAAGGTCACCATTTGCATACCAAAGAACTATTTCAAAGACACACACATGTGACATGTCTCATTTTATAAAAAAAAACACCACTTTAAAAATGAACGTGTATTGAACTCCTCCAAGGCACCATTTTAGCGTCATATAAATGTACCAATAAATCATTTGAGTTATTATTGAAATCATTTTGAGAAAAACCATGAAGACTTTACACCGAAAACAGCTTGGTTTTATATAGAGGTGTCACTTTAGAACTCGATACATGAGGTAACCATATCAAAACATGTTTTCCATTGTTCAACAATTTTGCATTTAAATTTTCAAAAGTACACCACAAGGAAAACACACCAAAAGTGATTTCTTTTACTTTGAAAATGTCTATTTAAATACAAAACACCTAAAGCGACCTGAAAACACTTTTCGCACCACTCACTAAACAAAACCAATCATTTATACAACACACACATATGAACAACAAAAGAAAACTCTTTTGAAAACCAAATTTTCATGAGACGAAAACGCCAAAACATTATAAACATAGATCATACCATGTAACTAATTCATAGAACATATTAAATTATACTAAACAAACAAATTAAATTATCTAAATGATGTAAACGCATGGAACCACCTACCTCAGCTATTGGAGACTCCACAACGTTTAGGGCGCGTCTCCAATTGCTCATCCAACGCACCACAACAAATGAAAAAGAACCTTAGAAACAAGCATCGACAAAAGAATCAAAATTAACCCAACATCACCATAAAAATATAACCCGACAACCCTAATAATTAAGAAACAAACTCGGAGGTGTTTCGCAAGACTCGAAAATAATAAAATGCAGTCAAACATTCCTTTGTGACTCAACGCAAACTGATGCTAAACCAGAGCACAATTTGGATAATTTATAAACAACTAACAAATGGTTCAACATCAATTTTTTTCACATAAAACTGACCTATATCGCACACACATATCAACTGCAATTAATACCCTTATTCGCATTAAATAAACTAATCAAAATAATATGCTAAATTAATTTAGAAGAAAATTAATTGATCAAACAATGGTTAAATGCGGAACCACCTACCACCTACCTAAATGTCACAACATTCAAACAAGGGTGAGAAACTTCAATTGCAAACAATTCGCACCACAGGGAAACCGAATTGGACCCTAAACAAGAATTGGAACAGAACCAGGATTTAAAAAAAATCAACCAATAAAAGATACCTCACACTTGCAAAATGGACAAGAACTCAAGAGGGAAAAAAAGAGAAGAACCAACCTAAGAGAGAGCTGCTCGTGTGGGAGGAAACGCGCGGGAGGTTGCGCCAATAGAAGAGGCAGGGGCAACGGTCGGATGGGGTTCCAGGGGTGCGACGGGTCTGAGCCGGGAGGTAGTAGAAGGCGACTGGAGGGGCATCGGAAGGTGAGCTCGAGGGCGGAGGGGCGCTGGTCAGGGGGTGCCGTCGAGGATGGCGCCGGCCGATGTGGAGGCCGGTGAGGACGACGCCGGATGGGAGCCGAAGGGGAGGGGCGATGCCGGGTGAGGGGAAATAAGTGAGGCACGAGGTGACGGGGGGTATGGGCACGACGCATAGGGTTTCAAAGAGGATAAGAAAAAAATGAAAAAGAGATGGGGGGGGCGTGAGTTAGGGTTTTAGGGGGAAGGGGAGACCGACACGGGAGGGGAAAGGGAAGGGGATCTGATGGGAGAGAGTGAGGGGAGGGAGAGAAAAGAATAAAAAAAAGAGAAAAGAAACCCAAAAAATATATAAAAATAAAAGAAAACAAAACAAGAGAAAATAAATAAATAAATAAATAACTAATAAAATAATACCTATAATGATAATAATAAATAAATAAGCAATAAAAGAAATAAATGAAATAAGTGGTATAAAAATAATAATTGCAATGATATCACATAATATTAACAATAGTATTTGTTAACCCCAAACAAAAATTTTTTTTCCCTTAAAAACAATTTCTTATAGTAGACTAAACTTCTTATTTCAATTTTATTTCTATTGCATTATTCATTTCTATTTCAGTATCCAGCTATTTTTCAACTCATTTGAAAGCCGGGCAGACCGTGTAGATCTCAAAACTAGGCCTTGCCCGTTCGTCCGGTGACGCAGAACCCAAACACTCATAATTTTAATTATAATAATAATAATAATAATAATAATAACATAATAAAATATAATTTAAACTATACAATAATCTACTTAATAAAATACTGATAATAAAAATGATACTCACCTAAATCAATATTCAAGATAATGATAATAATATTTTAAAGTGACATTAATAAAATTATTATTTTTAAAACCATTCTAAATTCATCTCATTTCATTAATTGAACATCGACAAGGCATGCGGTGACCAGGCAGGGTTGTGTGATGACCCAAGAGAGGCTACATGACTTCGACCGCAGCGCGTTGGACATAGTCGAGGACAAAACACACATTTTAAGATAAGAATTCTAAATTTCAACTCGGCTTCAACCCTAACCACCCGAGGTTCTAGAAAAAATGATAAAATAAATAAGGTAGAAGAGGCGGGTGTGAAAATTCTCCCCACCATTAAGCTTTCTGTCCCCAGAAAGCCACATCTAGAATCAAACCACGAAGCAGAAACCAACACTCCCTTAAGGTTCAAAGCGGATCTCCACAAACATCCAGCAAAGAGAGGAAAAAGTATCATGCTCAGAGTTAGTGACTCAATGAAAACTTCGAGAAACTCATATAAAGACTTTATGATACGTGTCGCCCGCCCCGAAGAGCTAGAACACCTCCAGTCGACTGATCAAGGAAGGGAACTCTCACACCCACGGAAACCAACTTCACAAGCTGAAACATCTCAAGCACTATTAAATGAAAACCACAAAATTTGGATAGAATGAACCACAATGTCAAACCACGTCCATGGAACCTTCTTATCACATATCACCAATCCATATTTAAAAACAGAAGCAGAAGGTCGACAAGAGGAGGCCCAAGGGGCTCCCCACCATTAGGAACTCAGTGATGCTCGAAACGAGACTGGAAAACCGACACGGATAGGTTTGAGTGGAATCCCCGCCATTAAAGAAAAATCTAGCACAGATTCATTCCAGATACATTCGTACGAGACTCAATGTGGGTCTCCCCACCATTTGAACTAACGGAAGGTATAGAACATTGAAAATTTCTCAATGGTGACCAAACACCCCACCTCAAGGGGCGGGGAGGGAGGGGCCCGTCTACCGGGCGTCAAAAGCATGACCCAAGACAAACCATCATTCCCACATTCCTGGATGAGCATTATTCAGGTTTGAGACAGATTTACTCAACAAACTCCCATAAGGACCAGTAAAATGATTGCATCCAAGGGGACACAATCCCCAAAATTTTAAGGCAACGAGACGAACACACCTCTACATGGTCGAGAAAACCTTATGCAACCAGACGGCTCATTCGGAGCGGAACAACCTTGGAAACAACTTAAACTACCTCTACTTTCAACACTGGTGACAGAAATAATGTCGGGTCTCATACACTCTCGGGGTTCCTGACCACGCGCCAGCTTCACTCTGAGGCCTGTGGCTGGAGCCCTGATGTTTGAAGCATCTTCTGCCTCGTAGTCAGGCATGGAAGACTCCCGAACGGAGCTTCTCCTTTTGGTGTCACACCCAATCATATTGCACCTGAGGAAACACCATCAGACACAACACGCCATGACATCTAATTACTCTCACACTGAACATTCACCCGAACGAGAGCTTCAATGATACACATGCATCATCCCTGGTTACACTGAATGAGAACATGACATCACAAATTGTCACCGAACATGGCCGCTATTGTTGAGAGGAACATTACGCTGAGGAAGACTTTAAACTGCATCTTGAACAACACGTGATTCCTGCAAACAACCAAAGTAGCCTCATATGACTGGGTATGCCAACTAGTAGCCTAACACAAACTTTTCTTAAACGAAACAAACCAAGAACAGAGGTTATTTAGAACTATAGGCTACACCGATGACTTAGGGTTGCTTCCAAACCACCGTTGACTATCAAAGAGGTCTTACTCTGCAAGATGTCACCGAACATGACCCTTGCGGCCGCTTTAAATACTACAAATCCCTTCAAGATACTGGTCAACACTAAAAATTCGGAACCGCCTTCACCCTTCCTCTCTAGATTTCCTTTCGCCGTTTCCAGGGGGAACCTTCAAACATGATGACATCAAACCTCATACCCAATGACTCGGGCAACTCAAATGACCAAAACTACCTTCAACTCCCCTCTCATCTGTCATTCCGCTACGAGAGGATCCGCTTAACTGAAGGAAAAAGGAATAGACATAGCATTGTCACAAAAAAAGGAAGAGTCCTTACTTTTGTCAACTGGAGGGTCAGCCAACGGCAAACCATCTGTGGTCGCACGTCATTCTCATAGTAATCATTATTGGGGGTGTGCACTAGCCAAGAAATAAATCCATGGACCCAACCGAACTGGTCCAATGGTCAGGACATAACACAAGAGAACACCACACGTGTAGGGGAAACCACTGCAATGGCTCCCCGAGGTACTTTTCAAAAGAATTAACTAGATACACGCTTACATACCAACTTACAAATAAGAATTCAAAATCAGGACACAACCATTCTGAAAAATTCCTCGCCTCAAAACGCCTCACATCCGACATTTTCAAAACACAAGGACACGCCACACAAACACTGTTAACAAAAACACCAAATTTATTACCTTTAACAAAACATTTTGAAAATAAGAAAACTCAGTGGGTTGCACAAACACCAATGGCATCCCATGAGCCTCGCACATGCATGTTCCCGTGCCGCACCGGCAGCCAACACATGTCATCCATGCACTCATCTTCTCGTGCCATTAACCCTTTCTATTTCCATATACACTCATGCATGTTGTGGCCCACGAGGACACCATGGATAAAAACCAAAGCTTTCCATTTTTTTTTCAAGACCAAAACATTTTTACATAAGAAACCAAATTTCCACGCATCCAAAACAAAGAGGCGAGAAACAAATCAGGAAGAAACTAGAGACAGTGGGTGATTGGAAAATATGGTTGGCGGCCATACGACGATCACGCCACTGGCCACAGAGAGTATTTTAGGACAGTGTCCCCAGCTCCACAAGGCTTTCCAAACCCTGCGAGCTCACTAAGACCACTGACCTTACTCCCTTTTCATTTCCCTTAGACACGATCATTTGCAAGGACCAAAAATTTAGACAAACCTCAACACACTTTGGTAACTTGAGTCCCACCACGAGTTGTGCTGGCCAGGAACCTTACTCTTAGCCAGGACGTCGAGTCCCGACAACCTTAATTTCGGTCCACTCTGACTCCATTTAAAAAAACGACCCAAAAGAGAAAACCTTTCCCTCTGATACCATTTTGTCACGAACCAGGCCGGGTCGCCACCCGACCCGGTGCTCGACCCGATCCGCGGCAAGGCCCGAAGGGCGTTCCCGATCCCCACGGGCTGGCACAAGTGCCCGGGTATCAAGGGTAACCTGTGGGAACGGTTTACCTGAAATGGTATAAACTAACACTAACAAGATAATAAAAATATAACTAGGAATCGACAACCAAAGAGGCCATAAAACTGAAATCAAAATTTAAAGGTTTACAACTAGAACCAATGTCCAAAAATAAACGACAACAAACGAGACTAAAACTATAACTCAAACCTCAAAGTGACACGAGAGGTGCGACATCTACATGTCACAAACGTTAACCTGCACGAGAAGACCACCAAAGACCAACCACCATCACTAACCACGATGCACAACCTATAATACACAAGAAATAATAATCTACATACACCCAATGGTGTATGTAGGGTGTGAGCTAAAAACCCAGTAGGATGCCACCGAAAAAAGATGTTCCATGCCACAACATCGAATGACAATTAAAAGTGCTTATTCAAAATTATACATTCAAAATGCTTTTAAAGAAAACATTTACAGGCTAATTGCTAAAGAAGAAAAAAAAATAAAAAGGAACTCATTTCACAAACACGATTTTTAAAGATGAAGAGGAAGGTTCATTATGGGTCCACACACACACACACATACTCACACCCACACACACCCACATACTTACACACACACATATACTTACACACACACACACACACAGGTGGTCCTCCATATGCCGATGGAAGGCACCACGTCATCGATGATAGAGTACTATAGGTAATTCCCCTAAGGTTCATCCAGCTCGAGTGGGACCCTAGAAACCTCGTGTCTCGGTGAAACGTGGCTTAGAAGGCCACGACCCTCAGAAAACGTGGCTTAGAAGGCCACGACCCTCAGAACATGTGGCTTAGATGGCCACAACCCTCAGATATCATATGTTTAGTTAGTGTTACAATCATCAATCCAGCTAAGTGAGACAGGGACGATACCCATCTGGTTCACTAGCGCACTAGTTCTAGTCCGCCCACCTAGATACCCAGGGTTTTCCCTTGTGCTCATTCAAGTTTCACATTCATATGGTATATTTCTTTCTCATATCAAAGACCAAACAAGATATTGCACACAAAGGTCACCATTTGCATACCAAAGCACTATTTCAAAGACACACGCATGCGACATGTCTCATTTTATAAAAAAACACCAATTTAAAAATGAACGCGTATTCAACTCCTCCAAGGAACCATTTTAGCATCATATAAATGTACTAATAAATCATTTGAGTTATTATTGAAATCATTTCGAGAAAAACAAAGAAGACTTTACACCGAAAACAACTAGTTTTTATATAGAGGTGTCACATTAGAACTCGATACACGAGGTAACCATATCAAAACTTGTTTTCCATTGTTCAACAATTTTGCATTTAAATTTTCAAAAGTACACCACAAGGAAAACACACCAAAAGTGATTCCTTTTACATTAAAAATGTATATTTAAATACACAACACCTAAAGTGACATGAAAACACTTTTTTCACCACTCACTAAACAAAACCAATCATTTATACAACACACGCATATAAACAACAAAAGAAAACTATTTCGAAAACCAAATTTTCATGAGACGAACATGACAAAACATTATAAACATAGATCGTACCATGAAACTAATTCATAGAACATATTAAATTATACTAAACAAAAAAAATTAAATTATCTAAATGATGCAAAGGCATGGAACCACCTACCTCAGGTGTTGGAGACTCCACAACGTTTAGGGCGCGTCTCCAATTGCTCATCCAACGCACCACAACAAATGCAAAAGAACCTTAGAAACAAGCATCGACAAAAGCATCAAAATTAACCCAACTTCACCCTAAAAATATAACCCAACAACCCTAAAAATTAAGAAACCAACTCAAAGGTGTTCCACAAGACTAAAAAATACTAAAAATGCAGTCAAACATTCCTTTGTGACTCAACGCAAACTAACGCTAAACCAGAGCACAATTTGTATAATTAATAAACAACTAAAAAACGGTTCAACATCAATTTTTTTCACATAAAACCGACCTATGTCGCACACACATATCAACTTCAATTAATACCATTATTCGCATTAAATAAACTAATCTAAATAATATGATAAATTAATTTAAGAAGAAAATTAATTGATCAAACAATGGTTAAATGCGGAACCACCTACCACCTACCTAGATGTCACAACATTCAAACATGGGTGCGAAACTCCAATTGCGACCAATTCACACCACATGGAAACCAAATTGGACCCTGAACAAGAATTGGAACAAAACCAGGATTTAAAAAAATCAACCAATAAATGATACCTCACACTTGAAAAATGGACAAGAACTCAAGAGGGAAAAAAAGAGAAGAACCAACCTGAGAGAGAGCTGCTCGTGTGGGAGTAAACGCGCGGGAGGCTGCGCCATTAGAAGAGGTAGGGGCGACGGTCGGACGAGGTTCCAAGGGTGCGACGGGTCTGAGCCAAGAGGTAGTAGAAGGCGGCTGGAGGGGCGTCGGAAGGTGAGCTCGAGGGCGAGGGGCGCTGGTCGGAGGGTGCCGTCGAGGATGTCGTCGACCGATGTGGAGGCTGGTGAGGACGACTCCGGACGAGAGCCAAAGGGGAGGGGTGACGCCGGGTAAGGGGAAAGAAGCAAGGCACGAGGTGATGGGGGGTATGGGCACGACGCATAGGGTTTCAAGGAGGAGAAGAAAAAAATTAAAAAGAGATGGGGGGGGGGGCGAGGTAGGGTTTTAGGGGGAAGGGGAGCGCGACACGGGAGGGGAAAGGGAAGGGGATCCGATGGGAGAGAGTGAGGGGAGGGAGAGAAAAGAATAAAAAAAAGAGAAAAGAAACCCAAAAAAATATAAAAATAAAATAAAAAAAAACAATAGAAAAAATTAATAAATAAATAAATAACTAATAAAATAATACCTATAATGATAATAATAAATAAATAAGCAATAAAAGAAATAAATGAAATAAGTGGTATAAAAATAAGAATTGCAATGATATCACATAATATTAACAATAGTATTTGTTAACCACAAACAAAATTATTTTTCCCTTAAAAACAATTTCTTATAGTAGACAAAACTTCTTATTTCAATTTTATTTCTATTGCATTATTCATTTCTATTTCAGTATCCTGCTATGCTTCAACTCATTTGAAAGCCGGGCAGACCGTGTGGATCTCAAAACCAGGCCTTGCCCGTACATCCGGTGACGTAGAACCCAAACACTCATAATTTTAATTATTATAATAATAATAATAATAATAATAACATAATAAAATAAATTATAAACTATACAATAATATACGTAATAAAATACTGATAATAAAAATGATACTCACCTAAATCATTATTCAAGATAATGATAATAATATTTTAAAGTGACATTAATAAAATTATTATTATTAAAACCATTCTTAATTCATCTCATTTCGTTAATTGAACATCGGCAAGGCATGCGGTGACCAGGAAGGGTTGTGTGACGACCCAAGCAAGGCTGCATGACTTCGACCGCAGCGCGTTGGACGCAGTCGAGGCCAAAACACACATTTTAAGATAAGAATTCTAAATTTCAACTCGGCTTCAACCCTAACCACCCGAGGTTCAAGAAAAAATGATAAAATAAATAAGGTAGAAGAGGCGGGTGTGACAATTCTCCCCCCCATTAAGCTTTCCGTCCCCGGAAAGCCACATCTAGAATCAAACCTCGAAGCAGAAACAACACTCCCTTAAGGTTCAAAGCGGATCTCCACAAACATCCAACAAAGAGAGGCAAATGTATCATGCTCAGAGTTAGTGACTCAAAGACAACTTCGAGAAACTCATATAAAGACTTTATGATACGTGTCGCCCGCCCCGAAGAGCTAGAACACCTCCAGTCGACTGATCAAGGAAGGGAACTCTCACACCCACGGAAACCAACTTCACAAGCTGAAACATCTCAAGCACTATTAAATGAAAACCACAAAATTTGGATAGAATGAACCAACAATGTAGAACCACGTCCAAGGAACCTTCTTATCACATATCACCAATCCATATTTAAAAACAGAAGCAGAAGGTCAACAAGAGGAGGCCCAAGGGGCTCCCCACCAATAGGAACTCTATGATGCTCGAAACGAGACAGGAAAACCGACACGGGTAGGTTCGAGCGGACTCCCCGCCATTAAAAAAAAATCTAGCACAGATTCATTCCAGATACATTCGTACGAGACCCAATGTGGGTCTCCCCACCATTTGAACTAACGGAAGGTATAGAAATTTGAAAATTTCTCGATGGTGACCAAACACCCCACCACAAGGGGCGGGGAGGGAGGGGCCCGACTACCGGGTGTCAAAAGCATGACCCAAGACAAACCATCATTCCCACATTCTTGGATGAGCGTTATTCAGATTTGATACAGATTTACTCAACAAAATCCCATAAGGACCACTAAAATGATTACATCCAAGGGGACGCAATCCTCAAAACATTAAGGCAACGAGACGAACACACCTCCACATGGTCGCGAAAACATTATGCAAACAGACAGCTCATTCGAAGCGGAACAACCTTTGAAACATCTTAAACTGCCTCTACTTTCAACACTGGTGATAGAAATAATGTCGGGTCTCATACACTCTTGGGGTTCCTGACCACGCTCCAGCTTCACTCAGAGGCCTATGGCTGGAGCCCTGATGTTTGAACCATCTTCTGCCTCATAGTCAGGCATGGAAGACTCCCGAACAGAGCTTCTCCTTTTAGTGTCACACCCAATCATACAGCACCTAAGGAAACACCATCAGACACAACACGCCATGACATCCAATTACTCTCACACTGAACATTCACCCGAACGAGAGCTTAAATGATACACATGCATCATCCCTGGTTACACTGAATGAGAACATGACATCACAAATTGTCACCGAACATGGCCGCTATTGTAGAGAGGAACATTACGCTGAGGAAGACTTTAAACCGCATCTTGAACAACATGTGATTCCTGCAAACAACCATAGCATCCTCATACGACTGGGTATGCCAACTAGTAGCCTAACACAAACTTTTCTTAAATGAAACAAACCAAGACCAGAGGTTATTTAGAACGATAGGCTACACCGACAACTTAGGGTTGCTTCCAAACCACCGTTGACTGTCAAAGAGGTCTTACGCTGCAAGACATCACCGAACATGACACTTGCGGCCGCTGTAAATACTACATATCCCTTCAAGACACTGGTCAACACTAAAAATTCTGAACCTCCTTCACCCTTCCTCTCTAGATTTCTTTTCGCCGTTTCCAGGGGGAACATTCAGACATGATGACATCAAACCTCATACCCAATGACTCAGACAACTCAAATCACCAAAACTACCTTTAACTCCCCTCTCATCTGTCATTCCGCTGCGAGAGGATCCGCTTAACTGAAGGAAAAAGGAATAGACTTAGCGTTGTCACAAAAAAAGGAAGAGTCCTTACTTTTGTCAACTGGAGGGTCGGCCAACGGCGAACCATCTGTGGTCGCACGTCATTCTCACATTAATATTTATTGGGGGTGTGCACTAGCCGAGAAATAAATCCATGGACCCAACCGAACTGGTCCAATGGTCAAAACATACCACAAGCGAACACCACACGTGCAGGGAAAACCACTGCAATGGCTCCCCAAGGTACTTTTCAAAAGAATTAACTAGATACACTCTTGCATACCAACTTACAAATAAGAATTCAAACTCAGGACACAACCATTCAGAAAAATTCCTCAGCTCAAAACGCCTCACATCCGACATTTTCAAAACACAAGGACACGCCACACAAACACTGTTAACTAAAACACCAAATTTCTTACCTTTAACAAACCATTTTGAAAATAAGAAAACTCACTGGGTTGCACAAACACCAATGGCGTCCCATGAGCCTCACACATGCATGTTCCCGTGCCGCACCAGCACCCAACACATGTCATCCAGGCACTCATCCTCTCGTGCCATTAACCCTTTCTATTTCCATATACACTCATGCATGTTGTGGCCCACGAGGACACCATGGATAAAAACCAAATATTTCCATTTTTTTCCAAGACCAAAACATTTTTACATAAGAAACCAAATTTCCACGCGTCCAAAACAAAGAGACGAGAAACAAAGACGGAAGAAACTAGGGACAGTGGGTGATTGGAAAATATGGTTGGCGGCCATACGCCGATCACGCCACTGGCCACAGAGAGTATTTTAGGACAGTGTCCCTGGCTCCACAAGGCTTGCCAGACCCTGCGAGCTCACTAAGACCACTGACCTTACTCCCTTTTCATTTCCCTTAGACACGATCATCTGCAAGGACCAAAAACTCAGAAAAACCTCAACAGACTTTGGTAACTTGAGTCCCGCCACGAGGTGTGCTGGCCAGGCACCTTATTCGTAGCCAGGATGTCGAGTCCCGACAACCTTAATTTCGGTCCACTCTGACTCCATTTAAAAAAAATGACCCAAGAGAGCGAACCTTTCCCTCTGATACCATTTTGTCACGAACTACGTCGGGTCGCCACAAGACCCGGGGCCCGACCCGGTCCGCGGCAAGGCCCGAAGGGCGTTCCCGATCCCCACGTGCTGGCACAAGTGCCCGGGTATCAAGAGTAACATGTGGGAAAGGTTTACCCAAAATGGTATAAACAAACACTGACAAGATAATAAAAATAAAACATGGAATCGACAACCAAAGAGACCATAAAACTGAAATCAAAATTTAAAGGTTTACAACTAGAACCAATGTCCAAAAATAAACGACAACAAAAGAGACTAAAACTATAAATCAAACCTCAAAGCGACAGGAGAGGTGCGACATCCACACGTCACAAACGTTAACCTGCACGAGAAGACCACCAACGACCAACCACCATCACTGAGCACGACGCACAACCTGGAATACACAAGAAATAAGAATATACATACACCCAAGTGTGTATGTAGGGTGTGAGCTAAAAACCCAGTAGGATGCCACCGAAAAAAAGGTTCCATGCCACAACATCGAAAGACAATTCAAAGTGCTTATTCAAAATTATACTTTCAAAATGCTTTTAAAGAAAAAATTTACAGGCTAACTGCTAAAGAAGGAAAAAAACTAAAAAGGAACTCATTTCACAAACACGATTTTTAAAGATGAAGAGGAAGGTTTATTATGGGCGCACACACACACACACATACTCACATCCACACACACACACATACTCACACACACACACACAGGTGGTCCTCCATATGCCGATGGAAGGCACCATGTCATCGATGATAGAGGACTATAGGTAATTCCCCTAAGGTTCATCCAGCTCGAGTGGGACCCAAGAAACCTCGTGTCTCAGTGAAACGTGGCTTAGAAGGCCACGACCCTCAGAAAACGTGGCTTAGAAGGCCACGACCCTCAGAACACGTGGCTTAGAAGGCCACGAACCTCAGATATCATATGTTTAGTTAGTGTTTCAATCATCAATCCAGCTAAGTGAAATAGGGATGATACCCATCCAGTTCACTAGCGCACTAGTTCTAGTCTGCCCTCCTAGATACCCAGGGTTTTCCCTTATGCTCATTCAAGTTTCACATTCATATGGTATATTTCTTTCTCATATCAAAGACCAAACAAGATATTGCACACAAAGGTCACCATTTGGATACCAAAGCACTATTTCAAAGACACATGCACGCGACATGTCTCATTTTATAAAAAAACACCACTTTAAAAATGAACGCGTATTCAACTCCTCCAAGGCACCATTTTAGCCTCATATAAATGTACCAATAAATCATTTGAGTTATTATTGAAATCATATTGAGAAAAACCAAGAATACTTTACACCGAAAACAACTTGGTTTTATATAGAGGTGTCACTTTAGAACTCGATACACGAGGTAACCATATCAAAACTTGTTTTCCATTGTTCAACAATTTTTCATTTAAATTTTCAAAAGTACACCACAAGGCAAACACACCAGAAGTGATTCCTTTTACTTTGAAAATGTCTATTTAAATACACAACACCTAAAGAGAACTGAAAACACTTTTCGCACCACTCACTAAACAAAACCAATCATTTATACAACACACGCATATAAACAACAAAAGAAAAATATTTCGAAAACCAAATTTTCATGAGACGAACATGCCAAAACATTATAAACATAGATCGTACCATGCAACTAATTCATAGAACATATTAAATTATACTAAACATACAAATTAAATTATCTAAATGATGCAAAGGCATGGAACCACCTACCTCAGGTGTTGGAGACTCCACAACGTTTAGGGAGCGTCTCCAATTTCTCATCCAATGCACCACAACAAATGAAAAAGAACCTTAGAAACAAGCATCGACAAAAGCATCAAAATTAACCCAACCTCACCCTAAAAATATAACCCGACAACCCTAAAAATTAAGAAACAAACTCAGAGGTGTTTCGTAAGATACGAAAATACTAAAAATGCAGTCAAACATTCCTTTGCGACTCAACGCAAACTGACGCTAAACCAGAGCACAATTTGTAGAATTTATAAACAACTAACAAATGGTTCAACATCAATGTTTTTCACATAAAACCGACCTATATCGCACACACATATCAACGTCAATTAATAACATTATTCACATTAAATAAACTAATCTAAATAATATGCTAAATTAATTTAAGAAGAAAATTAATTGATCAAACAATGGTTAAATGCGGAACCACCTACCACCTACCTAGATGTCACAACATTAAAACATGGGTGCGAAACTCCAATTGCAACCAATTCTCACCACAGGGAAACCAAATTGGACCCTAAACAAGAATTGGAACAAAACCAGGATTTTAAAAAAAAAATCAACCAAGAAAAGATACCTCACACTTGCAAAATGGCCAGGAACTCAAGAGGGAAAAAAAGAGAAGAACCAACCTGAGAGAGAGATGCTCGTGTGGGAGGAAACGCGCGGGAGGCTGCCCCAATATAAAAGGCAGGGGCGACGGTCGGACGGGGTTCCAGGGGTGCAACGGGTCTGAGCCGGGAGGTAGTAGAAGGCGGATGGAGGGGCGTCGGAAGGTGAGCTCGAGGGTGGAGGGGCCCTGGTCGGGGGGTGCCGTCGAGGATGGCGCCGACCGATGTGGAGGCCGGTGAGGACGACACCGGACGGGAGCCGAAGGGGAGGGGCGGCGCCGGGTAAGGGGAAAGAAGCGAGGCATGAGGTGATAGGGGGTATGGGAAAGACGCATAGGGTTTTAAGGAGGAGAAGAAAAAAATGAAAAATAGATGGGGGGCGCGAGGTAGGGTTTTAGGGGGAAGGGGAGCGCGAAACGAGAGGGGAAAGGGAAGGAGATCCGACGGGAGAGAGTGAGGGTAGGGAGAGAAAAGAATTAAAAAAAAGAGAAAAGAAACCCAAAAAAAATATAAAAATAAAAGAAAACAAAACAAGAGAAAAATAAATAAATAAATAACTAATAAAAGAATACCTATAATGATAATAATAAATAAATAAGAAATAAAATAAATAAATGAAATAAGTGATATAAAAATAAGAATTGCAATGATATCACATAATATTGACAATAGTATTTGTTAACCCCAAACAAAAATTTTTTTCCCTTAAAAACAATTTCTTATAGTAGACTAAACTTCTTATTTCAATTTTATTTCTATTGCATTATTCATTTCTATTTTAGTATCCCGCTATGATTCAACTCATTTGAAATCCGGGCAGACCCTGTGGATCTCAAAACCAGGCCTTGCCCGTACGTCCGGTGACGCAGAACCCAAACACTCATAATTTTAATTATAATAATAATAATAATAACAACAATAATAATAATAACATAATAAAATAAATTGTAAACTATACAATAATCTACTTAATAAAATACTGATAATAAAAATTATACTCACCTAAATCATTATTCCAGATAATGATAATAATATTTTAAAGTGACATTAATGAAATTATTATTATTAAAACCATTCTTAATTCATCTCATTTCGTTAATTGAACATCGGCAAGGCATGCAGTGACCAGGCAGGGTTGTGTGACGACCCAAGCGAGGCTGCATGACTTCGACCGCAGTGCATTGGACGCAGTCAAGGACAAAACACACATTTTAAGATAAGAATTCTAAATTTCAACCCGGCTTCAACCCTAACCACCCGAGGTTCAAGAAAAAATGATAAAATAAATAAGGTAGATGAGGCGGGTGTGACAACATTATTAATCTAGTTCTGTGAAAACTAATTAGCCATGTTCACAACATATTTCTCTCTAGTTATTATCACACTTGAACACTCATAAATTTTTTTTACATCACATCTTATATTAATCCAGTTCCTTCATCTCCTGCCATTAAATAAAACTTGAAGCATAGTGTGAGAAATATTTATCATATAATTGAACCTTATAGTACTAAAAATAAATTACATATAGGATTTAAAAATCACAAATCATTCCATAAACTATAAAATATATAGTTTATCCTAGGTTATTAATAGCTAAATTATATCTCAATACATTATGATAGTTTGTAAAGAGTTTGTGAATTCCCAATACATATCCCCCAAAAGTGTCAAACTAGGTGTGCTGAAAGGCCCATTCTTGTGTACCAGTTTACCCCGAGTCAGGATCGAAACATCTTTTCCCAGTTGATTACACGAGGTAAAAATATGCAAGATCCAAATCCACTTGTATTATTCAGACAAGGATGTTTTACTTGGAAACGACACACTCTATAAATTAAAAAAATTATAGGACTTTTTCCTATACATTAAATCATCCATATAATTTTTTTAGAGATTTCCCTAGAAAAATAATTAGAAATAAACATAGAGATCTCAATAAGGTTTTCTCATCCTAGTTTTGAAATGGTAACTATAAATTTCATCTGATTCTAACTATAGAGAAAATCTCTCCTCAAATCATTAAAATTACATAATTTTTTTGAAAAAATAAAACATTTTAGAAACAAATTCCCAAATATTGTAATTGTTCATGTGCCTTGTGAAACATGGAACTATAACACTGGTATATGAATGTACTACATAATCTCCCACTAGTTTCTTATTCAATAGAACCCTTATTAGAAATGTAAAACACAGTACATATGATGATATCATGGTGGAAATAAATATAAAAGGGGTGATCTCGGAAGCTTAGTAAGTGTAAATAGGGAAGAAATATAAGCATAAACCTGAGTATAAGAGTATGAGAACATGATCCTGAAAAATAGAAGATAATACCCTGTATATCAAAGATCATAACAAAAATTATGGCATATAGATTGGAAGTTAACAGGACATAATCCATAATAAAAAAAAGAGCATAATCCCTGAAAACATAACATAGGAGTATGACATATAAGTGTGTAAAACACATAAGTATATGGTTTTCTTCCATAGTATCCAAGTCATGGATTCCATGACCAACTTAGTAGTACATGATCTCTTCCCATACAATCATAGTAGATCAGTTCACTCTCTATACCATCATGGTAATCACTATTCTCTTACATGACCATCATAGTAGTAAAGGTTCATTTTCAAGACTATCTTAGTTTATCTCATAAGATATAAAACATTAACTAATTCACTAGTGGAAGATATAGGTCTCAACAGTCTCAAAATAAAATCAAACATACATGTGCCAAAAGAATATTAAAAATAATAACATATAAACGGAAATGAAATGGGTTTCATAAACATGTAAATATATCATAAACTATGAAAACGAATTTGTTTCACAATCAATTCTTTATAAACATATCTCATGAAAAGAAGCGGGTTTTGAAAGCATATAACCTGTAAATGAGAAACAATATTTATAAAAATCATACGATCCAAACACAATCCATTAAATAAAAAAATATGAAATGAAACATTAAATAATTTCCCTATAAGGGAATGAGTATCACCAATAGATTTTATCTTACATGGAAAATAATTTTGATAAAACACATGAAATTAATTCTTGAGGAAAATATCTTTTTTCTATAAAAAAAGTTTTCTTTTCAAAAAAAAACGACGAGATTTTAAATGAAAAGAATTTATTTGAAAATAACATTGAAAATTGTAAGATAATATTCATGTAAATAAGGTCCCATGAAAGAGTAAAAATACATTCACACTGTATACACTAAAAAAACATTCTTATCATTCTTTTTTTCAAAAAATTCAAAAATTTCCTCATTTGGAAAATGAAAGAAATATTCAATAAAACCCATGTTACAAAAAGTAAACAAAATGTATAAAAATGACATTAAAAATTGATATGAGAATATTAAAACATTTTATGAAATAATTTTTATAAAACATGGACATATATGATAAATAAACCCCATTAAATGATTATGTATAAACCATATTGAATAATATTAATGAGATTGAGAAATCATCCCTTACATTGTTTCTTAACTCTATTCGTACTCACACAAGATTAATCTATAAATAAATATATGTTTATTATACATATTTTTTGGAGAAATATATCCTTATATATAATAACAAATATGCCTTTACTTATGACTTTATATTACCCTCTTGTTAATGATCATATGTGAAGGTTTTACTTCGGGTACTATTCACTTTATTCTTCGCATGTGTCTTAATTTGTAATATCATTGGTCCTTATACAAATATCATAATTACAGAATGTATATAATGATTATTAATATAATTTATATTGATTATATTTTATTGTAATAATATATATCATAAAGAAGTACAAAATGGAATACAACATTCATGAATGCGGTATGTTGTACGTACTCATAAACACTATTTTTGTTTTTAATATTCATATTGAGAGAATGTATGTTAATGAAATATGAATGTATATGTATGTATATAAATATAAAATTATTACAATATCATTATTATATCCTAAATTTTACAATTATTTGTAATATATATCTTTATAATCATCCTGGAATGGGGAATGTGGAAGATGAATCTCATGGCTTCGTCGAGACAATAAGTCGTACTACACAAGAGCGACTATATCATTTCGTACTAGTAAAGGTTAATGAATTGAATGGAATATGAACTATAGAAAAACAATACTATTTCATATTTATTATTTAAATCTTTTATATTTATCATTATACCCATAGAAATATTGTATACATGAAAAAAATATTTACACCGCGATGTGTAGACGGTATGCCATATGTATGCACACATGGTGATATTGTTTTTCATAGGAT
This sequence comes from Viscum album, assembly GCA_963277665.1. Lineage (NCBI taxonomy): Eukaryota > Viridiplantae > Streptophyta > Magnoliopsida > Santalales > Viscaceae > Viscum > Viscum album. The sequence continues at coordinate 1,823,684,121 of OY728133.1, read as the reverse complement.
AGATAAAAGGATGAATATTTTTGTCCCATAATAAAAAAATATCATTATATATATGATCCTCAGGTTAATACTTTTTTATGTAAACAACAAAGAAATAGGAAGAAGAAGAAGAAAATAAATTTAATTGAATGGGTAAAATAATTACTGCTTCTTCGAGTGTCTACTTTTGATTTGTACAAAAGGACTCTATAGGTTGGATTTATACCCAATGTATGGACTCTAAGATGAATTGAGGGAGTTTTTTAGGGTAAATGGGAATAGTTTTTTGAGAAAAAGGGATTTGGAGGAGTTAATTACATAACAGGATACGTGACATTTTGTTAGAGATTTGAGGGGCACTTTTGGAAGATCCAAAATAATTAATTTAATATAAATTTATTCTCAGAATAAAATAGCTCTAAAGTGATTTATTTTTATGATAAGATGAGTATGTGTATAAATACCCTTAAATAATAGATTTTATATATTTTTAGGTCATAAAATTAACATTAAAATTTGGATTTTTCAATTTGATAAACAATTATACTCTTACAGTGTCTTCTTCTTTTTTTACTCAATAATGTTAATATAGTTAAAATGAAATTCCAAAAGAGCCCATAATTGGACAATTTCATAAATATTTGACACATTAAATGTTATTTTAAAAAATTGTATATTTTTTTTTATTTTTATAACATTTAATAAAATATTAATTTTATAATGTTTCAATTGGGTTAATTTTGAAAGTATTCAATATTTTCATTTTTAGAAATATGAAACCATCATGATAACATCAAAAAAATAATTCAAATATGTCTCTAATGTGTCTAAGGTATCAATAAATTTTTATTATTCCATTAATTAGGTCATATTATATTTATATTAAAAATTTAACATCATTTTTTGATATCTCAAATAATTAAAAAATTACTGCATAATTATTATTCAAGTCTTTAATTAAGTTATTTTTGTCTAAAAATTAAGAATAAAATAACATGATGAATATAGATTTCATATATTTCTAATCAATTTTTATATTATAATTCCTCTTATTTATAAATCCATATTAAAAATTATTTTGTAATTAATGATTGAATACGACATTTTTAATTATTCTTTAAGTAAAACATAATAAATGTACTTGTATAAAAAAAGTGTCTTAAAGAATATAATATTTTCTAAATAATGATTATTTATGTATAAATACCCATATAAAATAAAATTAGGACATATGTAAGGGTAATTTATATTATTATAATATTATTTTCACCTTTAATTACTCCTTTTACTTTTAACCGTGTTAAATAAAATTCAAAAGATACTGTTCTCCAAAATTATTTTGATCCTATGAGATGGAAAACTTCATACTAATTAGAACCATTTATGTATTTTTTATCTAAATTTAATTCACTGAAGTGTAAAATTATATTTATTTATAATCTCGCAAATGGGGTTAGAATGTGGGTAAAAGAGATGTTCAAAAGTTCAATAATTTTCTATATGTAATTATATTTTAAAAATGATTCTGATGACCTAAATTGGATAAATATGAGTATAATTTATCTAATTTGACATTAAAATCAATTTAAATTTAAAATAATTATTTAGATGAAGAAGTTGGGGTTTTTAACTACAATGTAGTATTTTCACTATTCATCAAAAAATTGGAACGTCTTAGAAAAATACCAAAACTTCTCCTTAAAATATTTTCAATATTCTTAATCTAAATTTGATGTTAAATTTAACAAAATAATTTTCTATGAGTTTCAAAAATTAATTTTATTATTTTTCATTTCAGGACATGATAATTAGTTCATTCGAGAAAATAGTAGTTTTAAACATATAAAGACTTTACCAAGAATTATATTTTTCATTATCAAAACATTTATAACTAATATTTTAAAAGTAGGTATTACTATTAATATTAAAATTTAAGGGATTTTTTATAAGAATATTGTTTAAATAATTAATTCAGTATAAATAAATGTTTCATAGATACTTAGTGTCGTGTGTATCGTACTCCTACTCAGTGTTGTATGCATCGTACGTGAAATCAGTGTGGCATGTAATGTACGTAGAGTCATTTTAGTGTAAAAGGAGACTATGAATTAGTGAAAAGCTATTTTCTGTGTTATTTGAAATAAAAAATATTAAAGTATTAAAATAATCTAAAAAAATTTATCCAAAAATCTGGGTGTTACACTCACACCCTAAGAATGGTTACATGGGACAGAAGTGGATCCTATTTTTTCATCCATATAGGGATAATGTATTATAGTATGGAATCTAGTTATGCAAGGAGTTTTGATACTATATGAAGACCCTTTTTTTGTTTTAACATAATTGATAAGAATATGTAGTGAGGTTGTCTTAGTTGACTTACATCATTTTGTGTTCACATGAACCCACCAATTATCTCCTTCAAATATTATTGGATCACCTAATATATGAGATTTTTTTCATGTTTTCTTTTTATTATAAATTTTATTATGGGGTTTTATCATTTTATTATTTAAATGACAATTTATATAGTTATCACATAATTTTATTTCTTGGTAACATTGTTAGATTCTACTTTACTAATAAGTAATTATATTTTTATTAATTTAATCATTCTGATGGTTCATAAAAAAATTTGGTTGAAACCCTTGGATTATAATTTTATATAATATATTTTAAAACCTATCTCCCATATATTCTTTGTTTAATCCACAACTATATAATATACTCTTGTGACAGAGAGGATTGGTAAATTTGTACTAATGACATGATCCACATTTTATTGGGTTATTTAAATCGTTGAAAATATGATTAAAATGTTTTTTATGGAAAAAATGTTATATAGAGTTGATGCCATATGAGTTTGAATATTATGTTTACTATAGTTATATAGGGACCCTATAAATATATATTTTGAGAAAATATGATTATGAATAGATTTGTTTTTTTAGTATAAGTTATGAAAAATTATATTATGACACAATTTAGTGAATATAAGAAGAAAATTTCATTGTTATTAAAGAAAAAATAGACATTAATTTTTTCACTATTCTTGATTGAAGAATAAGTTTAATGTTATATTTTATTAAAAATTTATGTCATCATATTAATAATTATTTATCAACTTTGTAATAAATTCCCTCGCAATATGGATGTGAGAAAATCATAAACTACTTTATTATCTATCCCATATTATTAAATTTCAATCATTATTTACAAATCTTTTTCATGTAATTTAAATATGAATTAAAATATTTAAGACACATGAATATAAAAATATAATATTTCAATCTTCACTACCTTACACCAAAATTTCCATGGATCCATTGGTGTTTTCATTTATATTTTAAATGAAAATCATCAATTGTTTTCAAGAGTTTGAAATTTTTATAAGGGGAATTATAAAAATTTTATTATTCTTAATTGCGTGAATGGTATTAAAAATCCCCATTCATATCTAAAGGATGAAAAAATTTGAGATAGACATATCAATTATATTTTAAATAAAAATTTAGAATTTTTATATACTAGGCCATGTTTTAACCTTTCAATGTTATATTATATCAGATAGAGTTAGGGAAAAATGGTATAAAGTAATGCCTCAAAAAATCGTTATAAAAAATAATGACTTATTTTAAATGATATATTTTTGTTAGAAACTATTTCAACCACAAAACAACTTATCAATTTTTGGAAAAGTACCTATGAAACACAAAAATTTAAGGAATCATTTTCCATGTTCATTGAATCATTCAAAGACACTATGTGTTAATGATTATTGACAAATCCAGTGTAGTACATAGTTATATTAATTTTGATGACATTGATGAAAATATACCAATCTACTTAACATGAATAAATTTTTTACATTTATGAGGCTAATATTCATTTAATTGGAGTTTGTCTAAAAACATTTATATTTTAAATAATATATTATTTTTGTTATTATAGTTATGAAATATATATTTTCATTAAAAATATTTTTTGTTTAATGTCCCAAAAATATTATATAATAAATTAAAAAATCAATGTACATTATAAATTAATATGTATATTAATAACAGTAAAATTAGTTTAATTTTAATATTGAATATATTTTTTAGGATAGTTTCTTATTTTTTTCAATTCAAATGTATTCATTATTATTAGATATTATATATTTTTATATGTATATTTATTTTTCTTATGTAAAGTGATATTTATAATTAATAATATGTTAGAAATTCTTATGTAAGCCTATGGAATATTGGTTGTTCCATAGAATATATTATTTTAATATTTAATTATTCTTGTCTTAAAGTAATAAAAAAATTTAATCAATTTTTTAATAACAAAAATTTCATATTTTTTGTCAAACATTTAAAATTAATCGGATAGTATTTATTAATATTATTATAAAAAATAAGATATGATATAAGATAATAAATTATATGTATAATCATTGATTTTATTAAAACAAACACGGTAAAAATTTAAAAATTATATTTCTAATTGATATTTCTGTTTTTATATTTTTAAGGATTTATATTTAATGTAAATATTCAATCTCAATATTTATATGTGTAAATTGAAACATTTCAGTTCAGAATTATTTTATATAATAATACCTTACATTAAAAACTGTTTTCAATGAGTCATTATTTTTAAATATCAATAATTTTAAAATAAATTGACAAATTTATAGTTTTTTTGTATTATTATGGATATGAAATGTTATTATATAAACATTAAAATATCCAAATTATATATTATTAGTGGATGGATAATAAGTTTAAATTCTAATTAAAAAAGTGGGAGCAGAATTTAAAATTAAACATTTTGACATATTATTAAATGTGTCTCAAGAATGTTATAGAACACTTAAGAAAGAGGTTAAACATGTTAAAATTCTAATGACATATAAAATTATAATTTTTTAGTCTATAATTGAATATTAAATGGTTAGTAAATGTGTAAAACATTTCTATTCCATTATAAAATAGGAGTGTGATTTTCAATGGAATTTTACAACCTATTATAATATTTTTTATCTAAAATGATATAAGACTATATAAAAACCTATGAAACATGTATTATAGTGTGTGATATGTAAAATATAAAATAATTTTGATCTAATTAATAAAAAATAATTTTTATTATGATATTAATATGGAGATTCTTGTGCAATGCTGACAATGTTCTTACACAAAATTGGAAAAGTATGAAATGGTACTATTGTGATATGATTTGAACAGAATGATTATTTAGAAGACTATTAGTAATAATCAAAATAATTTATAATTAGTAAATATATAATAAGTTGATTTAAAATATTTTTTATTTATTTGTGAACTGAAATTGCACAATTAGGAAAATAAATCTCTTAAAATGGGAAATAATAAGAAAAATTATTTAACAATTTATCAAAAAAATTCTTAAATCTTATCATGAGAAATATTTTTATTAAAAAGGTTGTACCATTTCTTGTTTTATTATTTTATGAGTAATATTGGTTTTGAGAATTATTTTCTTAGCCCTTATGAAATGACTATTTTTGAAACTAATATGAACTATTTTGAATAAAAGAGGCTTCACTATATGCTTTCCAAGACATATGTAATTTTTTGAGACTCCCCGGAATATTTCACTTGGGTACAATGTGAAAAAATAGACTTTAGTTATAGGCTTTGATTCTATGAGATATTACTCAAGGAAATAATACATATATCAAAATATTTTTTGGGATATAAACAAATAAAACTCACAAATAATATGAAGACAATAAGAATTTATGGAGTATTATCAGGGGAGATTATTTGAATTAAAAGAGAATTTTGAAAATTTCTCTTTAATAGAACTATATTATACATCCTTCTAGACTTATTATATGTTGTAGACAGCTTCATAACCAAGGAAAATAGAAATCATAATAATAGGGTGCGATGAAATTTTTATTATGGGAAGACATATCAATGATTCATAATATTCGAGATCAAAAGAATATATGGAGAAAGAGCATGAGAGATATCTATATTTAAAAAGTTATAATGAACAATAGGTGAAATCCATGAGCAATAATAATATGATAAATAATATTAGACAATCCAACATATACAATGGAATAATGGTGGAAAACATTAGTTAATAAATATATTCATATCATTGGAATATAATGTATAAATGTTCCATATGAATGAGCATAAAGAATCTTAACATTTTGAATATAGATACCCAAAATCATGTCTATGTTTAGTATTACGAACATAGATAAACAATTGTCTATCCATGCTCAATATTATGAACATATATATCAATATTCATGTACATACACACTCTAGAGGAAATAGTTAACTATAATCATGTCCATAATAAATATTGAGATGATAGTCAATCCGAATCAGGTTTTAACACCCAGATCTAAATCACCTGGTCCATGATGGAGTGACACAAAACATCAAGTGTACCACCCTATATGCTAGAGGTTGTTGACAGTCAATGAGGGTCTATGGTGTACAATGGGCGAACTATACCCTCTTATCAGAGTAAACTCACAAAAAATATAACTAAATAATATATAATTTCATAATCATAATAGTATACAAAGATAACAGTTAAAGAATTCTATAATAAAATGACGTTGGAAAACAAGACATAACATATATTTTCAAATGGGTCAATTATAAACATGTAAGATATGACATTAAGAAAAGAATACAGAAGACTCAATGACATCCTAGAGTCCTAACCATTCCCAATATCGACATAAAAATCAAGATACCTCACCTAAAATCAATAAAAATACATTTTTTCAACCAAAAAAATAGACATGATGTATATTCACAAACCAAAGTTCTAATTAAACATGTGAGCTTATATGAAAATAATATATCACTAAGAATACAAATAAAAATACTCATTTATGTATGCTTTCCTGAATGATAAATATAGGGAAAATAAATCAAATATTTGAAAATCATGTACTAAAAAAGATTACCCAAACCCTTACTGTAGCATCTTCATCTCTATAGTGGAGGAATATTTAAATGGTTATGGTAATTCCGTAAGTGGAGGATCCATCCACAAGGTTGTTACATAGTCAGATAGGAACAATGCTATTGGTGAATCCATAAAAGGCTATTTGGAATCGTCTCTAGGCCCAAGAATATATTCTAAACTAAATACAACATTGATGCCTCATCTACAGTACATCCACTTATGATAGGTCACTAAATACCATCATTCAGCTAATGTAGGAAAATAATGGAGATCATAACCCATCGTCTAACTCAATCCTTTCATAATTTTATATGTAACATAAAAACACAACCCCCTCTATGGACACCATTCCATGATGGGTTTTCCTGTAACCTTGGAACTATTCATACAACAAAAATAATATTTCATAGACAAAACACATCACATGGAAATAGTGTCATCATATTAGTTAAAAATATATAAATACATAACATAACAATTATGGGTCTCATGGAAAAAAACACATATATGATCACAATCTAGCATGTTCAAACATGTTATTTCAAAAAATATAGGTCTCATGGAAAACACATGCATACAATGCATATCACATCCACCATGGCATAATCGAATCTCTTTCATGCCATTGTATGGAATATCCACTAGTGACTAAGAGAATATCACTCACACTAGTGCATGTAATGTCCATCATGGTCTAAGGGAATCTTATAAACTCCAATACAAGTCATATCCACTCGGGTCTAAGGGAATATAACACACAATAGTGCATGGTATGTCAATCAATGTCTAATGAAATATCATGCACTCTAGATTATGAAAAATCCTACAAGGACTATGGGAATCTCATGCACATTAGTACATGGAATATCAAACAAGTTCAAAGGGAAATTTCATCCTACTAAAAATTCATTCCACAGCTATCACATGTATTATGCCACACAACATGGGAAAAACTTGAAACACTTCTCACCAGACTACATATTTCGTCTCTCCTACTTTTAAAAACTCAAGTCATGGATTAAAACATATTATACAATAAATATATACCATGGATTCTAAATAATACCCAGACCGTGATTATTAGTATTAACACCCAACATCACCACATGGTGATTATATATATGAGAGGCATATACCAAACATGAGCCCCCTAATGGTTGTGGAAACCCCCAACCAATAACTACATGGTTCCCAATGACATGTGTAGAGACCCAGAGCATAATGTACATGGACATTACATTACTTTTGCGGAATACTTAGTACATAACAAAAACACACACACAAGGATCGTAATAGTTTACTGTCTTTGGAAACTCGGAATATAATCTTATAATCCTGGTGAAAGATCTTGAACATCTCCCATAAAGATATTCCTTTTTTTTATACCTAAAACTTTTCTTTATATCCTGGGGAAAAGGAAACATAAAAGGGTGAGCTCAAATTCTCAGTAAGGGTAAACAAAAGAAATATCAATCACATCATATACATAAGAACATAACTTTTGGAAATCTTAACCTGCAAAAGTGTGCATAATTTCATAACATGGGATAAATCATATTAGTGAAATGGAATCCCAATATTCATAACTTAAAACATGAAACTTAGTGGCATACACACATAATCATAGAGAATCATATCTTATTAGTCAAGACTCATTGCCAAGACTATCTTAGTGGACAAAGTCCATTTCTGAACCGAGTCACCCTCATTTCAGTCCTATTTTACTGAACCGGTATAACCTACCGTTCCAGTCATGTATATCTCATGAGATATAAAATCATTACCCAATGCATTGGTGGGAGATATAGGTCCCACCCATCTCATAATGATACCATTTTTATGTGTGCCAGAAAATCATAAACCATACATCATAGCATAACCCATGTAATAAAAATGGGATTCTTAAACATTGTGACATCATAAAACAATTCATATAAAATAAAGGAATTCATAAAAATAATTCCATCACAACATAATCAAATAAATTTAATAATAGGGATAAAAACAGATCTCTTTATTATCTTAGATTGAAAATAATTTTGATAAAACACTTGAACTTCATTCTTGAGGAAAATATCCTTTATGCTTCAAAAACACTTTTCCTTTCTTAAAATGTCGTAAAATTATAAACTAAAAGAAGTTGATTAAAAATAAACTTGAAAACATGTAAAGGAAGCTTCTTTGAAATAATGTTTTAAAAATCCATTCATGCCGTATAAGTTAAAAAAACATTCTTCGTACTTTTGTCGGAAATGTCAAAAAGTACCTCGTATGAAAAACGACAAAATATTCCATTCATATTCTTTACTAAAAACTCACCGAAGGGTAAAATTGGATTTAAACTATTGTAGGTGAATGGAAACAATATTACATATTGAGGGAACATGGATGTGGATGATAAAATACACCCCAGTAAATGCCAAAGTAAAAACAATCTCGGATAAAAATGAGATTGTGATATTTTCCCTTACCTTAGGTCCAACTTGCTTTGTAAGTGTCCGAACCTCCTGTATAATGATTTAAATAATGTTATTGACTTATTCCAGAAACATATTCATTATTATTATATCATAAATTGTCCACTTATGAATTTATATTACCCGTTCTTTTGTAAATTCATGTTAAAGTAGCGTTTTGGGTTAAATCGTCTCATTTGTCGTTCATGTTTTTAACTTGTAATTATTAATATGATTACTTGGATCATGATTACTTATATCCATAATGTAAAACATGATTTATATATAATATATATTCAGAATATATATATATATATATAATATCGAGAAATGGAATGAAATACACCGTTCATGGAGACCGTAGTCCGTACGTACGCATGAACGCTGTTTTCGTTTCCTTATTGAATTGAATGGAATTAAGTAGATGACATACATATAAATATACATAAATACAGTATCATTATTATGTCATATATTTCATGAGTACTTATTATATATACTTTATAATCATTCATTAATGGTTAATCATTGAGAATGAATCTCATCGCGTCGTGGAGACGGTAGTCCGTACGTATTCACGAGCGATGATATCGTTCCCATGGTCGTGGAATTGTGTTGAAGTGTATGTATACTATTTCAGTATCAATATCACTTTATAATAATCATATATAGTTACTCATTACACCATTATACCCATCCAATTAAGGTGGTGGTGGAAAATAGATTACACCACGGTGTGGAGACGGTATTCCGTACGTACGCACGCGCGGTGATTTCCTTTTTCCGTAGGATGGATAGAAGGTTAATTAGAGTTGTTTCATATTTATAATAACATATCAGTATATATGAAATACTGATGTTATTACTTTATCATGAAACATCTAAAGAAGAATAAGTTGAAGAAGAAATAAATTGAAAAAGATCGGTAATGGATATTACCTCTTTTTGACGCGCCTTCACTTAACCTCCACTTAAAGAACTAAGGATGGTCTTTGAAGAATACCAGGACCTCTAGGATGATACTAGGGAAGTGGAGAAGAGATTTTGGCAGTGTTTGGCCGAGCATGAATGCTCAAATTGGTGTGAGGAGGAGAGGGAGGAGGTGCCCTTTTATAAGGGAGGAGAGGGGCATCTTAGGAAAATCTCAAAATATTATTTTATATTAAGGTAAAATTCGGTTTATAATGGTTCCAAATGGTATTATTTCGAAGATAAATGGGGATGGGTCGCAACCCTCTCATCCAATAGGATTTAGACAAGTTTAGGTTATTATTTTAACCTTATCAATTAGATTTAACTCTAAGTTAAATAATTTAACTTTTACCATGTCTTTTTGTTTCCTTACACTATATGGTTAATAAACTTACTATATCAAGCCAAACGAACCCCAAGTTGTTTATTATTAATATATCTATCCTTATCTAAGTCATTTGGCCGATCCTTAGATTTTTAGAAATTAAATAACAATTAATAATATAATATTTGTTTTAAAAACTAATTTATGACAATTTTGACACTATTTGGTACAAGATTTTTATGAAATTCTTAACAGAATGATAAGTTCGAAACAAGTTACTTAAATAAACAATAACATGTCTTATTAACCTATAAAATTAGTTTAAGTCATAAAAAGTCTCAAATTACATTTATTTGGGCATTTATAACATCAATTATGTTTATATTTTCTTAAAAATGTAATTACAGCATCATCGTTGTGTCATAGATAACATATATTATTTAAAGTATAAAAATTACAAATAAAATACCCTTATGTAGGAAATATTTTTAGCTTTCTAATGAATATTTATAGTTGAAATTATATTATGTATAACCCTATATTAAAAATGTTTTAGTAAATAAACTTTGATTTTAACTCTTTTAACTCTTCTTTGAATTAAATAATAATAAATGTCCTAATCTAATCCAAGTGGGCCTAAATGATAATATTTTACAATTAAGGTTGTTTTTGGTCGAGATACACTTGTACAATAGGATTAGTACATGTGTTAGGGTAATATTAATATCATTTTTACCCTAAATTACCCTATTTACTTTTAACCGTGGTAAATAAAAGTAAAAAAGTTACTATTCACCAAAAATTATTTTCATCTTATTGAACCACATTTTACTTAATGACATAAACCATGTCTCTCGGATTTTTAAATTTCATTCACAGAAGCGGTAAAATTAATATTTATGAAAAAATTAATTTTTTTTAACTACCACTTAGTAGTTTCACTATTCATAAAAAATTGATGTTTTTCAGAAAAATGCCAAAATTTCACCCTAAGCTATAATTGATTTTCTGAATTCAAAAATGATTTATATTTTAAAAAATTCCCAACATATACATTGCATTAATTAATTTTATAATTAATTTCCCCTGTCACGACAAATAGCGTGTTTTTAAGAGATAATAACTATCAAAAGACTAACACTTGTTTATGTCTAGTGTAAATGTGAAATTACATCCAATGACCAACATTGTATTGAATTGTAAAAATATATTCTAAATATACTTTAAAACCACTCAAATTAATAATTTATTACTATTAATTATTTCGATTAAAAAAGTTGTTTTTAATTAAAATTTAGTAATTTTTACTATTCATCAGAAAATGAAAGTTATCCGAAAAGTACCAAAATTTCACCCTAAGCTAATTTCGATATTACAAAACCAAAAATTATTTCCATTTTGAAAAAATAAAATTTACAAAATTTCAAAAAGTGGTTATTACTATTCATAACGGCTAGTTTTAAAAATATTTTAATAGTATATTGTTGTTTAGTGAAACTCGTTATTGCGTACTACACACGCTATCGAGGAAGGTCGCGATTGCGTGTAATGGAAGTCAAGTCAAGGATGTGTATTGTGAAAGCTTCTTTTGGTGTAGCGTACAACACAAGACATTAATGAAATTAAAAAGAATATTTTTCATAAAATTTTAGGGTGTTACATTCAACCCCCCTTAAAATGAATTTCGCCCTCGAAATTCGTCAGGGTTATAAATGGTTTACTATTCAAAAGTTTCTTTGATAGATACCCACATCGTAAAAAGGAATACCAAAACCAACCTTTAAAAACAAAAGTATGAAACTTAACGGTTACCCAAATAAACTAATCACTGGGTTTCCACATAGGTGAAAATATGGATATGGAAGAGAAATCTAACCATCATGTTCTGATGGAGAGTGGTAGAGAACATGGCTATGGAAAAGCCAGTAATCACAAAGCCATATATTTGTGAGAATCAAGGGTACCATCTGATTCATCGGATATAAGGGCACTAGGACAACATTTTTGGTTTTCAAGATCATTTCCCTAAAGTTGAAAATTTGAATTAGAATAAATACTTACTTTATTTTGGTAAAATCTCACTATTTTTCGTGCCTTGAACAATTTCAACTTCATATCTTAAATAAATGAAGTTGAATTTCTTATTCGTGAAGTGTTAAAAGATCATGTGATAGAATGACGGGTCATTCCATCTGTCTCAAACAAAAGGTTAGCAAAAATTATATACATAAGTCGATCTAAAGTGAGATTAATCATATATGGTTCCTAAAATGGACTTATACTTCATATATCATACTACTTAATATAATAAAACTAGTTTCTACTAAACAGGGACTTCTTGTAGGCCAGTGGTAGGCGATAAAGGCCAGTCACACTTCGATTGTGGGTTCGATTCCCACATCCTTGTCCGACGCGATGGGCTGTCGCCCGTCCTACAGGTTGTCCTTTTTCTAAAGCTATATTACTATAACATCCCATCAATAATATCAAAAAACATTTTATCCTAACTTATGTCCAACACCTCCATTCTAATCTTTAGGCTTATCTAACATACTTCGGTCCAAGCTCATAGTATAAAGAAAATGATTACTTGAAATGTCACAGAATAATCACGTGAATGCCATCATTTATCCCCCATATATCATAAGGTATATCTTGTTGGTCAAATTACGAACATGTGAATACCTTAATCATGTATTATCTTGAAGAATGAATTCCCATTGAACCTTAGTGAAAACATGAATGCAGTTAAAAGTTAACACTTTCCACATACCAAAATCCTCAAAATTCTATATACTCAAACCATGATATCACTTAGTCCTTATATCAATCATGAGCTCATGAATACTATTAAACATTTCATTTTCTCGTTTTCCCTTCATTATTCACATATCATATTATTTCCAAAAATATCTCAATCACTTTGAATACCACGTTAGACCAACACATAAATATTCCAATACTTTATGATACCACATTATTTTGGAATCCCATTACATAAACACTTAATCATTCCACCACATCGTTGTCATATTCAACATCGCCAATAGTGATCATATGTGACTTCCCTTTGTCCTTTTCCTTCAATGGTTGCTCATGTTGATCATCACTAACCCTTGGATTAGGGCATTTATTAGCATAATGCCACATTTCCTTGACCTCGAAGCATTGAAGTGTTGGTGGTGCGTTCTCTACAGTGTTTTCTTTATTCACATAATTAGAAACCCTTTTTCCATTACCTCGACACTCAGCTGCTCGATGACCTTCTTTTCCACACTTAAAATATTTTTTAGTCCCTTTAAGACAATCTCCACCATGCTTCTTTCCACACCTTGTGCGTAAGAAAACATTCATCTTCTTTTCACTATTATTCTGAGATTTCTCCTTGAACTCCATCTTTCGTTTCTTGTCAAAACCATGAGATGGATATGTAACACCAACTCCCATTTCTACCTAGATAGCACAATGCACAATTTCTTCATATCTACTGAAGTCTCTTATAGCTAATGCCCTTCGAAGACTTGGTTTTAAGCCACTAAAAATTCAATCAACTTTAATTTCAGGTTGGATGATAATGCCAGATGCATACCTTGCAAGTCTTGTAAAATTTGCTTCGTATATACCAATAGATTCATCATCCTTCTGCTTCAGCTCAAGAAACTCCTTTTCCATCTTTGTTCGAAGAATACGAGGTAAGTACTTACTGAAAAACAAGTTCTTGAACTCTTCTCATTCCATGGACTCAATTTCATCTCTTGGCCTCGTATTCTTGATAAGATTCCACCATTGATCAGCTTCACCTTCCAAACGATATACTGCTAAGATGACTTTATCTTGTTCAGAACATTGAAGAACTGAAAATATCTTTTCAGTGGTACTGATCCATTGTTCAGCAACAAGTGGATCGGAAGTCCCACTGAAAGAAGGTGGACGTTGCCTCATGAAGGACTCAATAGAATATTGTTCCCTTCTCTGCTCATTTGGAAGCCCAGAATGATTCATACCTTGTGTAAGTATAGAAATAAGATTTTGCACTCCATCTCCCATAACATTTTTTTGTTCAGGAGGACAATCATTGCATTGTCCATTACAGTGATCAACACGGTTCCTTTGGGTTCTAGCAATCGTCTAAAACCCAAAAAGAATAGTGTGAGAGGAAAAAATCATGCTAGGGAAAACAACATAATAAAGGGGGAGTACCTTAAATGTCTAACATCTTAGGTTAAATTCTATGATCGTTACTTTAGTTCTAGGACTGTATCTTATACGTATACTTATCCTTAGGGACATCCCTAGACATACCTTAGAAATATCTCTAGGGATCTCACTAACATTTTCGCATCCTAGTTTCCAAAGGTTGACTAAACCTTTCCTCTGATACCAACTGTAGAGACCCAGAGCATAACGTACATGGAAATTACATTACTTTTGCGGAATACTTAATACATAACAAAAACACACACACAAGGATCGTAATAGTTTAGTGTCTTTGGAAACTCGGAATATAATCTTCTAATCCTGGTGAATGATCTTGAACATCTCCCATAAAGATCTTCCTTTTTTTATACCTAAAACCTTTCTTTATATGCTCGGGAAAAGAAAACATAAAAGGGCGAGATCAAATTCTCAGTAAGGGTAAACAAAAGAAATACCAATCACATCATATACATAAGAACATAGCTTTTGGAAATCTTAACCTGCAAAAGAGAGCATAATTTCATAACATGGGATAAATCATAGTAGTGAAATGGACTCCCAATAATCATAACATAAAACATGAAACTTAGTGGCATACACACATAATCATAGAGAATCATATCTTATTAGTCAAGACTCATTGCCAAGACTATCTTAGTGGACAAAGTCCATTTCTGAACCGAGTCACCCTCGTTTCAGTCCTGTTTTACTGAACCGGTATAACCTACCGTTCCAGTCATGTCTATCTCATGAGATATAAAATCATTACCCAATGCATTGGAGGGAGATATAGGTCCCACCCATCTCATAATTATACCATTCTTATGTATGCCACAAAATCATAAACCATACATCATAGCATAACCCATGTAATAAAAATGGGATTCTTAAACATTGTGACATCATAAAATAATTCATATAAAATAAAGGAATTCATAAAAATAATTCCATCACAACATTAATCAAATAAATGTAATAATAGGGATAAAAACAGATCTCTTTATTATCTTAGATGGAAAATAATTTTGATAAAACACTTTAACTTCATTCTTGAGGAAAATATCCTTTATGCTTCAAAAACACTATTCCTTTCTTAAAATGTCGTACAATTATAAACTAAAAGAATTTTATTAAAAATAAACTTGAAAACTTGTAAAGTAAGCTTCTTGGAAATAATTTTTTAAAAATCCATTCATGTCATATAAGTTTAAAAAACATTCTTCGTACTTTTGTCGGAAATGTCAAAAAGTACCTCGTATGAAAAACGACAAAAGATTCCTTTCATATTCTTTACTAAAAACTCACCGAAGGGTAAAATTGGATTTATACTATTGTAAGTGGATGGAAGCAATATTACATATTGAGGGAACATGGATGTGGATGATAAAATACACCCCAGTAAATGCCAAAGTAAAAACAATCTCGGATAAAAATGAGATTGTGATATTTCCCCTTACCTTAGGTCCGACTTGCTTTGTAAGTGTCCGAACCTCCTGTATAATGATTTAAATCATGTTATTGACTTATTACAGAATCATATTCATTGTTATTATATCATATATGGTCCACTTATGACTTTATATTACCCGTTCTTTTGTAAATTCATGTCAATGTAGCATTTTGGGTAAAATCGTCTCATTTCTCGTTCGTGTTTTTAACTTGTAATTATTAATATGATTACTTGGGTCATGATTACTTATATCCAGAATGTAAAACATGATTTATATATAATATATATTCAGAATATATATATATATATATAATATATCGATAAATGGAATGAAATACACCGTTCATGGAGACGGTAGTCCGTACGTACGCATGAACGCTGTTTTTGTTTCCTTATTGAATTGAATGAAATTAAGTAGATGACATACATATAAATATACATAAATCCAGTATCATTATTATTTCATATATTTCATTAGTACTTATTATATATACTTTATAATCATTCATGAATGCTTAATCATTGGGAATGAATCTCATCGCGTCGTGGAGACGGTAGTCCGTCCGTACGCACGAGCAATGATATCGTTCCCATGGTCGTGGAATTGTGTTTAAGTGTATGTATACTATTTCAGTATCAATATCACTTTATAATAATCATATATAGTTACTCATTACACCATTATAACCATCCAATTAATGTGGTGGCGGAAAATAGATTACACCACGGCGTGGAGATTGTATTCCGTACGTACGCACGTGCGGTTATTTTCTTTTTCCGTAGGATGGATAGAAGGTTAATTAGAGTTGTTTCATATTTATAATAACATATCAGTATATATGAAATACTGATGTTATTACTTTATCATGAAACAACTAATGAAGAAGAAGTTGAAGAAGAAAGAAATTGAAATAGATCAGTAATGGATATTACCTCTTTTTGACGCGCCTTCACATAACCTCCACTTAAAGAACTAAGGATGGTCTTTGAAGAAGACCAGGACCTTTAGGATGATACTAGGGAAGTGGAGAAGAGATTTTGGCAGGGTTTGGCCGAGCTTGAATGCTCAAATTCGTGTGAGGAGGAGAGGGAGGAGGTGCCCTTTTATAAGGGAGGAGAGGGTCATTTTAGGAAAATCTCAAAATATTATTTTATATTAAGGTCAAATTCGGTTTATAATTGTTCCAAATGGTCTTATTTCGAAGCTAAATTATGTATGGGTCTAAATCCTCTCATCTAATATGATTTAGACAAGTTTAGGTTATTATTTTAACCTTATCAATTAGATTTAACTCTAAGTTAAATAATTTAACTTTTACTGTGTCTTTTTGTTTTCTTACACTATATGGTTAATAAACTTACTATATCAAGCCAAACGAACCCCAATTTGTTTATTATTAATATATATATCCTTATCTAAGTCATTTGGCCGATCCTTAGATTTTTAAGAATTAAATAACAATTAATAATATAATATTTGTTTTAAAAACTAATTTTTGTCAATTTTGACACCATTTGGTACATGATTTTAATGAAAATTCTTAACAGAATGATAAGTTCAAACCAGGTTACTTAAATCAACAATAAGATGTAATATTATCCTAGAAAATTAGTGTACGTCATAAAAAGTCTCAAATTACATTTATTTGGGCATTTATAACATCAATTATGTTAATATTTTCTTAAAAAGGTAATTACTGCATCATCGTTGTGTCATAGATAACATAAATTATTTAAAGTATAAAAATTAAAAATAAAATAAAATTATGTAGGAAATCTTTTTAGATTTTTAATTAATATTTATAGTCGAAATTATATTATGTATAACCCTATATTAAAAATGTTTGAGTAAATAAACTTTGATTTTAACTCTTTTAACTCTTCTTTGAATTAAATAATAATAAATGTCCTAATCAAATCCAAGTGGGCCTAAATGATAATATTTTACACTTAAAGTTGTTTTTGGTCGAGATACACTTGTGCAATAGGATTTGGACATGTGTTAGGGTAATATTAATATCATTTTTACCCTTAATTACCCTATTTACTTTTAACCGTGGTAAATAAAAGTAAAAAGTTACTATTTACCAAAAATTATTTTCATCTTATTGAACCACATTTTACTTACTGACATCAACCATGTCTCTTGGATTTCTGAAATTCCATTCACAGAAGCGGTAAAATTATGATTTATAAAAAAATTAATTTTTTTAACTAACACTTAGTAGTTTCACTATTCATCAAAAATTGAAGTTTTTCAGAAAAATGACAAAATTTCACCCTAAGCTATAATTGATATTCTGAATTCAAAAATGATTTCTATTTTACAAAATTCCCAACATATAAGTTGCATTAATTAATTTTATAATTAATTTTCGCTGTCACAACAAATAGCGTGTTTTTAAGAGATAATAACTATCAAAAGACTAACACTTATTTATGTCTAGTGTAAATGTGAAATTACATCCAATGACCAACATTGTATTGAATTGTAAAAATATATTCTAAATATACTTTAAAACCACTCAAATTAATAATTTATTACTATTAATTATTTCGATTAATAAAGTTGTTTTTAATTAAAATTTAGTAATTTTTACTATTCATCAGAAAATGAAAGTTATCCGAAAAGTACCAAAATTTCACCCTAAGCTAATTTCGATATTACGAATCCAAAAATGAATTCCATTTTGAAAAAATAAAATTTACAAAATTTCAAAAAGTGGTTATTACTATTCATAACGGCTAGTTTTAATAATATTTTAATAGCCTATTGTGGTTTAGTGAAACTCGTTATTGCGTACTACACACGCTATCGAGGAAGGCCGTGATTGCGTGTAATGGAAGGCAAGTCAAGGATGCGTGTTGTGAAAGCTTCTTTTGGTGTAGCGTACAACACAAGACATTAATGAAATTAAAAAGAATATTTTTCATAAAATTTCGGGGTGTTACAACATGTTTTAAGAAAGACTGAAGAATTATTATTAGGTATACACAATACATTTAAATAATTATGATTAGAACAATGTTGAGACACCCTTCAAATAACATAAAATTGATAGGGATTACCTAATCCATGACCATGAATATGACCAACAACCCAAAGTATCTTACCTTAGACATATCCTAAGGGAGTATAATCAAATGACATAAGGGGTTACTCTTGTTTCTTCAAGTTATAATGTCTCAATTGTTCCTAACTGATTTTTGGAAAAACATCAGGGATATATGGATCTCATTAGTCTCTTATGGTCCTAACATGGACTCTCATTAGGTAAACTAGAATTTTCACCTCGTGTTGACCAGGTTTTCAAATGGTACTAGCACACACAATGAGAATAAATGTAGTCATCAAGGGCGTGGATCCTTATAGTGACCTCATTGCTTAAGATAAGAGTATCTTGTTCTATATTAATACTACATGATCCAAAGAAATCCTATAGAGATACACAAGAAATATAGGTTCAAAGATAATATATAATAATGTATGAAAAATAGATAAGCATGTATACAATTATACAGATACACGCATACATGATTGAATATAAAATGGGTCACCTACTTCAAATTAGGAATCAATAATCGTTTTGACTAACCATTCATATTCTATGAATTAAAAAGAATAATTTATGTCACAAAAATCCTCTTCCAACCCTTTATGTACCAATTTTTCCCTTCTATATCATGAATTGAAGCTAGATCTAGAATTTTACCAAAGGGAGAACCTCTAACATGATTGTTCCCAAGTCAATTTATTACTTGTATGAGAAAATATCATTGATTAAATACTAATAATTAAAATCTGACCACAAAAACTCATATATAAAGTTTTGTAACAGGGAAGAAGGTAGTATCTAATATGATATTGAATAAATGAAGGAAAACTGGTAGAAACTAGGAATTTCTGAAATCTGATCTCTTTATATTCATAAAAAACACTCTAGGAAGGGAGTGATATTTTATAGGGATTCATTTAGAGTAAATATTATTGAGTGGATTATAGATTATTAAAAAGAACCCTTTAATAAAGGGTTAATGTATAAATACATGACTTTAAGATTATTAAATTTATGAACACACATTTTGGTTTCTAGGTGACACAAATTTTGTGACAACCATGGATGGTCCACTACATCCCTAGGGAAACCACATAGTTTGGTCACATGGTTAGTCAAAATATAGGAAAAATATTCTTTTACAACTATAATGTTTTAAATTATTTATTATTAAATTCTGACATGGCTTGTAAATCAGCGTGGTTAACTGTATGTCTCTAAGAGGAAATAAAATTTGGTCATATAATTACCCTATAAAATAATACAGTTTCCTATAACAATTCTAAGACCACTCATTCTTCAGAATGTTCTTTGAGATCCTCCAAAAAAATTAATATATCAGAAAAATACTCCAATAAGAAAATTCTCCAATCAAAGATGAAAGAACTCAAATTTCTCTAATAATTTCCATAAATTAAAACATGAGCCATAACATTTTCCCCAATATGATACTTCTCATACTATTGGAGGCTCAATGTTAATCCTTCATAAACACTGAATCATCCTTGACCTATAATGCTAAAATTTCTTATTTGAACATTAACCTAGATTCTTCTACATATATCCATCTCTAGGCTCGATCATACTTGATGATCCAATAGAACTAAGATTCAATAGTGATATTTCGCCAAAAAACCTTTCCCTGATTCCTTGGTACCTAGGATAAATTGAACATCATATAACAAAAATCATAGTATCCCAACAAAGGATCATGGTTCAGATTCCCCTATTTGGTTATATAACACATTTTTAAAAAGACATGATTTTATTGAAATCACTGAGAGCAACCCAAATAAATCACTATCAGATTCACGAAGCCTCAACCCATGTGAAATGTTTACATCCAAACATCATCTAATACAATATAGGAATCCAAAATATAATATTAAATGTAAAACCATATCAGATTTTATCCAAAGATTCACAAGGATTTGATGCTACTATGACCATTAAATGGTTGATTTAAGTACGTCCACCTCCATCCAAAATAATGGTTGTTCACCGATGACTGATCTGATTCTCCCTACTAAGGACAATAATTAGATTCATCTTTTTTAGTATCAGGTAGTTCATTAACAAATGTAATTACTATGGGTGATCATCTCCTCATATCTATTCATCAACCAATCGTTAATCAC
Source organism: Viscum album (assembly GCA_963277665.1). Lineage (NCBI taxonomy): Eukaryota > Viridiplantae > Streptophyta > Magnoliopsida > Santalales > Viscaceae > Viscum > Viscum album. Next base: position 1,823,662,573 of record OY728133.1, on the reverse strand, counting down.
AATCACACCTGGGTATCAGTAAGAATAATTTCTTTGTGGATAGATTCTTTAGGCTGTCTAAAAAAATTCATTATATAACCTATGTTCTACTCCCCATCATAGGGATTATATACCATTTATACTCGATGTCAAACTCGAACTCATTTAACTATATGTATCTGTCTCACTCTCTCGATACATGATCTAATATATTTTTATCAACTAAAGCTTTGAAAAATGTTTACACATATTAAAACAACACAATGTTATTCAAAACCATATATATTTGACCTTATACAATGGGAAATTTTATATTTCATAAGAGCCCTTCAAAATATACATATATCTTACCTTGAGGTTTATCTTGAACCTAAAACAATGGGATCAAATTCTACAGAAGCATTCAGATTCATTTAATTAATATAACTTTCACTAAAGGCCAAATCACCACTGTATTCCCAGTGTTCCACTATCCAACTGACATATGAACAACCTAAATGCACAACTGAATACCCATCAAGGAATTCCCAGAATGTTATAATGACACCACTCTTCCTCTTAAGATGGATTGTTCCATTAAAAAAATATCCAAAAATCCTCTATCCTATAACCCACTATGTCTCACATGATACTAATGGTCTCACATCCTTGTGAAATATGATTAGGATCCCAAGGGACATACATCACTGAATCAATGGTTTACCCACAAAACCCATAGACTAAGGTAAACATTGGTATTATTCTAATCCTAAATGAGAGCTCTCAGGTCCCCTATAAGCAATGAGAAGAATTATATAGCTAAAACCACCAAAATTCACCTGGTTGATATGACCAGAACTATAATGTGGATGATCCTAGACACTCACCTAACTTCATTTACAGAAACATAAATCACATAGTAGGAAAGATAAGTGTATAAATCCCAATCTATTACTTGACCCTCAAGGGTTTTCTCAACAATAGGGAAACCCATGAGCACCCCAATAAAATACCTCATTCATGGATTCCCTCATCATCTTCCTTCATAGGAATTGAGTGGAGAATTTGATCATATAGTGTTTTCACACATGTCCCTTAATGATAGGATCATCATCAACATTAGAGTAATATACCACTACAAGATCCTCATGATGTACAATCAAAATAATAATATATGTGAAAACATAGAAAAGAAAGTATATATAATGTATGTCTTACATTCCTAGTATGGTACATGATCACAGGACTCATTCCAACATGCTTGGAAACAAACACAAAAACAATAATGCACAAGAATAATAACAAGCATGACCTAGTTAGTCAGGAAATTATCTAAGATAGGAGTACATCATTCACAATTCCATGGTATATAACATGATATAATTAATTCCTAGAATACCTATATTCGATAAAAAGAATTAACAGTAAAACCCACTTATCATATCATTTTGTAACATACCATCCAAAACCACTTGGACTAGGATGGATTTCAACATGAACTAATGTGATACTCCCAGAATCCTAGAGGATGATGACGAACAATGAGGTTCTAAAGTGAACTGTGTGAATACTATACCATCCTATTATTGTATAATCACAGTTAAAATGATAAAATAATATAATATTCACATAGATAGTTGAGTATATAGAAATATCCATTACGTAATGCTATAAAAAAAAATGCAGAGAAAAAAAATGCCACAGATTATCCAATTGGTTAATCATACTCAAACAAGATATCTGTAGATGAAAAAAATATAGGAGACATAAAAAAATCACCAATTCCCAACATATATAGATCTTCAAAAACACAATGATTTTCCTTATCATGGACCAGTAAACATCTATGTTCTCAAACTGAAATTAAAATTTAAGTTATATATGCACATTGAGGTTCCTCTATAGGTTGTGAGCATATAAACTCTCTAGGGTATCACCAAACACCCCTACTCAATGAATTTATATATGTGTGTATGAATGGAAGATAAATACATAAACAATCAATCATATTTAGGTTTATTGTATAATAACTATGTAGTCAAGAACCCAACTATACATTCTTCATCTCCATGCCAAAAAATATATAATGGGTCTTAGGAACATCATGTTTTAATGATCATAAAATAAGTATAATCAGTATTGGTAGAGTCCCAAGGCCATAATCCAAGGCTGATAAGGCTCCCCTAACCTGTCTTTAAGCCCACGACTACTGGTCATGACATATATGACTATCATGCCGAGTCTCAACCATTTACCATCATTTCAAATCATTTTAAAACATGATAGCATTATGGAATGACACAAATCACTATAATTATATTCATCTCACATAGTCATATCACCATTTCACATGTATCGTTTCAAATTTACACCCATCTATGGATACTGATCCATTACAGGTAAACATTTCACTCTGGCACCATGCATTGTACAATAAAAATATAGGATTTACCAAACAAATCACAGTTACAAATGTTATCATATTTGGAAAATATAACCAGAGGAATATCACAACAAAGATGGATCTCATGGATACACATGCACACACATGAAATCATAATCAATAATGGTAAAACAAGCTACACCAATAGAAATATTGTTCACATGGAAAATTAATTCATTCAATGCATGGAACATCTAAAATGGTGTAAGGGCGTCTCACGAACAACAATTCATATCACATCCACAATTATTTAGGTTGTTTCGTGCACACTAGTGCATAAAACATCCACTAAGGTCTAAGATAATTTCATACATAGCTTTCCACGTCACATAGACATATGTTTAATGGAATCTCATACAAATGAGTCCACGGTACAAACACTAGGGAAAAAGGACACAATTGTTCTACTATACTGGTATCCCACATAGGCCACTACCAGATGCCACAAAACATACTTGATAATAATCTCACTACTCACTTACTCATATATTTTAAATTATATATATTATAACAACTCAAGTAGTAGTATAAAAAATATATCCTGATAGAAAACTACTAGGGATTCCTAATCAACATTAGTCCATGGTTACTAATACTAACAACAAATATAACAATATAGTAATACTACTCCCATTAGGCTTTTTCCAACAATTTTCCATCAATAATAATTGTTCACTCCCAATCAAAACCTACTAAGATCCCAATGAAGAGTCCAAAGGAAACACTAATTATATATTCAAGGAAATCATCCCACATATTAATTGAGGAACAATTAATCCTCATATAAAACACCCCAAATATATCCTAATAGATTTAGGTATTTTCTAATCCATGACCTTTAATAGTAACCCATAGTTGGTAACCTCACACTTCTCTTGATGGAGACCGCTCAAATGAGACAAGGGGTTAGTCATCACCATTATAGGTGCCCAGTATAGGTGGATCCACTCTAATTTTTTATAAATGATGTTTTTTATTTTAATTTCATTAATAACTCAATAACCTACAATGGTCTTCCATTATTTAAACTGGAATTTCCACCTCATAGAGAATTATTTTTTAAATGATTCTTGACCACCCTAGATGCACAATTTTACTCTTTATGGGTATAGAGGCTAAAAATAACTCTATGACATTTTCTTAATGTATCATTATCAATACCTTCGATACCCAATATAGATAAATACTAAATTATAAAAAAATAAATATATAGGATTATAAGAAATATGAGAACACAAGAAAAATATATAATTATATAAATAATTCCATCCATATATTCATATCTGATTGAGAATATAATGGGATAACAAAAGAAATAAGGAATAAAATATTATCTATCTCATAGAATCCTTCCAAAATAATCTTGATGCATAATTTAGGCCACATGAATCCTCATACAAATTTTTACACATAAAAAATTCCCATCGAGAAACACCACAAATTCTTGATCTAGAATTAGAACTAATAGATAACTACTAACATGCTTGATATAAATTTGTTCTATCACCAATCTATGAATAACCCATCAGATAAACCTCATGACTCCAAATCGAACCATAATAGATCATATACAATTATCCCTTCTAGATAGGAAGGGATTTCATAAATTACCATAAAGCATAGAATTCAAACAAGAACAATCCTTGAAATTATGAGATATGATCACTCCATATCTTTAAAAAACATTAATAGAGTGTGAGCACATTTTTATTGTCAATCCTTTTAAGTATATATGTTTTAGAGGATTATATATAATTTGAAAAATATTAAAAAGTGTGGGTTAATGGAAAATTAAAGTAGTATAGGATCATTAAATAAATATGCACATGGTTTGGTTGCAAGGTTAGGAAGACCATGGGCCAAACATGTGTTATCAAATACCTCCCCATGGTACCTTCATAGTTTGGTCGTATATATTATTCAAAAAACACCAACAATTCTTCTTCTACGGAAATGAGTTTCATGAGTTCTTGGGAATGGACAATTGGTTTTTCAAGATGTTAACCCAATTGTTCACTTCCATGATTTTACACCTATAGGTCACACAATTACCATATGAAATCACATAGATTTTCCATTAAGTATTCAATCCGTTTAATATTTTTAATTTCATTAAAATACACTAAAAATATTAAATTAACCCAAAACATATTTTAATCATCTATGGATCCAAAAAATATTAAAATTATTAAATTTTCATAATAATTTCCACAGATAATGACATTGGTTGTTTGGAGGTCCGTACTCGACAACAGTATCTAATGAGATTTTTATCATTATCCTATTAATTTCAAAAAATATATAGTCAATAATGTATCAATATTATAATATGTCTGAATGTATGACACAAAAAATCATTCATGTGTCATATCATGAAGAACCTAAGGAAATTGAATTGGTTTCATATCCTTTATAAATGTTATATCATAAAATTACATTAATATTTTGATCACTTGATACCACGAATTCAATAAACTAAAAGGTGTACCTCATAAGGTCATTTAGAGGTGATTTAAGAGAACAACCCATTGAGAAATATATTATAGAGACTATGAAATGGATTCATTGATATCATAAAATCATATTTTATTAAACATTTTTTTCATTATCTTAAAACGATGAAGTTACAAGATACATTCAATGTTTATTTTAGAGAGTTTGACATGAAGTAATTTTCAAAAAACCTTTACAACTAAATCATAATAGTATAATATGATAATAAGTAATGGTTATGAATACAAGTGAGTACTGGAAGATAATGTATAAAATTTCAAAAATAAAATCATTTTTAATATTTTTTAATTTCATTATTAAAACCGTCATAAAAAATATTTTAAAAATTATTCTATAAATGAAATACAATGAAATATAAATATCAAATGAACTAATAAATATTTATATTAAAAAATATTATCGACATAATTTTTAAAAATCATTAATATAGTCATTGAATAGAGTGATCTTCAGGGAGAGGAGTAGATTTTTTCTTTCCAATTTGATTTTTATTGTAGAAGGAAACACATCAAAGAAAATTTATTTAAAGGGAAAATGTAAATCAAAGAGAGGGAAATATAAATTTCTAAATTAATTCAGGAAATTTAATTATATGTGAATCATATAAGAAAATATTCATGGGGGTATTATAACTCAACGAAAAGAATTATGAGTTGATTAAACCCTTATCATTGATATTTGATTATTTAGAAACACTCTAAAATGTAATAAAAAAACATAAAAATATTAAATATATATTTAAAAAACATATTAAAATATTTTATAATTTATTTTATTTAATTATTACCTTTAAATATAAATTATTTAGTAATTTATTGTTTATTTATAGCATCACATTATAGTGACTTTTATTACCATTCACATATTTTGTAATGTTGATGTTTATCACTATAAATTGATTATGAGATTATAATTACTATTTTATTTAATATAATAGGTTCTATTTTAAATAACTATTTTAAAATATATTATATAATTATATGCGTTTTTTAGTCAGTATCCGAGATGTTAAAATTAATGATAATCTTATTTTATAACTTTTTATTAATGTGGAATATTAATAATTTGTTACATATTAATCGAATGAAAAATTTACATTTTTCATATCAATAATGTAAAAATATATATTTTATACATTAAAAAATTAACTGAATCATCCATTCATGGAGGCAATGAACAAATAAATTTTCCATGGATGTAACAATCTCCATATAAATATAGTAATGTTTTCAATTCAAAATATATATGACGGAGATATGTGTTTCTGGTCAAATAAATCTAAAAAAATAAATTATTATAATCATATTGATGTAAATATATTTTTATGTTTATATTATGTTTGGAAGATGGTGGATAAAAAATAGGTGAATTTTTGGGAGTGGAGAATACTAATATTGATTGAGAAAAACTTCTCTTAACATGACTCTTATAATTAGAATCCTTGGATACATTTCATGTTACTAAGGTCTAGAAAAAATGGGAAGAAGGATATAGGTGAGGTTAATGGGTTATTTTTAAAGGTATTTTTGAGTGATAATAGCAATGTGGGAAGAAGCATACTCCTTTTATCGGTGGAAATAAGGTATTTTCCATGGAAATTAATGTTATGTGAATGGTAGTAATGTAATCACAATGATGTTTGGAGACATAGGTGAATAAATATTCTTGTGAAATGTGTGAATTAATTTCATTCCTAAAAATGATCATCTATAATGTTTATGATCATTATTTATTTAGTTAAATTTTTTCATGATAGATTAGATAATTTTATTTCTAAACATTGATTAAATATTTTACATCATAATTATCAATTTACTAAAAAAATATAAGATGGACATAAATACAAAATTTTGATGTGAATATTATGAATTTAGAAACATTTTAATCATATTAAATTTATTAAAATGTAAAAATTTTCTTTTAAATTATATAATACTTTATAGAAAAAACATTGTTAAGCATAAAAATGAAATTTTATACTAAAATTTATTATTCTAATTTCCAATCAAAAACTAATTATATTGTTGTTTATATATTTGTTCTTTAATGTCAATATTATTATAAATTTATCATTTAAAAGTGATAAATTTAATTTATTGACATAAAAATAATAAATTCCTTGATAAATTTAATTCATTTAAAAATTACCACTTTATAGCTGTAAAAAAAATTAATCATAGTAATATACTTTCATGATAAAATTTTAAAATGGAATTATTGAAGAAAAATTATATTAATTTAAAACATGGAAAACATTATACTAAAACTAATATCTAGAGTAGATAAAAATAATTATTAATATAAATGCAATTAATTTATAAATTGTTTTTTTGGAAAACATTACTTTTTAAGCACAATATAAATTTTCTATTATTAATTTCCAAGATAAAACTATTTGATGAATTTTAAATAATTTTCCATTATATATTATCAATACATTATATTAAAATCATTCTTTATTATACATTTATTAAAAACAACCTATAATATTAAAAATAATTCAATGTATAATATCACTTTTATAGTAACCTTTATTCACCATATAAAGTAAAAAAATTATTTTTATTATAAATATATAATATAATAAATACATTGATATTAAATTTATTCATTAAATCTTCTAAATAAATTATATTATTGTTTAATAATATTTTTTTTAACACATTGAAATTTTATTTTTAAAATAAATATTATAAATGATATTTTATTTAGTACGTCCAATATTTATAATTTTTAAGTTATCGTATTATAAATATTTTGATTGAAATATCAAAATTAAAATACATTTTTATACATGTATATCCATCAATATAATTCTAATTTACATATTTCTAATTAATGTAGTACCTTTTATAACAAATATATTACCAAATATACTCCATATAAACTCCTCCCATTCTTACCTATTAATTCACACATCTTATTCCATTAATTTTCTTATTAGATTTCAAATAATTCATTCTCATTTAATGCTAATAGTTCCCATTGTAGTTTTATTTCAATTAACGGTCATCTTTATAGGATAATATGACCTATGTGAATGTTTATTTATCATTATATTATTATTATTATTTATTTATTCTTTTTTATTTATATTATTTTAATTTATTTAATCACCAATTTTATGTAACAAATGATGGGTTGTTATAATTCTCTTAATTTAATCATATTGTATTGTTATAGTATTATTGAATAAGGTGGTGTTAGTTTGAATCATTTATTATATAAATTATTCTCTAATAATGATTAATTATTTGTAATGAATATAAAAATATTTTTATGAATTAAATATGTGTAGCTTGATGAAAAAAATAGTTCATAAAACCTAGAGTGTTTCATTATCTTCTTCTTATAGAAATTGAGTACTCTATATTTTAATTTTCACTTTCTAATGAATATTTTAATGTTCATATAAAATATATATATTATTCATTATAAAATTTTTAATGATATATCAACCTTACTATCTTAGGCAAGGCTTATAGACACATATTTTCCCTTATTATAGTAATATCATTAATATTATATTTCTATTTAACCATTTGAGCTAAATAATCCTCATGAATGGGTATTGTAACCCATATAATGGAATTAATTATTTTATAGAGTTCATTGTTAGTATTTGACTAATATATGATCATTGATTGATTTGGACCATGAAATATGATTTACCTATATTATTAATTAATATATTTTTATTGTTGAGATAGTAAAACAAATTCTAAAAAAACACATCACAATCATCTGAAGTATAGATAAAATATTTTTCTTGAATCACATTCCTAGAAACATACATATGGTTTAAAATAATCATTTAATAATACGATTTATAGAATAATTCAACATCAAATCCTTTAGGTAGTGATTTTATGCTCATATAAATATTAAAAAATATACTAGTTTTGATATAAATATAATTGAATGTGTCATCCAAAAATATAGCATGGATGGTAAACATAACATAATTTTCATGATCCACTACAATAGTAATAATTACATAGGATCTTCATTTTTTCCTTCGTCTATGAGGATGCAGATTCCAATTATCCTCATTATCCATATGTTAAATTATTTTTTTGAATAATTTATAAACGAAATGCACATTAAAAATATAATTATTGGTATATCCTTAAGAATAAATTCATTTTTCACCACCATGTTCATTAATCAATTCATTTTTTCTTAATATTTAGTAGTTCGATGACTGTATTTAGAAAAAATAGAACATCTTATTTTTCCTATGATGATTTTATATGTTTTATTTGACCCATATATATAAAACATAAGAATATTGATATTAATTATATTATAGAAATTATCACCTAAAAATCCCTGAGAATCTATCAGAAATTTATTTTATGTGTTAGGAAATGCAACTTGGATAACATTTTTAACCAGAACCTATGTTTTTGGGTCATTCTTAATCACAATATATTCACTTTATTTTCTATTCAAATTGGTTTCTATGTTAGGAAATATACACCTTTCTCATCACACCCTCTAATAATGTGGTTTCTTGAGGCTCCAACCATTACATTAAAAAAAGTATTGTTTATGTATTAGAGTAAATAAATTTATAAATTTATAAAATAAAACATTAAACATAGTAGGAGAAACTCCTAAATGATATGTACATCCTAACTAATGAATGTAAAATTTGAAATATATCTTATACATGTTAGTTTTCCTAGTATTTTCCTTATCCTAACTAGTTATATTTTACATAATAAAAATCTATTTAAATGCTTTATAATTTTATATAAATAGTAGGTAAATCAACTAAATCATTTCCACTTGAATTTTAAAACATGGATTATAGTTTGTGCCATAAATAGTTCAACTAGTAATGATCAATTTAATTCTAAAAGAATTATTTTCATCGTTATTACAATAATAAATATTTTTTTTTCATGTTTTGTTTTGGAATATTATATAAATTATTTTCAGACCTAAGAGTAGAGACATCATGAGATTCTGACATCTGGTGTCACAAGAAATATTTTTGGAAATATAATAAATACATTTAATACAAGTGAGTGATATTTTTCTAAAAAAATAGAATAAATTATAAAAAGAGGCTCGGATGGGAAATATGCGGCTCCCATTATGTTTAAATCAAGGTATTTACTATTGATGTGACATAACCATAGAATAAATTATACATTTGGGTGAAGGAACTATTTTTAGAAGGTAGTTAAAATAAATTAATTGAATAAATTATCTTATTTAATTAATTACCCAAAATTATAAAATTCTATATGTATATGGTTATGAAATATTCTGACAGTAATCCACATAACCCCGGATCAATTGGAGGGAGAGTTTGAGGATAATTCTTAGAAAAAAAATTGCTAGATCTTGGATTTTCGATCAGTGTACAGTGGAATGGGTGGATCTCTCCAACAATAGTGATGTTCGATCATTATTCACTAGATACTGATGCAATCAAGGTACGAATAGTTTTTGGAATATTTTATATTTTATTTATCCTATGATTAATGTGACTCAACAGAACAATTGAATAATTTCCGAATCAAGCATATTGCAGGTACATATAAAACTTTTTCTGGGAATTGGGAATTTCCTGGTTCTTAATTATATATTTATTAATTTTTTATTCTATGAAAAATGTTTTGAGGTTAATGAATACATTTTATTAGGATTATTACTTGTATATTTGGTTATGAATTTCATCCCCCATATTTATTTTATTTCATGAAATTTCTCTGGCCCATGGATTGAAAATTATTGATGAATCAATCATTGCTTATATTTTTCATTGTGAAATGGTTTTATATAACAGATCCAGTCTTGGATCAATGAAGGTATTGAAATATGATGAAGTAAGATTTATTCTTGATGTGTCTCTAGGTACCAATATTTATATATTTGGTTTGTGACGATGAATGAAACATGTGGATGATTTTTAAACAGAATCAAAACGTCCAAAACTAGGTGATTAATGAAGGAATTGTCAGAATGTTGTGAAAATAAATTTTTTGGGAGGAATGGATAGATAAAAATCCATAGGAGAAGTGGGTGATGTGGTACCTAGATTTTTTATTCTAAAAATCATATAGAACAGGACATGTAATCTGGGATTACATGATGCATGGGGCCCGAGATGCAGCCCTAGAGATCCCCTAGAGAATTTAAATATCCCGCGGTGTTTGAACACTATCAAATAACATGTGTAATTAGATAGTGTCTCAACATGTACATGTGATGGTACATTGCCATGGGAACGACAATCCATACATAGACACGACCAACCGAACATGGACACGGTCTGGAGTACACGGTCTCAAACACGCCATGTACTTTGACATGGACATAGACCCAAGCATGGGACATGATACATGGTTAGGACCCAATGATAAATGGGCACAAAATATATGTATATTAAATTACTTGTACACTTCCAATTAAGGATTATATCCCATGTCATCTCCATCATGGTCATGGTTCATTACGGTGTATAACCTTGATCAATTCAACAAGGGTTTGTATGAAATCGAATCCAACACATAGTATAGTGATCCCAATAGTGGAAATTATTGGATAGAGCTTCAACAATTCGTTACTGAGGCCCAGAGTTAGATCCTATTTCATCATCTTACCCATGGTGAAGTTCTTGGTATCATCATGAAAAACACAACACGAGCGTCGAACCCCTACTCAGTGGGTTATTCCAGATTGAGTTATAGACATACCCAATGGCCTTATGTTTGATTCTCATATATTTATAGTTATCTTCTTACCGCTATCATATAATTATAGTGACGAGATTCATTAAGTAGTACATCTAAAATGGAATCCATTAGTGTTATCTGACTCATGGAGTGTGTCCTTCCAGATGACTGCTATGGGGAACCTTCGAGAAGGATAACTAGACTATCATTACAGTTGTTAATTTAACTTGCAAATGTGTGACATTTTTATAAAATCTTGATATTATTTTTAAAAGGTGTTGTAGATATATAATTGTGTTGAGATGACTATTATTCTTATTGTTATATGCTTTCTATTTGGGGTGTCCTAATATGTATTATTATACTCACCAATATATGGGATTTTCTCACCTGTGTCATGTTTTATATAGATGATCAACCTTTTGAATAAGTAATAGAGGGAAAGGGAACATGAAAATCTTTGTAATCTTGACCAAGTATGGTTTATTTTTGTAGTTTTGTTGATAACAGTCTCCTTTATACTTTCATGTTGTACATGTTTTAGACTCTTTGTAGTGGGCTATAATTTTTCCCTTTTATCATTCAGTACTTGATGTTGTAATATGATAGTAGGATCTAGATGAATTCAGTCATGTTTTCTCATTTTTTTATATTCAATCATTAAATTGTCTTGGATAAGCGTCTAGGTGTATAGGTAGAATATGCTACGACCTCTGATGTGTGTGATATATCCACTCGTTGCTAGTCTCTATCCCATTACCAATTGGAGTTTGGTTTGAGGTAGTCGTGGCTTGGGGCCTTTTTGGATCGGTCATGATATAGTGTTATTGGAGGATTCTAATATAACATAGGACAATATTCTATGAGATTAGTTTGGGGAAACACTGTTAGTTGTGTTGACTTCATCTTTTAGGATAGGGACACCAGTGTGTGGGAAATGGTCAACATACCCATACACCATGGATCATATCACCTGTATTTCAAATTAGTACATATAAAAATTTGTTGAAGAGAATATATTGGTATAAGAATAATATAGGTATAGATTTTGGTTTATATGTACTTATTGAGTAAGCTCTCTATATATACTTGTTGACCATGGTACATGTTGCCTATTTCAATATTCCTCCAGTAAGTATTACATCTAGGATTCATTATCAAGATCATGAGGATGATCCCCTTAGTGAATAGGCTTAGATACAAGGGAATTATCTAAATGTATTACCTCATGGTGGTTCACCAATTATACCACCACCTATTGATAAGAATATGGTGGATATATTACAAGAAGTTGATGTGTGAAGGATGAGCACACTTCATGATATTTAGTGATAGTGAACCCTATGTTTTAAAGGAGAGTCCAACCCATAGGTGGATGAGGACTGGATTGAGGAGTTGACATGATGTTTTAGTATTTTTAGGAATACATAAGATTAGATAGTATTTCTAGCAGCGATCCTTCTCATTGAATATGAAGAAATATGGATGTGTTAAGTATTCCAATCATATGATGGGGCGACTATTCCATGGAATGAGTTCATGTTCCTTTCCAGAGATGACTTATCTTCTTCTACATTGAGGTTTTTTCACATCTAGGAGTATCTTCAACTTCAACTAAAAAGTATGATAGGGGATAATAAATCATCGAGTTTCACCAAACTCTCTATGTATTTGATGGGAATTATTAATAATCAATTATTTTGGGAATAAACCATTGAGTGAGTAATATGTATAGACATACATGATAGAGTTATACCACTATTAATTCCAACAAATTATAGGGTTCTAGACTATGATTTGGTGGTAGAGAGTTTCCTAGATGAGTATATACAGTCAGTTGTTGCTAAAAATTATCACACAGGGGAAAAGGCAACAGAACCAAGGATCTGACATTAGTTTCATGGATCTGGACATGTGAAGTTTTTTAATAGATAATTGTAGAACTTAGGTTCTGCTGTTTAGGGATCACACGATTGGTCTAGTTAGCACAAGGAGAGGAGGTTCTACTCTTAGGACAGTCAGGTACATCTTGTAGAAGATTTTCTGATCCATCTTATTACTCACACAGAGTCAGTGTATGGACCACCTATGCATAATAAGATACAAGAGTTGGTAGATCCATAGTACAGTGAATATGGTTGAGTAATTTGGGGAGAAGTTGGAGGGGGTATAGGTTTTGGATTTTTTCTTCCACCCTAGGTTATCCATTCAAGGATCCAGGAGATGGATGATAAGGGAGGGGAAACTGCAGTCAGTCGAGGATTATGACATAGAGGATCTAGGGATGGTACTAGTTATGATATGTCTTATTATACCTTAACTATATTAATTATTTATACATGTGTTATTAATTCCATTATTTTCACATTTCTAATTCGAGACATACAAATTCCAATTTTTCCTTTGGCTAGACCCTTGTTCTTAGAGACTCCTACTAGAGATAACTTATTGATAACACATGTGTGAAAACTGTGTAACCAAAAACCTTGAAATTAGAATTTGTGTTGGGATATCAGTGTAGTAGTGATGAGGACTTATTATTTAATCATAGGTATGGACTATTTATCTACAATTCATGTTAAGATAGATTATTTCAAGAGACGGATGAAGTGTGTACCCAGTGATGGGACCATGTTTTCTTTTATGGGGAAAATTCAACCCAAAAAATGAAGGATGGAATCATTCATAAGAGTGTGTAACAGATTATTTAACAAATTTATAATATAACATTGGGAGTCGTGTATACTATGATCTTTTAGTACCCTACAGTGGTGGAGGGGTATGGAGACATATTTCTGAATGATGTTCCATGATTATGTCTCCACTAAGAGAATAATTTTTCATTGATCTATAGCCTAGGATTACCAAAATATCTTCATCTGTATATCAGATTCATCCCCAAGAGATTCACAAGAAGAGGTTCCAGTTAGATGACTTCTAGAGGAATGGATTTTTTAATCCCAATGTTTTTCCCTATGAATCTCATGTTTTGTTCTATAAGAATGTGGATAGGATCTTATGGTTTTTTGTGGATTTCTATCACCTAAATAGACTGGCCATAAATAACAGGTTTCCATTATCGAGGATCAATTACTTATTTGATCAGTAGAGAGGGGAATGATGGTTTTCAAATATTAAACATAGATCATGCTATTAAAATTTAGTAGTATATAATTTTTATTTATCAAATATGGAATTATGATGTCGTTAAAAAACTATGAGAACATTATGATGCCCTTTTTAATGATGAACACCAAAAATAAGTTCATGGGACTCACGAACCAGATCATTCATCTGTTCTTATATTGGTTAATAGTAGTATTGTTCAACAATATAATAGTGCATTGGGTGTCCAAGGAGGCACACATAATACACATGGGGAATGTTTTGAACATACACATAGAGAATTAGATTTATATAAATCTCTTGATGTTCCATTTCTAGATTCAAGAGGTATAATTTCTAGAACATGTTATCTATGAATACAATGTGTTAGTTGACCAAGAAATTCTCCATTCCATGTTAGCTTTAGGGCCACCCAAGTGTGTGATGGAGGTGAGAATATTCATTGGGTTGGTAGGCTACTATCATGAATTCATACATGACTTCAAAAGGATATAATCAATCTTGACCACTTTGAACAGAAAGGGGAAGACTTTCATATAGATGGGGAGATACCAATAGGGTTTTCAAGAGTTGAGATAGTCATTAAATAACACTCCCATATTGAGATTTTCATTGGAGCGTATCATGTACGTAGTGTTATTTGGTGAATTATAAGATGCTCATGGTTTTTTTAATGCATAAGCAGTCAGTGATTTCATATTTAGTTGAGACCACATGATAAAAAAACAAGACCAATGATTTGGAGGGAGCAATGGTAATATTTAAACTGAATATTTAGAGAAACTACCTTACAGGAGAGCGGTTTATCATCTATTCTATCTATAATATTATCAAGTATATATTTACATAGGGGGATATTAAATTGAGATATAGTAAATGGAAGTAGTTCTTCTAGGATTTGGACATTGAGATTGTTTATACAAATGGGAAGGGGACTTCAGTGGGAGATTATCATAGCATAAGGTATTGTTCAGAGTTTCTGAGTGAGGAATCAAATATGTCATCCTTGTTTTAGTTAAACTCTATAGATGGAGATGGATAAACATAAACCCAGTTTATTGATGGTACCCCACCAATTTTATTTCATGTCAGAGAGACAAAACATAGGGATACTGACTATGAGACACTACATACTCAGATAACCACTATACATGAACATGATGGATTTTATGAAAGTGGGGTGCATATAATTATTTCTAGAGGGCACATTATGTTACCCATGATTTTTTGGAAGTGGTTTCTGATATATTTTCATATATCTACTTTGAGGGTACATCCAGCAGTGGATAAGAAATACCAAGACCTCTGATGTCTATTTTGGTGGCCGGTGAAAAGGAAGGGAGTTGAAGAGTTTGTCTCTCGATGCCTTACTTTTCCACAAGTGATGGATGAGAACTGGATTCCAATAGGTTTATCTAAACCCCTTGAGGTGCTGGAGTGGATGTGGAATGGGATATCCATGGACTTCATTAAGGGTTTACCACATTTGTCCAGAGGACATGACGTCATCTGAGTGATCATAGACCAACTCAAAAAGGCATACCACATCATAGTTATTCAATATAAGTGTTTAGTAGAGAGCACAAGATGCCTCTATATGGAAGAGATAGAATTACACCATGGAGTTACCATGATGATCATTTATGACCGAAATTCCAACTTCATATCTATATTATATAAGGAATTATAAAAGACTTTTGAGACTCATCTCTATATGATCATGGTTTTTCCCACTAGAATGACGACTAGACTGAGAGGATCATTCTGATCTAAGAGGAAATGCTATGTTTGAGCACATATTTTAGCCACTATGATGGGATGGACTAGTAAATATTTCACTTATTGGCCCAGAGTTGGATTAATAAATTATATAGAACGTGAAAATAATTTAGGGTTGGATGAGGACTGTCCAAAGCCATCATAAGCCCTATACTGACTGATTATAGATGCATTTAAAGTTCTAGGCGGAATACCATATATTTTAATTAGTTTCATATAAATGTGGATTTCAAGGATATGGCAGGGGTGACAAGCTATATTTTGGATTCATTATCCCTTTACAAATATTATGTATTGTTTGTGAGGTGGCATACCACATAGCTCTACCACTATAGGTAGACAGCGTACAAGACCCCTAACACGTGCAAGAGCCATGGTAGTACATGAAAAAACTGTCACATGTTATTAACTGGGGAGAGATGGACATCGAGGATATGGAAACCATTGATGAGTACATGGTGGAGGTTGATAATCAATACAAGATGATCCTTTCTGGATAATCAATTTTCTTAGTGTGTGTCCAGTGGAAAATAATAATAATATGTAGGTAACTAGGGAGTGGGATAATCGTAAGCATACTCAGTACCAACATCTCTATATATTTCATTTTTTCTGTTTTCAGGACGTAAATCCCCATGATGGGGAGAATATAATAACTCTGATTTTTCAATGTTTTTTAGCAATATTATATGGATTATTTTTGGAGCATGGAATGAAGATGGTGTGATTTTATGTGGCCTTGTGTGTCTGGATTTTATTTTCAAAATATATTAAATATATTAACTACAAACACATGTAGTTTTCCTGAAATGGTTGAATAATTTATTAAAGGAGGCATAGATGGTAAATTTTAGGCCCCTGTTATGTTCATAGTGTGAGATTTAACATAGCCGTGATACGACATTGAAAAAATTTTGGTGTTCAGTTTGAGGAATTACCATGGGTAGACATTTAAAATAAATTAATTAAATAAATTCATTTATTTAATTAATTACATGAAAAAATATTATACTATAATTATACCATTATGAAATATTCATAGTGTTATCTGTATAAACCTGGAGCCATTTTAGACCAAATTTGAGGATCATTCTCAGAGAAATAACTACTAGATCGTGGATCATCGATTGGTCTGCAACGGAATGGGTGGATCTTACCAGAAATAGTGAGATGAAAAAATTATTCACCATTGAATGAACCAATTATGGTAGGATATTTGTTTTATTTGGATTCATTCCTAGTTTATTATTATTATAATGAACATGAATCAATTTCCAATAGATTGATTAACAGATCATGTGTATTATAGAGATGGATTATATTTATCTAGTAATTGGGTATTTCTTTGTGATAATTTATTTCTCTCTTCATTTTCCATTATAATTTAAATGATATGAGGCCAAAAAAACATTGGTTGAAGAATCATTCCTTGTGTTTATGGGTTTTCATCTCCTCCCTAATTCATCGTTAAATTCCAGTAATTTCTTTGTCACGGGGTTCAACAAATACCAATGAATACATTATTGCACACCCATTTCTCAATGAAATATTTTGATATCATAGATATAGTATTGTATTGATTATTTATTCATTATTCAAGAATGGATGATTTATCCAGGATGGATTTTAGGGAACCATTCCTCATATCATTGGTATGCGATGACGGACGACATGTGTGGACAACTCATGAATGGAATCAAATGGATCAGAACCGAGTAATTGATGATGGAAAGGTTGTCCGATTGTCTTCCTCGATATACTGTTGGTTGTGTGGAAGAATATATGGATGGATGAATAGATGAAGTTGTGGGTTCCAGATCAATGATCCTGGAAAATCCGAAAGAACATGGCATGTAATATGAGATTACAGGATGAGTGGGGCTTGAGCTGCGACACAAGAGTTTCAATGAAAAGTTTGATATCACATAGAATGTGACACCTGTCACATAATGTGAGATTATAAATGGAATCTCAATGTGTTTATGGGATATTAAACAAGAATGGGAACAACTATACATACACCAAAACAACCAAATAGACACAGACATGGTCTATAGTCCATGGATTAGACACTATATACTCTGACACAAACATGGACACTGTCAAGGTCCATGATACACGGGAAAGACCTGGTGTCTAAGGGAATTTTTTTTAATTATAGTACATTTCATATAATCCATAAAATAAGGATTATAAACCTTATCCTCTTTTTCATGGATAAGATTAGTTAAGGTGTATAACCATGATCCATTCGCCATGGGTTGGTTTCTAATCATGTCCTACAAAGAGGATAGTGATCCCTTCCAAAGAAATTAATTGATAGAGTATTTGGAATAATTTATTAAGGCCTTGAGTGAGATACTCTATCATCATAATTCCATATATGGAGGTCTTGATATCATTTTTACTAACACTACACAGGCATCAATCCTCTACATAGAGGGTTATTCAAAATTAATTTATTTGTATACCAAATGGCCTTGGGTGTGATCCTAATAATCATATCATTATATTTAAACCTCTATAATATAATTCATATAGTGAGGATTAATGTGTAGTATATCTCTACTGGATTCTATCTATGTTATATGACTCATGGAGCATGTTATTATAAATGAGTGTTATGTAGATCCTTCGAGGATGGTCCCTAGGCTGGCATTATAGTTCAGTCTTACTTGGAGACTCTCTACCTCTATTGAGTATATAAGAATATTATATTTATATGTGTTGTAGACATATTCTTGTGTTGACATAACTGTTTTTCATTTATATATATATATATATATATATTTGTTTTGGTTTTCCTACTCAGTATTGTTATACTAACTACTAACTGGGATACTCCTACATGTTCTATGACTTAAGTAGATGTTAAACCTTTTAGAAGAGTCCTAGAAGGACTATGAGAAGTTATATCCTAGTGAGATAGAATAACTGAGGTGTTTTTAGATAGTTATCTTGACAAAAGTTCTATTCTATTCTCTTAGGATGGTCTTATTTTATAACTCTATTTAGTGGTATTGTATTTTTTCCACTTTTATTTCTGTACATTTTATCATAATTTAATATTGTGATTTTGATTAGTGTATACATGATTTTTCAATTGGTTTACCTTTTATGAGTATATGGACTTGAAAATTTTTGTGTGTGAAAAGGTACCATAGACAAATGACTCTAATGTTAGTGATATTCCTAATCAATGCTAGTCACTATCCCATGTACCACTGTTGGTAGGAATGGGATAGAAACGAGATTGACCCCATTTGAATTGGTCAAAAAAATTACAACTATAAGCATTTGATCTAGATCGTGTATACCTTTTTTTGATTCAAAATAGGGATGATTATTTTCAGAGACCATACACAGTAATTAAACATTTCTTCACATTATCAATTCTTACCCCACTTGTTTTCAATATTAATATCTCATCCTAATCCTCAATAATAACTAAAATATTCTCTAATACCATGTGATATATCAAATACCTTCATTGTAGGGTCTAGTACTAAAAAATACCTTAAATACTATACATGAAACTTTGTGAGATAACTTAGGCTAAACCATCATATATTTCACATCAAATTCATAATTAGAGCATTAAAACTAAGAAATAATCCCACATACATGATAACGAAATGATTAATTTCTTTAGAGATTTTCTACATAAAAATTTATTGTGAAATTTCTTTGCAGTGAATATATATTTTTACTACTTTTAAAATTATCATATGAGATACTAATCTCTATGATCAACGGATTAAGAAACATAATAAATGGGTTAGAAAAAATTATTACTTAGCGAGAATCATAGAAACTATATATAAATTAATAGATTATAAGAATATGTATAAAAATTTAATGGGATAATTATCTGGATATAATGGAATAAAGATAAAAAATATACATCTATGGGAATTGTAAAAATACACAAATTCTCAACTAACCAAAAATATACTATAGAAAAAGAGTCTAGAAAAAAGAGACAACAATCACGAGTAATAGGGCATTACACTAGCATATAACAATGAAATTAGGAATAAGAATAAGTATATTATACAATAATATTCCAAAATTGGTATATGGAATCAAGTTCATATTCAATTATACAAATATAGATACTCTCAATCATTTCCATGATTAATATTGTGAACATATCTCACTAAAATCAATTCCTCACTAAATCGTATGAGGAAAGTTAACCACAATCAGGTCCAAACTCAATGTTGTGTACATCAGTAACCCATATAAAATCAACACTCAACATAATTATATCATGATATATATATATATATCAAAAATTCATTTGAAGACTATATAGTATCCCTCTTATCTGAAAATGATATTCCATATTCATGGGTGACATAAATAATATATACAATATCAAATTATTGAGAGTCAATTTATGGAGAATGGGTTTCAAAAATTTAAAAATGGTATCAAATAAAACAACCTCAATAGTTGTATTATATAAAAAAAAAATTCAATTATCCAAATCTAATATCTCAAAATAAAATTCAGATAAAAATTTATGAAACATATTTCAATTTGAGATAGTTTTTTTAAAGTATTGTGGAAACTAGATGTAAAATAAGGTAAAAATATTCCACAAATCAATTATAACATTATCATAAAAATATGATGTAATGGGTCACTATTAATCTTATTTTCATGATGTTCAGTTGAATAATTTTTAGAACAAAATTTAGAAAGAAATGAAAATATTGAATCATTTATAATAAAGAAATGTTAATTACAACAACTTGTTGTGGTATAAAAAAATTTATTATTGTGAAAAGAAAAACTTTTTTTATATTTTTTAATAAATATATTTAAAACTACATCACAAAGGAAAAATTAAATAATTAATTTGAAAATAGGAAAAATTATATATGAAAAAAAAGTCATTTGATACAAATTTTGATTTCAAAATAATTTGTATTTTATTTGAATGATGGACCATAGACATGGAAGGTAATAATTATATTGTTGAGGTTGATAATTAATCTTAACAAAATCATTTTAAAAAAATAAATTAATACAAAATATTTTGATGAGGAAAATAGAATTCTATAATGATAAATATAATCTAACATATAAATTCAATATTTTTTTAATACAAAAATATTATAATAACAGTGTCAATGGAGAAAAACTAAATGTCAATGAAGTGGAGGTCAAGTATAAAAAACCCTTATCATGGATTCCAACTAGGATATATTCTCTCTAAACATATATTCGATATATATAAACATCGTAATTACTTAATTTATAAAATTATTCAAATAAATTATTTTTTATACAAATTTATTAAAATAATTCAATATTCAATTATTTTTTGGTGATTATTTATTTTGACTGTTGATTATTATTGATTCTCATTGGTTGACATACATTTTTTAGTGTTGATTACAATCCCTATATATCGATACGATATGTATCACTCAAAGATTATATATTAAATTTCAGTTGATTGTTATAAATTTATATAAAATTATAATTTCATTAAATGATTATTTTAGTTATGATTTATGATTATAAAATCTGTTATGATATTATTTTATAAATTTTTAATTGAAAAGGTGGTATTTTAATAATAGGTTGTATTGTAATCAAATGAAGAACAATAAATGTATAAGATCTCAATAATTTCCTAAATATACATTTTTTATGTTTTAAATAAATTATTATATCAATCAATATAATTTTTAGTGATGAAAAATTACTTCATTCATAGGGCTGGTAGTCTACACATAACATGAGTAACATTTTCATTTAACAATGGGTGGGATAGAGAGAGATAATGGTTTTCCATAAACATAGTAAAATTTTATTATAATAATGATATTGAGTTCATTACATTAGTTTTTTATAATATATTTATTGGAGGGTGGATGAGAAAATATAGAATTAAAAGATAGGATGTGGACAATTCTCATATTGAGGTCGTGAATTTTCACTTGAAGGACCTCTTGATAATGGAAGACATAAGAATATTTCTTGTAGAAAATGTATAAAAATAATAGAATATGGATAAAGGTTTGTGGAAATGGGTGTTGGATCATTTAAATTTCAAAGGATAAGTGTGACATGATTATGTTCATAATGAGATCCTATTTATATGGGAAAGAAGTTCATGAACTTATATATTGGAATTAGGTGAATGGTAAAGATTAAATAAAAATGGAGTTTTGTGATTTAGGTGGTGAAATTTTTTTGAGTCACGTGATATTTAATTTACTACTCGATAAAGTCCTTCTATAATATCAATTTTTGAAGTTGTTTTATTAAAATTAGTGAAATGGTTAATTGCATATTTTTTAGCCTTTAACATAAATTATGTATCTACAATGGTAATTTCCATTTTAGTAAAAAAA
Organism: Viscum album; assembly: GCA_963277665.1. Classification (NCBI taxonomy): domain Eukaryota; kingdom Viridiplantae; phylum Streptophyta; class Magnoliopsida; order Santalales; family Viscaceae; genus Viscum; species Viscum album. The sequence goes on along the minus strand of OY728133.1, from coordinate 1,823,639,687 downwards.
TATGGTGGTACCTTGCATATTTTTAAATGGTGATTATCACATTAAATTAAATTTAATCAAATTTAATTTCAAAACATGAGAAAATATGATTTTTAAATAAAACATATGATACAAATAAAATCCTTCAGTTGATGAGAAAATGATTTTAAAAATAACATATATTAATAATAAAATTTCAAACTAATTACTATCTAAATTATTTTTGGATCATTTAATAAAAAATTAATTATTATAATATATTAATTCTTTAAGTGTGTTAAATTAAAATTATCAGGATAATAATAAACATTTATAAGAGAAATTTAATTCATTAAAAACTAATCATTTTATCATGTTAACCAATATTTATCATGGGAACATATTTTTTTATCAAATATTTAATATTGTCTCATTATAAAACATGATCAGGTTTCATTATAAATATAAAATAATTATATTATTTTGAATTTTTTGATTTTAAAAATATAATTCCAATATAAGCATTCAGTTCACAAATGAAAATATTTTTTTAAAAAATTTATCTATTAGCATAAAATAAATTTATTCTTATTAGATTTCTATTATTAAAAATTTGACAAAATTTAATTAATTTTATTATTTATAATTTCAATTGATTTTATTAAAAATATATTATTATAATACATTAACTAAATATAAACAACAATTCAAATAACTGTTCATGAAAAATATCAATTTTATATTAAATGGTATTAGTCAAATAACATTAAAATTATGAAATTTTAAAACTTTCAATACATTGATATTAAAATAATAATATGAATGTTTTAGATACATCATATAATTAAAAATTAATAAAAATATTCATTACTTAATTTTATTTTATAAATAAATTTTTTAATAAAATATTTTTATAAATAAGTATTTTAATAAAAGATTATATTTTATATTTAATTATATACTTGTTTTGATTTATATATTATAAATTTGAAACTAACAATAGAAAACATAGTTATACTAATTGGATACATGTATATAAATTACCATATTTCAAATGATCATATTTTAAATATAACAACATGTTTCTAGTTTTCAGGATATCCTCGGCCCTCCTTTTTTATAGTACTTTGGATGGGGTTTGTCTTAGGTGGATTCATGTGGAAATTTGAAATTTCTAAATGTTTATAGGATGTATATGGATGGATCATGGTCTTCCCAACTGTGTGCCCACCCTATACAAGCCGTATAATGCTGTATAGTGGGGGTTTTCTTGGTTGGTACATCGTTTGAAAAACCACGAAGACACATAAAGACACCATAAACCCCAATAGAAGGGTACACCATTTTTATAGCCATGCTTCCTAACCTAGTTATCCATGCATATGATAATTTTGATTTTTAAAAATAGTTTTACAAAATAAACAAACCCCTATTTGAACTCCATCTTAATCTTAACTCACAATATCATGAACTCCTAGATCTTGGAGGATTTAAAGTTCCATGTTTTATCACCGCCAATCACTTTTTCCGGAAGATCAAATCATAAAATGTATCATCTATTAAATATCTTTTATGAGGTTCTTATCCAATTCCTTATATACCATTTTATCTTTCATTCCTCCATTTGGGTTTTAGATCATCATGTTTCATATGAATGTACACTCCATTTATTTGGATCTTGATTCTATGATTGGTTTTGTGATCTATGATGTCATCATTCATTTTTTGATAATAATGTTGTAGACGTTTTATTACATAATAATCATGATAAAGTTAGGTGGTTCTATTTTAGATTGATCTAATTGATAAATCCTTTAATATTATAGTGTTTTCAATTACATTTAGCTGATTTTGGAAATCCCAATTTGATAGCGAATTGGGGTTTGGAACAGATTTGGAACGAGATTTTGAGAAAACCCCAAAAATTCCATTGGAATTGGGAATTGCAGTTTATATTGTAATTGATGGAAATTGGTAAAATAGTTGACTATTAATTGTACACAAAATGGATTACATTGAAATTCTAAAAACCTATTATTGGTTTTATTTTGAAAAATCATGAAATTATTAAAAATCCATGTTTTGGTTTTGTAATGGAATGGTAATTTTGAAAATGAAAAGTGGTGAATTAAGCAGATAATAATAAATAATTTGAAATGAATTTTTTTAAATTGATTGATTGATTGATAACATGAGAGAATGTGTAGTTAGTGAGTTACATGGGAAAAACCTAATAGGATGGTAATTCCCTTGTAACAGATTAATAATGAAAACTCTAACCAAAAATCTAGTAGGTAGATAATATTCTTGATGGAATATTGATACATAATTATTTTTCTTAATCCTTTATGACATGGGTAGACATATTCCATGATAATCAATATGAGAGTATGGGGATCATAAAATTATAAAATCTAGAACCATAAAGAAGATGAAGGTGATTCATATTGAGACTGTTTTGATAATAAATTTCATTGATTGGGAACTTCCTTACTCATGCAAGATGATTTATAAAAATAAATTTAGACAATGTTTTTACTCAATACATTTTTTTCAAATTATTTCCATCATACTAAAATGAGACATGATTTTTTTATTTTGAAAATTAATGAACATGTCTGTTATGGTTGAAATTTATAATAGAATAATTTGTTTTATTATTATTACATATTTCTATGGAACACTTGGTTAGACTGTAATGGGATTTTTATATCACACCCTAACTTTTACTTTAGGTGTCTTTATATATTTTTCTACCATGTTTATGAAAATAGAAAGCACCTCTTGTTGGAGGTGGATCTTCAGGATCTCTTGGGGCATGGAGTGATGTTTCATTTGGGACATTGAGTTTATATTGATTGTTTTGAGAACATTAATGATGTACTGTTTTGGTTTTTGGTATTCATTCTTGGTTTCTTCTACTATATCCCGTCAGATTTTTAGAAAATTTATGTGTATCATTATCTTCGATTATTTATGTGCAATTTTTTTCCCTTTTATCTTTTATTCTACCAAGTGATTGTTTCCAGCCCTTTGAGCTATTTTAGAATCATCTTTGGTATTATGGTACTGGGGTATCCAAGAATTTTCATGAAATATTGGTATCATATGTGTAGGTTGTTCATCATTCTTTGATGTAATTATAAAATTAATTGATGTTTTCTAGGCATTGTGTATAGTTATGAGTGAGTTCATGTTCATCTCTCATTATAATTATTGTTATGTCATTAGAGGTGGTTTGGTAATGGTGTCTTGAAGAATAAGTATATAATTTCCACTACTTTTTATTAGGATTGGTAGAAATCAAAATAGTTTTTTCTTATATGAATAAATTAATTTACATGTTTCTATTCTTTGAGTGTTGATCTGAGTAATTTTTCTGATGTCTTAAATGTTTTTTATGATGATGTGTATTATAATGACTCTGAGACGACATGTGAGTAGGATCTAGGAGGAGGCTGATGATGAACCACAACGAGAAAATCCTCTGGTGGACCAAATTCGTTTTGAGAATATTGTGCGTGCTATCCATGATCATGGATACACACATGAACCTTTTTGGATCAGGCTCTAGTTTTGGAACCTTAGAAGGATGAATTCTAGAATTATTCATAATTATTAATTCACTAGATTCTAGAAAAATTTCCTAATTCTAATGATCCTAAATAGGTTGAGGGTTGGATGATCAAGATAGATATTATTTTTGAGTTATTAGAAAATATAGATTCAATCATGGTGAAATATTCCACCATAAAGATGGAGGGAACTAATAGGATATGGTTGAATTTATTGGTTATAAAGAAGAATAAAATGTGTTCTGAGTGGAAGGACCTCAATATTCTCTTCACTATCTAGTTATATCGATAGTCTATGGTGTTGGAAAAGGATATAGAGTTTTTCAAACTCGTCCAAGCTGACACAACCATGACATAATTTGAAAACATATTCATATATCCTGTCTATATTACACAATATATTTTATGAAATGATACGATGAAGAATACAAAATTCAATATGCGGCCTCGATATGATATTAATTATAAGGTTTTATTACTTAATATATCTTAATATGATGGTGTGATAGATAGGTAATTGGTGGTTCAACTTGACCTAGCTGGTATGTCATGGTTGATGTGCATAGAGACATGGGTTTTTCGTGAAAGACATTGAAATATTAATAGAAATGTTTTCTGATCCTGCCATTGACCAGCAATGGAATTTTAAGGCCCCGTGATCCTAATAATAATTTTATAAAAATATTAATTATATTTTATATTACATGTGTGTGGTTTTCCAAAATAAGAAGAAGAATATCTCTTAAATATGGTATCTAATTCGAAATTGGAGATCATAAATGAATTCTTAGTATGGTGTTCAGCCTAGGTGCGAGCTAAGGTTTATTGATGTAGAATTTTCGGATGGGGAAACCTTAGACGAGCGCATTAGGTAATTTAATTTAATTAAATAATTTATTTAATGATCATGACAAAAATTATAAAAAATGGAGACTCGTATGGGAAATTAGAGACCACTATTGGGGTTGTGAGGTAGAGTTTACCATAAGAATGATCTATTGTTAGTCGGTACGAGACATCTGGTAAAGGTAGTTATTGGTGGGGGAATTTAATGAAAATGAATAATTTTTTTATTTATCATGAATTAAATAACCTACACCATTTTCATCTATAAGTAATATCCTACGTAAAAAAGACAGGGTTAGTCGTATAACCCTCAGATCATTGAGTGGAGCATACACCCCTTCTTCATTGGTGAATAGAGATAAGATGATAGTTTTTGATAAGATTGAAGTGAATCGGTAGACATCAAATGTAGAAGATCACCTTCATCACTATCATATGCATTCTTCAACAATGATTGATCAACAATCGATGTTAGACATATAAACATTGGTTTCCACCCTTATTATAAAAATATTTTGTAGGATAAAATCTGTTTACTTTGATCTATGTTTAAATGAAATCTTACATGTTCCCATGTATCAAAATAAATTATTTTTTAATTAATTCCTTGTATATGCCATGTTTTCCACCAAGGTTTTTCCACTATTAAATCCTTAGGAAATAATTCTTGGAAAAGAAAGTTTATCACCATTTTTATTTATTACTACCTCCACAATTCACCACAGTCTTCATCATTGGACCATGGGGTCATGATTCAACATTGATGAGATGGGTTTGATTATGATCGAACTCCTAGAATCATTGAGGATGAATGTAATACACACAAATCAATGATCTATATATGAAATGATAAATGATAAGGATGGTGTTTTGGGAATGGGTCAAATTGGTATCTTGGTAGGGGGTTTCCTATCATAGGTGGTTTAAGATCAGATTGATGATCCTTATCTTCCAAGTTGGAATGTGTTAAGGATGTAAAATGTTATATGATTGTTCCATGTGGAGTTCATGTATAGAGTCTCATAGAGGAAGATAATAAGATAGGGTGTAATAGTGTCTAAACATGAACTTTTTATGAGGTGGTATAATGTAGTCAAGGAAGTGGGTATTAATATACGTTCGATAATAATATTAACATCAAAAATAAATGTAGGTATGATTAATTAAATTAAATGGTTTTAATTTAATAAAATATATATTTTTGTTTCTGTTAATGGAATAACATTGTAAGAAAAATAATTTTAATTCCATAGAAGGGTTAAAAATAATTTGATGTTTTAAATAGGTTATTATTTAATTTTTTTTAATGAAATTTAAATATATTAAATGTATAGGATATGATACATGAAATGGTCTCATGACCACATACATATGAATACCGTCTTCCCATTGTACACATGATTGGATGGGCGGAAAAAATTTAGTTAATTTTATTATTATAATTAAAAATTATGATGATTGTTTAAACAAAATAATTGAGGGAATAATGAAATTAAGAAAGCGCCTTGAGGGGGAGATCTGACACGTGTGTAGGGGATGAGGCCATACACCTAATCCAAAATTGGTAATATTATTATAATATCATTATAATTAACGTTATAGTCTTTTAAACAACCCCATTTCTACCATAACTTCTAAGTGAATCTTTTCATTGACAAACAATTAGTGGCAATGTGACCAATTAATTGATATGGTCATTTTAAGACATATTTTGGATACGTTTTTTTAGACCTATGGTTCATGTCCATGAAACGCCTACTATTATTATTAATATTTTTATTGAGGAATCTCGTATTTGAAATATCTTATTAATTCATTGTCAAAATGATGAAACCTACGTGGTTTGGTGACCCTAATATTGAGGTATACATTTAATGACCAATATTGGATATTTAATTTATACACATGGTTTAGGTCCTGAAAGCACCAACTATTCATGCTACGGTGAAATTCCATTTCTAATCAGGTGTCTAATTTTGGAATGTGAATAACCTATCCTAAGATGTTTTCAATGAGTAGCGTAATTGTATGATCCATTTGTCCATCTAAGGTCATTTACAGAGGCATATATATGAAATTACGTTTTTCCCTTCGGGCTGGATAAATTCCTCATGCCTTCATAAATTATTTGGCTGAGACATGTCGTGTAGTAGCCTTACATGTCTTGTAGTACTGCAATGAAAAAAATATGTGTTCCAGGAAAGACAAGGGCATTCTGAATAGTGGTACCACATTCCCTTTTCGACCCTTAGACATTGTGTACTTCTTTATTCAACATCAACCTCTCATACCCACTTCGTTTGAATTCTTATTTTGGATCATGAGTGGACTATCCTGAGTGTTTTTCCACATTGAACATGATGGTGACCTCTGTAGATTATTTTGAGATATGACTTGTGATTTTATGGGTTTGGATCTTATATAGGTGATCCTAAACAACAATATTGATCATAATAGATCACCAGATACCCTTTGAGTGGAACCATCTTTTGGGGAAAGGAATGTGTCCTTAATGACTTTGAGTGGCACCCTCTAGTGGAGATATGAATTTTTCCTTGGGAATCCAATCTTCACCCTCCATTGGGGAAGGGAATCAATCCTTGATTAATTATAGTGGGAATATATAGTTAGTTTTTCCATGTGTCCTTGAGCATCTATGTTCCACCATTCTGCAACATCAGGTCTTGGTTCATCAATTGTTAGAGTTTCATCTTCTAGCTACACTAGGAATGAGTCCTTTGCCTTATGAGTAGAACAGTACCATGTTATCAGGGAATGAGTCTTATATTCTTAAGGTTTCACCTTCCAGCTAGGATGGGCACGAGTCATTCACCTTCCGAGTGGGTCAATCTGGCAGGGCAGGGCATGGGTCCTCAACAAACTAGAGTGGAATCCTCCAGCTAGGCTTGACATGATTCCTCAACCATTATATCGGAACCCTCTTATTTTTTAAGGTAATGAGTTATCTATATATATATTATGAACCTCAAATTTACAGTGTAGTGACTAGGCATAGCTTTACATGGATTTTTTCTACTCGAAAGACACATGAGATTATGGGTGTCCTTGATTGCCTTCAAGATCTTTTGGAGACTCCTTTCCTAGGATGGGCTATGAGTTCTATATCCCCTTACTCTCCCATTTGGAATTATTTTTATTGGACACATGCATACACATATATATCCCTAGCTTTGGATTTTGTTACTCTCCTCCCATGGTTTGTGAATACATGTGGGGTATTCCATGTGATTTCTATGTATATATTATTATAGTTGGTTGAGGTTACTCTACTGATATGTGTTTGAAATACTCTATGTGTAATCCATATACACATCATGTTGAGGCACAAGTGTTTGGATGAGGTAACTATCTCATTTTATTGCTTTGGGTTGGTCAAGTCCTAGTTTAATCTTCACTATATACAATCTAAATTCTTCTATTTTTCTCTTTCTTTTCCCCTTTTGATTTTGGACATCGTAATGGTTCTTTATATACTCAAACCTTCATTGGATTTCCCCACACGTGATATGTATTATGCATATGACGGACATTTCAATGTTGGTTTTAGAGGAGCTTAGAGATATCTTGTTTCACTAGACCATGTATGGTGGTCAGAGCATGAATATCAGGAGGTGGGATCTCTCAACATTTTATATTTATTATTGTTAGGTTCTGACATCATTCTATTTGGACACGTATTATACACTAGTTTTACATTCATTTTTCACTACCCTACTATAGTATTGTCTAGAGAGTTTACATGCAAGGATTTTTTCCAAGCTGTTTATTATATCAATTATTTATCCTATTAACTTAATCATTGAGATGGATGTGTGTGTAGGTACAAATTAATATTCACCCCTATGTTAGTTATTTCTTCAGCACTCAACACTATCCCATGGAATATAGAGGGGGTCTTGGGGTAGTCATGGCTCTCACCCTACTTGTTCGGGTCATGATAGTTTGGTATTAGTGGTGGTTAGTTCCTTGGGATAATTTTTGTGGTTGTCGCATTATGAGGATTTGGTTTTGACATAGGGAAATATATTAAACGATTTTCATGTGTGGATTTAAATACAAGGAACACAATGTTGGTCTGGGTGGCTGATGTGTCTATTAACGAAGACACTTACAAACTTTTTATCAACTTGGTTTAAAGAGTCATTAGTTGTATGGAAATTTCATACATGAATCATATAATATCGTGTCTTTGATTTTCATTCTCATGTATTCCCCCCATATATATATATATATGTATGTATTCTCATTTTAAAAATTGTAGGTCTCTATCACGTTTGAGATTCCTCCACAAAGACATCAAACTAGGTTAATGTTTCTCAGTTAAAATGATGATGTAATTAGTGATGAAAAATTAATTCCAGGGCCATCGTGTGAGGTCCTTCCTCCAGGCGGGATTTTGTAGTACCCCCACCTATTGGGTCATGGATAGTACTAGTAGAGTATGACGAGGATTCATGTAGTCTTAATGCACTTCCCATGTTCCATCTCTACTGGAAAATGATGTTTTGTAATGATATATATCCCTATGAAGTTGGGGAATAGAAGGAGTTGGTTATCAATGTTTTTAGGCTTGTGAAGATGTCGATCTTTCAAATAGTTAAACTAGAAACTACTCCTCTTTATAGAGTAGAAGCGTGTTTTTGTTGTTCCATTAGATGAAGAAGATGTGGTGAGTGTGCATTGAGGGTTCCATTGAAAGAGATTTCCCATGAATTTTTGATGATCCAAACTCCATTCTAAGGAGGTTGAGGCCAGGACTGATAATTGGGTTATGATATCTCACTTGGATTGGACCCCTTTAGATGGTGTTCCTCATAGTGAGACATTTCTATGGTGACGTAGGGTGTCAATAGAGCTCTGTGTTGGAGATCTTAAAGGTGGCTTAAAAAATTCAAGGAAGAAGGGCACATTCCCAACTAAGAAAAATTCCATTGATACAATTTAAAATAATTTCAGAGAGTAAGTGGTATACCAAAGTTGTTATTATCATGGTGTGTTGAATGAGTTCTTTTGACTTGTGTGTTTAATGTCTATCTAATGTAATAAAGCATAATATAATGTCATAGTTGGTTAAAATAGTTGGGAAATGAAATTGATAGCTTCGGGCAGCAAGAGCCAGTTGATCAGTGGTGTCGAGTGTGCTTTGGGGTGTATCATGTGTAATCACTAATCCATCTGTATTGATAACACAAATCCATAAACCCCATTTAATTCAACATAGACCCTATTCAATAGATATAGATACCATTAGAGGTGATTTTTCCAAACCATTGTGCTGAAGGATCCTACGTAGAGGGTTAGTGGTCACCTACTTCTTTTAATGGTGTGACTTGACTCTTTGTAGAGAGAGAGAGATATATATGATCTAACACGAAATATTCCCATAGATTCAGTGGTAACCTATGATGTTTTAATTTTAATTGATTCATCATTGACCATCCATGGTCAGATATTGAAAGAAGTGGGCATGTTAGTACTTCCGGGTTGCAGGATGAAATATTTCACTAGGGAGAAGAGTGATCCCCATATAGGGAAAGATGAGACCAGTTCATTGGAGGTTATAACCAGATTATCAATGGGATAATATTAACCTTAGTGTAGTGGATATTATAAAATATTACTTTCCAGAAACAACAGTTGGGGTTGATAAATTATTTCTTAAGGACAGTCTGGTTTTACCTCCCCATTATTAGTTAGAACTCTTCCATGAATTATGACATGGATGGCCTGATGTTTGTGTTAGAACATCGAATGACCTTGTTTGGTAGCGATATTTTTTAGTGTGTAAAATAGAGTCTACATAGGTAAAGAATCATATGACCCAGTTTGTTCACATAAGTATCCATGTGTTGTTAACCAAATATGTGGATAAGATCTCGATGCCAGTTGTGGATTGATGTTTCCTAATCCTGGAGTCTATCCGGGAGGATTATCCATCCCGGATAATCAATGAACTCTTAACCTACTAGTTGAAGGTTATGTGAATATAGGTGTTTGACCTCAGGATTAGTTATCCCCTACTCAATGGTTGAGAGGTGGATGTACCAAGCATGTCTTCTTAGAGCCTCTACAGTTAAATGATCTCTTAGTGATACCCTTTGGCTTGCTGGACACCCCAAAAGAGTTTACATGAATTATGATCCAAATCCATAACCATTCTTGGGTCAGTTCATGGAATTATTTTTATATATGACCATCATTTCCAACGTATCAAAGTTGGATCACAGTGGACACAATAGGATGGGGATAGAAATGATCTACAAGTATTAGTCATATGTTATCTCTCAAGGATCCAATTCTAGATTCGATGGTGCACTTTCTCCAGATAGAACATCCCAGACATGTTAGTGATTTTTGACCTTACAGAGTTTGAGGTGACACATGAATCAGGGAAACCCAATGTGTCGTAACGACAGAAGATACTCATAGTGAATTTTTCTATACAATGATTTCAAGTGATGAGACATAGTAGATAAAATCTATGATGATTGGTAGAGGGCTTGGTGTTCTACACATGCTGTAGCTGTAGAGGTATGGGAAGAACCCGTTGTATGATAACAACCATGGTAATTTGCTTTGTTAGTGTAGTAATTATTTTTTTCAAGGATCTGATGGAATTGAGAGGCTATATAGAAATAAATTTCTTCAAAAAGTGGAATGTCCCACGAATGGAGTCTATAAATAGAAATATAATTCCATGTTCAAATTCATAGTGAAAGTTTTAGCTTCTATATGATCTAATGCTGGTCAACATGGGATGTTCAAATTTTTCTACCGTTGGTAGGTTAATTGGATAAATTATTAATTTGAAAAATATATTTAATAATTGTAACCATAATAACTCCCAAAAACAGACTTTTATAAAAAATATGACACCATGGTTGGGATTAGAATACATATTTTAACCCAAGCAAGATATAAAGTTTGTCAATGTAAGAAATATAGTAAAGAAATTAGTTGGCAGGTGCATTTAAATAAAATAATTTATTTAATTATTTGTGTTGAATTAAAAGATATAAACCATTTTTCTCTGTATGTAGGATGCTATGGAAAGTCAGTAGGGTAATCCACATAACCCGGAGATCATTGAGAAGATCATTCACCCCTTATTCATTGGAAAATAGATACAGGATGATGATGAGTGATCAAATCAAAGTGAATTGAAAAACATCTAATTCATCAAATAAACATCATCACTAAATGATTATTTATTCACTAATGATCAATCCATAATTAGTATAGGAATCTTAATTTTTGGTTTGTTACCTTATGATTAAAATATTCCGTATCGAAAAAAATTTCTTTGATATGAATTTAAATAAACCATCACATTTCCCCATGTATTGAATTAGATTTTTATTTAAATATACTCTTTATCTATTTCATGTTTCACACATTGGTTTCCCGGATATGAAATCAGTGGGAAATTGCACATTAATATTGATTTTTATCAACTTTTTTATTGGTGTTTTTCCAATGTAGTTCATTGTGTTATTCATCATAGGACCATGGGGTCAGGAATCATCATTTTTGGGGTGGTTTAAAGTGAAATAAAACCCCTAGATTCATTGAGCTAGCACAAATGACATGTGGATTGATGATTTATGGATGAGATTATAAATGAGTAGGATATCGTTTTCTGAATGGATCAGATTGGTACTACGAGTGCAGGTTTGTGATTGTTGGTCTTTCAAGATTAGATCAACGATCCCTGTTTTTCAATATGCCAGGTGGTTATGATGTGTTGTGTGATGATATTGGTTCTATGTGGAGGTTATACATTATTTCTCATGGCATAGTATGCTTAGAATGGATGTGAATGTGGCCAGACTTGGACCTTTGATGAGGTGGTCGAACGTAGTCAACGTAGTAGGTGTTATTATTATCTTTAATAGTAATAATCACATAAAATAATATGTGTGTTACTAATTAAATTAAAAGAATTTAATTAAATAAAATAAATTTATTTTATAGAAATGGATTTAAATTTCCAAAAAAGTGTTTTATTTCATTTAATAGATTAAAAATTATTTTCTTATTTTAAAGGTGTATTAAATTTTTTAATCATTTTATTTAATTAAAATAAATATCTATGCTATTCTAAGTTAGAAGGTGGACCAAACAACTACATATGAAATGTTCCCCCTCCCCGTGTGAACATGATATGATATAGGTGAAAATTATATTAATTATATTATTTTAATTAATAATAATAGTGATTGGTTGAATGAAAAAAAGATAGAACAAAGAAATCAAGAAGGTGCCTTGAGGGGAAGATCAAGAATGCTTGAATGGGATGAGGCCATGTGCCTCATCAAAAAATTGTAATATAATAATAATATAATAATTATAACAAAATTTATTGTCAAAACCCTATTTTGGCCAAAAATATAATGATCAACTTTGGATTTACTAATGGTTAGTGGTAGTGTGACCCTAGAATTAAGTCAATCCTTTTAGGACTAATGTTGGAATTTTATTTGGGACTCGTGGATTAGGTACACTAAATGAAAATTATTTTAATTATTTTAGAATCCTCTATCTAACTTATATTATGCATTCTGTATCGGAACAACAAACCAAAGGTGTTTTGAAAGGCCTGACATTGAGGTGGGATTCTAATGTCTAATATTGGGTGTTTAATTTGGAATCCTAGATCATTACCATGAAACATCATTCATTAGTAATGCAATGAATTTAAATGTTTTTAATGAGTATCAAATTTGGGGAAGTTAATATCCTATTCTTGTAGTTTTTCCATAATGATCGCAATGACATGATCTGTTGGTCCATCCAGGGCCATTTATAGAGGCATATCAGTGAAATTTCATTTTTTCCCTTTGGACTGAATACGATCCAGTCAGTTTGTTATGATTTTATCCAAGACGTGTTGTGTAGTTCCCTTTCAAGCCACATAGTAATACACAGCAACAAGTCCATGTGTTTTGACGGACAAGTGAAAGTAGTAGAGTGGGACCACATATAGTGTGATTTCCTTATTTGTCATCTAATCCTTTATAAATCACCAACCTCCCAAATGTTATTCAGTTGGACTATTATTTTTTTATGCAGTTAGCATATCATTAGTGTTTTTTCATGTATAATATGATAGTGGAATATGTAGTGGATTTTCTGAAATGATTTAATATATTCTAAGAATAATGCTTATTCCATAAATATTTGATGACAATAATGATCATGCATGATCAAAAAGACATTCCAAGTGTCATCCTTCCATGGGGAAGAGCATGACTCCAAAATGATTTTGTTTGGAACTATAACACCCATTAATCTATGAAATATAATGTTTCAAATATATTTAATGGTTTTGATATTTTTTTATTTCACACAATATTGAATGTAGTTATTTATATATTAAGGAAGTATGTTTGGATTGTGTGAACTAAATACAAGACATACATTATCTTGTGGTACACACAACACTATGTTTGGCTTGTGTTACACATAATGTAGTGATCCTTAGATAGAATATGTAACACACAAGGGTTATTCTTTACCAATCTACATTATACAACTAATATTATTATTAAAATATTATTATAGCTACCACATTTCCATTGGAATAGAAGTGATTAATATTATAAACTAAATTTTGAAAATATTATTAAAAAATGTATATAAAATAAATCATTTGGTAATCAATTATTTAAAGTAAATGTAAATTCTATTTGAAAATAAATAAATTACATATCTAAGGAAACCATTTTTCAATGTATAATCACAATTTTATCCCAATAAATAAAAAAACCACGTTTTATTAATGCTTTAAATAAAATTTACATATAATATATTCAATGAATATTTTTTTACACATATCCAATAAATCTTATAGGAATAATATAAGAATAAATTAAATTTTATGAATAAAAATATAAATTATTTAAAAATTAATTTACTAACATTAAATGGAGAACCCAATATAAATAAAATTTTTGGAAAATTTATTTATTTCATACATAAAAATAAAATTCATCTTTGAATGAGGTACATAAAATTTATCTTAGGTTTATTTTTTTTATTTTTCTGTGATGTTTCATTTTTTGATAAATAGTGAAGAATACTAGATTTTAATTACAAAATAATTTTTCATCTAATTTAATTATAACATAAAAATATATTTTTTAAGTTTTTTCATGATTAATGAGATCAATATTTAATAATTTAGTCCAATTTAGTTCATTTTATTCAATTTTAGTTTGAAATTGGATGTAAAAAACAAACCAAACTTCTGAACATTTTACATAAAAACCTGTTTTGTCATCCTCTATACAGGATTAATTTTGAATTAATTTCTACCACATCTATGATTTTAATTTGAAAAAGTAGATTCCTTATATGAAAGAATAATAATATATAATATTAAATAATGTCAACATAGTTTTTAAAAAAAAAATAAGAGTGAAATAAATTAAAAATAACAACATTGATTAAGAGAATAACTATCTTAACAAGGGACTATACCATATACTGAAGAGCCAAAATGACGTAGAAACGTTTCCAGAATCCATTTGATCTAATTTTATCTATTATTAGAGCCACTTTTCGTAGAATATACATGGGTGGTATTAACTTTTCAAAAAAGTATTAGAATGTCACACTTCTACCACTATAAAAATACACTCTCCCCTCTCTCTAATTAAAACCACTCATGTATTGTCTCATATTTTGAATTAATTTTTTGAGGATATGTTATGGATTATTTTAGATAATAGTAGCTGAGACAGGGCATGTTTCTTTAGCCCGATGTTCCAGAAATAAATGATTGAAATATACTAAATATAATAAATATCACGAGGGGAGATTTTTCTTGAAAAAATGGATGAAATTATAAATGGGTGCCTGGATCTGAAATCCAAGGGAACTTTTGAGTTAATAAGGTGAGCGTTACCCTAGGAGTGACATAACATTAGTCAGTGAAAGATGTTTTTGGAAATGTCTTCATGGGTGCGTAAATGAATAAAATAAATTGAGAAAATTATGTTATTTAATTTGTGTTGACACAGATATTTATAATCATTAAATAGATTGTTATGTCAAAATAATAGGGTAACACACACAACCCTGGTGATGTTGGACAACCCTTGGAGAGAACGTCAGAGAATTATCTCAGTAGAACGATGAGGAGATCATGTATCGAAGATTGACACACATCATATTTGAAGGATCTCGCCAAAGAATGTGAAACAAATTCTTTATTTATAAGAGATCCATCCAAAAGATGGATGAGTGTGTATTTTGATTTGTTTCTTCTATGTTATTGATTAGTATAATGAACATTAATCAATAAATTAACATATTTATCCATGGATTTATTTTTATGCAGGATGGGTTATTTTGTTGGGTTTTGAAGGGAGAATATCATTATTATTTGATTTTTTTTATTTGTTGTTATAACAATGATAGATCAATATCAACAAAAATATAGATTAAGGATCATTACTATTATTTCTTCTTCTTCTTTTCTTACCCTATTAATGTTTAGTTTCATGCATTCTTCGTTTGGTCCAAGACTCAAAAAAATTCATATCAATCATTTATTCCACACCCATTTCATGGCACAACGATCCTAAATCATAGATCTGGTATCCATATGACACGATGAAGGTGGAATATCAATGATTGAGTGATTCATATGATAGTGGATTATATATTTTAAATTCATTGATATTCTTCAATGTATAATTAAGAATGTCATGTTCATTTTCTTTTCAGAGCATATATGATGATATAACACATAGTTTGATGAAGACAAGGCTTAGAGGAGTTGGGATCAACAATCATGTGGTTAAAAAAATCACCAGATCGACGGTCAGGGGAACCAAATCGAATTTAGGGGAATATATGGATTATAAACAAATTCCATACAATATGACATTAAACCCACATCAACACACTCTCTGGGATCCCCGAGTGGTAGATAGGATTTTTGGAGGAAGCTAAGAATCACAGAACATGTGGCCCCAGAAAAAAACTCAAATACATTAAAATATTTTCATATTTGAATAAATATTTTTGATATCTTTATAAGCAACACCATGTCTAGCTAATGCTACACACCGGACTGGGTTAGCTTGCATTATACTCATGACCGAGTTTTACGACCATTTAATAGTTCACCTATTTTAAAACTAAATTCTGCAAAGTTTATAAATTTTCATTTTCAAAATATAAATAAATTTTGATGTTCAAAATTTTATGAGGGATATTTTTTGGAATTTTTTTGAGATGTTTCATTTTTGGTTGAATTGTGAAAAATACATCCTTTTAGTAAAAAAATAATTTTTTTATTAAATATTAATATTAAATCATATTAATCTTTTTTTATAGTAAATATAGATCAATTATTATAATGTAGTTCAATCCAGTCCATTGGAAATTTATTATATTTAAATTAGTTATAAAAACATGTTGAACTTTGGAAAGTTTCTACATTAAAAACCAGCTTTCTCGCCATGTGGGTGTGATTAGTGTAAATAATAATTTTCCTATTTATGTGATTTAAATATTAAAAAAAGAACATAAAATATTGTAATCAGTAAAATATCTGTGTTCTAACAAGATAAAATTAATATTTGACCTAAAAAATTAGTGAATGTGATTAAAATTAATTACAGTGATTATGAAACGATTGTGCTTAATATTGGAATACACCATAATGATAAGGACCAAAATGACCTATAAACTTGTCCAAAATCCATTGGATGATAATAATTCTACCGTATACCCAAATTTATAAAATGTTATTGGTTATTGTGATACTATAAAATGGAAGTTCTATATATAAAAGTTTGAGATAGGAAAAATTCAAAAAGGGGTCATTCTTTACATTCATGATTTATAAAAATTTGAGATATGTAAAAAACATCATATTTTTTGTGATACATATCCTTTTGATAGGTAAATTGGTTTTCTATAATAATAATTTATCAATAATATTTATAGATGGTTTAGTTAAAAAAAATTCTTAAGAAACACAATTTTTTTGATTTATTAGTAATTAATTAACTAAAATAAATGATATTATTAAAATAGAAAGTTAAATATATTGATTATATTATTTTCATTAATAATATTTTTAGATGAATATATCATGTTTTACAACATTACAATAAATATATTTTAATTGAATTTTTATCGATATTTTGAAATAAAAATTAAATAAATAATGATAAATTGAAATTATTGTAATTTTAAAATAAAAGATATTTTATTAAATGATTTAAAATAATAAAATTTATTTATCATTAAAAGTTATTTTTAAGTGTTATTAAATTATAAAATTGTATATTAATAGATAAAGTGATCTATTATAATTAACATATTGACCCATATATTGTAAAAATGGTGTTAACATGGTCCGAGTTTAAGACTGGTTTTAGCATGTCACATGCGCTTGTTTTAAATAAAATTTTCAAAAATCATGTTTTTTTTATTTTAAAAATTAAATATAATATTATTAATTAATTTCATATATATTTTATATTAAATATCAATTTATTATAGTCTTAATTGTTAAAATACATAGAATGAAAATCTTTTAATAAACACCAAAATGATAAAATAGGGGAATCATAGAAGTTAGGGAACCAGATTATTAAAATGGAAATTTTTTTAGGTGGTGGAGGTTTTCATAAGACATTATTCCCCTTTAATAAATTATTTTTCCATTTTCAAGTCACATTAGGTAAGGCAGACCTCAAATTAAGGAATACCTTTTGATGTTTACAAGAGTACCTGTAGAGACCCGAAGCTTGACGTACATAGACTTTACATTACTTTTGCGGAATATTTAGTACATAACAAAAACACACACACAAGGATCGTAATAGTTTAGTATCTTTGGAAACTCGGAACGTAATCTTCTAATCGTGGTGAAATATCTTCAATATCTCCCATAAATATCTTCCCTTTTTTTACCTAAAACCATTCTTTATATCCTGGGGAAAAGAAAACATAATAGGGTGAGCTCAAATGCTCAGTAAGGGTAAACAAAAGAAATATCAATCACATCGTATACACAAGCACATAACTTTTGGAAATCTTAACCTGCAAAAGAGATCATAATTTCATAACATGGGATAAATCATGGAAGTGAAATGTAATCACAATAATAATAACTTAAAACATTAAACTTTGTGGCATACACACATAGTCATAGAGAATCATTTCTTGTTAGTCAAGACTCATTTCCAAGACTATCTTAGTGGACAAAGTCCCTTTCTGAACCGAGTCACCCTCGTTCCAGTCCTGTTTCACTGAAACGGTATAACCTACCATTCCAGCCATGTCATTCTCATGAGATATAAAATCTTTACCCAATCCATTGGAGGGAGATATAGGTCCCACCCATCTCATAATGATACCATTCTTATGTGTGCCACACAATCATAAATCATACATCATTGCATAACCCATGTAATACAAATGGGAATCTTAAACATCATGACATCATAAATAAATTCATATAAGATAAAGTAATTCATAAAAAAAATTCCATCACAACATGATCAAATCAATGTAATAATAGGGAAAAAATAGAACCCTTTATTATCTTAGATGGAAAATAATTTTGATAAAACACTTGAACTCCATTCTTGAGGAAAATATCCTTTCTTCTTAAAAAACATTTTTCCTTTCTTAACATGTCATACAACTTTAAACTAAAAGAATTTGATTAAAAATAAACTTGAAAACTTGTAAAGGATGCTTCTTGGAAATAATGTTTTAAAAATCCATTCATGTCGTATAAGTTAAAAAAACATTCTTCATACTTTTGTCGGAAAAGTCAAAAAGTACCCCGTACGAAAAACGACAAAAGATTCCATTCATATTCTTTACTAAAAACTCACCGAAGGGTAAAATTGGATTTAAACTATTGTAAGTGGATGGAAACAATATTACATATTGAGGGAACATGGATGTGGATGATAAAATACACCCTAGTAAATGCCAAAGTAAAAACAATCTCGGATAAAAATGAGATTGTGATATTTTCCCTTACCTTAGATCCGACTTGCTTTGTAAGTGTCCAAACCTCCTGTATAATGATTTAAATCATGTTATTGACTTATTCCAGAATCATATTAATTATTATTATATCATATATGGTCCACTTATGTCTTTATATTACCCGTTCTTTTGTAAATGCATGTTAAAATAGCGTTTTGGGTAAAATCGTCTCATTTGTCGTTCGTGTTTTTAACTTGTAATTATTAATATGATTACTTGGATCATGATTACTTATATCCAGAATGTAAAACATGATTTATATATAATATATATTCAGAATATATATATATATATAATATATCGATAAATGGAATGAAATACACCGTTCATGGAGACGGTAGTCCGTACGTACGCATGAACGATGTTTTCGTTTCCTTATTGAATTGAATGGAATTAAGTAGATGACATCCATATAAATATACATAAATACAGTATCATTATTATGTCATATATTTCATTAGTACTTATTATATATACTTTATAATCATTCATGAATGGTTAATCATTGAGAATGGATCTTATCGCGTCGTGGAGACGGTAGTCCGTACGTACGCACGAGCGATGATATCGTTCCCATGGTCGTGGAATTGTGCTGAAGTGTATTTATACTATTTAAGTATCAATATCACTTTATATTAATCATATATAGTTACTCATTACACCATTATACCCATCCAATTAAGGTGGTGGCGGAAAATTGATTACACCACGGCGTGGAGACGGTATTCCGTACGTACGCACGCGCGGTGATTTCCTTTTTCCATAGGATGGATAGAAGGTTAATTAGAGTTGTTTCATATTTATAATAACATATCAGTATATAAGAAATACTGATGTTATTACTTTATCATGAAACAACTAAATAAGAAGAAGTTGAAGAAGAAAGAAATTGAAAATGATTGGTAATGGATATTACCTCTTTTTGACGCGCCTTTTCTTAACCTCCACTTAAATAATTAAGGATGGTCTTTGAAGAAGACCAGGACCTCTAGGATGATACTAGGGAAGTGGAGAAGATATTTTGGCAGGGGTTGGCCGAGCTTGAAGGCTAAATGTTGTGTGAGGAAGAGAGGGAGGAGGTGCCCTTTTATAAGGGAGGAGAGGGGCATCTTAGGAAAATCTCAAAATATTATTTTATATTAAGGTCAAATTCGGTTTATAATGGTTCCAAATGGTCTTATTTCGAAGATAAAGTGGGGATGTGTCGAAATAATCTCATCCAATAGGATTTAGACAAGCTTAGGTTATTATTTTAACCTTATCAATTAGATTTAACTCTAAGTTAAATAATTTAACTTTTACCGTGTCTTTTTGTTTTCTTACACTATATGGTTAATAACCTTATTATATGAAGCCAAACGAACCCCAAGTTGTTTATTATTAATATCTCTATCCTAATATAAGTCATTTGGCCGAACCATAGATTTTTAGGAATGAAATAACAATTAATAATATAATATTTGTTTTAGAAACTAATTTATGTCAATTTTGACACTATATGGTAATTGATTTTTGTGAAAATCATAACAAAATGATAAGTTCGAAAAAGGTTAATTAAAGCAATACTAACATGTCATATTAACCTAAAAAATTAGTGTAATGCATAAAAAGTCTTAAATTACATTTATTTTGGTATTTATAACATCAATTATGTCAATATTTCATTAATAAGATCATTACTGCATCATCTTTGTGTCATAAATAAATTAAATTATTTGATGTCTAAAAATTACAAATAAAATACCATTATGTGGGAAATTTTTTTACATTTCTAATTAATATTTACAATCGAATTTATCTTATGTATAACTCTATATTAAAAATGTTTTAGTAAATAAACTTTGATTTTAACTCTTTTAACTCTTCTTTGAATTAAATAATAATAAATGTCCTAATCTGATTCATGTGGGCCTAAATGGTCATATTTTATTCCTAAGTTTTTTTTGGTCGAAATACACTTGTCCAATAGGATTAGGATATGTGTTAGGATAATATTAATATCATTTTTACCCTTAATTACCCTATTTACTTTTAACTGTGGTAAATAAAAGTAAAAAGTTACTATTCACCAAAAATTATTTTCATCTCATTGAACTACATTTTACATACTGACATCAACTGTGTCTCTCGGATTTTTGAAATTCCATTAACAGAAGCGGTAAAATTAAGATTTATGAAAAAATTAATTTTTTTAACTACCAATTAGTAGTTTCACTATTCATCAAAAATTGAAGTTTTTCAGAAAAATGCCAAAATTTCACCCTAAGCTATAATTGATATTATGAATTAAAAAATGATTTCTATTTTACAAAATTCCCAACATATAATTTGCATTAATTAATTTTTAACTTAATTTCCGCTGTCACAACAAATAGCAAGTTTTTAAGAGATAATAACTATCAAAAGATTAACACTTGTTTATGTCTGGTGTAAATGTGAAATTACATCCAATGACCAACATTGTATTGAATTGTAAAAATATATTATTAATATAAATTAAAACCACTCAAATTAATAATTTATCACTATTAATTATTTCGATTAAAAAATTTGTTTTTAATTAAAATTTATTAATTTTCACTATTCATCAGAAAATGAATGTTATCCGAAAAGTACCAAAATTTCACCCTAAGCTAATTTCGATATTAAGAATCCAAAAATAAAGTCCATTTTGAAAAATAAAAATTACAAAATTTCAAAAAGTGGTTATTACTATTCATGACGGCTAGTTTTAATAATATTTTAATAGCATATTGCTGTTTAGTGAAACTCGTTATTGTGTACTACACACACTATCGAGGAAGGTCGTGATTGCGTGTAATGGAAGGCAAGTCAAGGATGCATGTTGTGAAAGATTCTTTTGGTGTAGCGTACAACACAAGACATTAATAAAATTAAAAAGATTATATTTCATAAAATTTTGGGGTGTTACATTCTACCACCCTTAAAATGAATGTCGCCCACGAAATTCGTCGGGGTTATAAATGGTTTACTATTCGAAAGTTTCTTTAATAGAAACCCACATCGTAAAAAGGAATACCAAAACCAATCTTTAAAAACAAATGTATGAAACGTAACGGTTACCCAAATAAACTAATCACTGGGTTTCCACATAGGTGAAAATATGGATATGGAAGAGAAATCTAACCATCATGTTCTGATGGAGAGTGGTGGAGAACATGGCTATGGAAAAGCCAGTAATCAAAAATCCATAAATTTGTGATGATCTAAGGTACCATCTGATTCATCAGATATAAGAGCACTAAGACAACATTTTTGGTTTTCACGATCATTTCCCTAAAGTTGATGAAATTCAAATTAGAAGAAATACTTTCGTGATTTTGGTATAGTCTCACAGTTTGTCGTTCTTTGGACAATTTCCACTTCATCTCTTAAAGAAATTAAGTTGAATTATGTCATTCGTGATGTGTTAGCAGATCATGTGATAGAATGATGGGCCATTCCATCTCTTTCAAACAAATGGTTAGCAAACGTTATAAGTCCATCTTATGGTTAATCGTATATGGTTCTAAAAATGAACTTATACTTCATATATCATACCACTTAATAAAATAAAACTAGTTTCTACTAACCAGGGACTTCCTGTAGGCCAGTGGTAGGTAATAAAAGCCAGTCGCACTTCGATTGTGGGTTCGATTCCCACAGCCTTGTCCGATGCGATGGGCTGTCACCCGTCCTGCAGGTTGTCCTTTTTCTAAAACTATATTACTATAACATCCCATCAATAATATCGAAAAAACATCTATCCTTAAACAATAATAACTTATGTCCAACATAATCCATTCCAATCTTTAGGCTTATCCATAATACTGCAGTCCACTCTCATAACATAATGAAAATGATTACCAGAGATTTAATACCATCGTTGATCCCCATATATCATAAGATATGTTTTTTTGGTCACATTCCAAACATTCAAAGACCTTAATCATGTATTCTCTTGAATACCCATTGAACCTTAGTGAAAACATGAATGCAGTTAAAAGTTAACACCTTCCACATACCAAAATCCTCAAAATTCTATATACTCAAACCATGATATCACTTAGTCCTTATATCAATCATGAGCTCATGAATACTGTCAAATATTTCATTTTCTCATTTTTCCTTCATTATGCGCATATCATTCTTTTTCCAAAAATATCTCAATCACTTCCCATGGTTACTGGTACCATAAAATTATTTAAAACCACAATAGACCAATACATAAATATTCCAATATTCCACGATACTATATACAACACTATTTTGGAATCCCATTACATAAACACTTAATCATTCCACCACATCGTTTTCATATTCAACATCGCCAATAGTGATCGCATGTGACTTCCCTTTGTCCTTTGCCTTAAGTGGTTTCTCATGATGATCATCACTAACCCTTGGATTAGGGCATTTATTAGCATAATGCCCCATTTCCTTGCACTTGAAGCATTGAAGTGTTGCTGGTGCGTTCTCTGTAGTCTTTGCTTTATTCACATCATTAGAAACCGTTTTTCCATTATTTCGACACTCAGCTGCTCGATGACCTTCTTTTCCACACTTAAAACATTTTCTAGTCCCTTTAAGACAATCTCCACCATGATTCTTTCCACACTTTGATCATAAGGAAACATTCATCTTCTTTTCACCATTATTATGAGATTTCTCCTTGAACTCCATCTTTCGTTTCTTGTCAAAACCATGAGATGGATATGTAACACGAACTTCCATTTCTACCTTGATATCAAAACGCACAATTTCTTCATAGCTACTGAAGTCTCTTATAGCTAATGCCCTTCGAAGACTTGGTTTTAAGCCACTGAAAAATTGATCAACTCTACTTTCAGGTTGGATGATAATGTCAGATGCATACCTTGCAAGTCTTGTAAAATTTGCTTTGTATATACCAACAGATTCATCATCCTTCTGCTTCAGCTCAAGAAATCCCTTTTCCATCTTTGTTCTAAGAATACGAGGGAAGTACTTACTGAAAAACAAGTTCGTGAAGTCGTCCCATTCCATGGACTCAATTTCATCTCTTGGCCTCGTATTCTTGATAAGATTCCACCATTGATCAGCTTCACCTTCCAAACGATATACTGCTAAGATGAATTTATCATGCTTAGAACATTGATGAACTGAAAATATCTTTTCAGTGGTACTGATCCATTGTTCAGCAACAAGTGGATTGGAAGACCCACTGAAAGAAGGTGGACGTTGCCTCATGAAGGACTCAATAGAATATTGTTCCCTTCTCTGCTCATTTGGAAGTCCAGAATGATTCATAGCTTGTGTAAGTATAGAAATAAGATTTTTCACTCCATCTCCCATAACATTTGTTTGTTCAGGAGGGAAATCATTGCATTGTCCATTGCATTGATCAATACGGTTCCTTTGGGTTCTAGCCATCGTCTAAAACCCAAAAATAATAGTGTGAGAGGAAAAAATCATGCTAGGGAAAACAACATAATAAAGGGGGAGTACCTTCAATATCTAACATCTTAGGTTTAATTCTATGATCGTTAGTGTAATTATAGTACTATAACCTATACATATACTTAACCTTAGGGACATCCCTAGACATACCTTAGAAATATCTCTTGGGATCTCACTAATGCTTTCGCATCCTAGTTTCCAAAGGTTGACTAAACCTTTCCTCTGATACCAACTGTAGGGACCCGAAGCTTGACGTACATGGACTTTACATTACTTTTGCAGAATACTTAGTACATAAACAAAACACACACACAAGGATCGTAATAGTTTAGTGTCTTTGTAAACTCAGAATGTAATCTTCTAATCGTGGTGAAAGATCTTCAATATCTCCCATAATGATCTTCCCTTTTTTTACCTAAAACCTTTCTTTATATCCTAGGGAAAAGAAAACATAATAGGGTGAGCTCAAATGCTCAGTAAGGGTAAACAAAAGAAATATCAATCACATCATATACACAAGCACATAACTTTTGGAAATCTTAACCTGCAAAAGAGATCATAATTTCATAACATGGGATAAATCATGGCAGTGGAATTTAATCACAATAATCATAAATTAAAACATGAAACTTTGTGGAATACACACATAGTCATAGAGAATCATTTATTGATAGTCAAGACTCATTTCCAAGACTATCTTAGTGGACAGAGCCCCTTTCTGAACCGAGTCACCCTCTTTCCAGTCCTGTTTCACTGAACCGGTATAACCTACTATTCCAGCCATGTCTATCTCATGAGATATAAAATCTTTACCCAATGCATTGGAGGGAGATATAGGTCCCACCCATCTCATAAGGATACCATTCTTATGTGTGCCACAAAATCATAAATTATACATCATTTCATAACCCATGTAATACAAATGGGAATCATAAACATCATGACATCATAAATCAATTCATATAAGATAAAGGAATTCAAAAAAATAATTCCATCACATCATGGTCAAATCAATGTAATAATTGGGATAAAAACATAACCCTTTATTATCTTATATGGAAAATAATTTTGATAAAACACTTGAACTCCATTCTTGAGAAAAATATCCTTCCTTCTTCAAAAACATTTTTCCTTTATTAACATGTCATACAACTTTAAACTAAAATAATTTGATTAAAAATAAACTTGAAAACTTGTAAAGGATGCTTCTTGGAAATAATGTTTTAAAAATCCATTCATGTCGTATAAGTTAAAAAAACATTCTTCGTACTTTTGTCAGAAAAGTCAAAAAGTACCCCGTACAAAAAACGACAAAAGATTCCTTTCATATTCTTTACTAAAAACTCACCGAAGGGTAAAATTGTATTTAAACTATTGTAAGTGGATGGAAACAATATTACATATTGAGGGAACATGGATTTGGAGGATAAAATACACCCCAGTAAATGCCAAAGTAAAAACAATCTCGGATAAAAATGAGATTGTGATATTTTCCCTTACCTTAGGTCCTACTTGCTTTGTAAGTGTCTGAACCTACTGTATAATTATTTAAATATTGTTATTGACTTATTCCAGAATCATATTCATGTTTTTATATCATATATGGTCCACTTATGACTTTATATTACCCGTTCTTTTGTAAATTCATGTTAAAGTAGCATTTTGGGTAAAATCGTCTCATTTGTCGTTCGTGTTTTTAACTTGTAATTATTAATATGATTACTTGGATCATGATTACTTATATACAGAATGTAAAACATGATTTATATATAATATATATTCATAATATATATATATAATATATCGATAAATGGAATGAAATACACCGTTCATGGAGATGGTAGTCCGTACGTACGCATGAACGCTGTTTTCGTTTCCTTATTGAATTGAATGGAATTAATTAGATGACATACATATAATATACATAAATCCAGTAACATTATTATGTCATATATTTCATTAGTACTTATTATATATACTTTATAATCATTCATGAATGGTTAATCATTTAGAATGAATCTCATCGCGTCGTGGAGACGGTAGTCCGTACGTACGCACGAGCGATGATATCGTTCCCATGGTCATGGAATTGTGTTTAAGTGTATGTATACTATTTAAGTATCAATATAACTTTATATTAATCATATATAGTTACTCATTACACCATTATACCCATCCAATTAAGGTGGTGGCGGAAAATAGATTACACCACGGCGTGGAGACGGTATTCCATACGTACGCACGCGCGGTGATTTCCTTTTTCCGTAGGATGGATAGAAGGTTAATTAGAGCTGTTTCATATTTATAATAACAAATAAGTTTATAAGAAATACTGATTTTATTACTTTATCATGAAACAACTAAAGAAGAAGAAGTTGAAGAAGAATGAAATTGAAAAATATTGGTAATGGATATTACCTCTTTTTGACGCGCCTTTTCTTAACCTCCACTTAAAGAACTAAGGATGGTCTTTGAAGAAGACCATGACATCTTGGATGATACTAGGGAAGTGGAGAAGAGATTTCGGCAGGGGTTGGCCGAGCTTGAAGGCTCAAAGTTGTGTGAGGAAGAGAGGGAGGAGGTGCCCTTTTATAAGGGAGGAGAGGGGCATCTTAGGAAAATATCAAAATATTATTTTATATTAAGGTAAAATTCGGTTTCTAATGGTTCCAAATGGTCTTATTTTGAAGATAAAGTGGGGATGGGTCGAAATCCTCTCATC
Organism: Viscum album; assembly: GCA_963277665.1. Taxonomy (NCBI): domain Eukaryota; kingdom Viridiplantae; phylum Streptophyta; class Magnoliopsida; order Santalales; family Viscaceae; genus Viscum; species Viscum album. The sequence goes on along the minus strand of OY728133.1, from coordinate 1,823,612,096 downwards.
CAATAGGATTTAGACAAGTTTAGGTTATTATTTTAACCTTATCAATTAGATTTAACTCTAAGTTAAATAATTTAACTTTTACCGTGTCTTTTTGTTTTCTTACACTATATGGTTAATAACCTTACTATATGTAGCCAAAAGAACCCCAAGTTGTTTATTATTAATATATCTATCCTTATCTAAGTCATTTGGCCGAACCTTAGATTTTTAGGAATTAAATAACAATTAATAATATAATATTTGTTTTAAAAACTAATTTATGTCAATTTTGACACTATTTGGTAATTGATTTTTGTGAAAATCATAACAGAATGATAAGTTCTAAGAAAGTTAATTAAATCAATAATAACATGTCATATTAACCTATAAAATTAGTGGAATACATAAAATGTCTTAAATTACATTTATTTTGGTGTTTATAACATCAATTATATCAATATTTCATTAATAAGATTATTACTGCATCATCTTTGTGTCATAAATAAATTAAATTATTTGATGTCTAAAAATTAAAAATAAAATACCATTATGTGGGAAATATTTTTATATTTCTAATGAATATTTACAATCGAATTTATCTTATGTATAACCCTATATTAAAAATGTTTTAGTAAATAATCATTGATTTTAACTCTTTTAACTCTTCTTTGAATTAAATAATCATAAATGTCCTAATCTAATTCAAGTGGGCCTAAATGGTCATATTTTATTCCTAAGTTTGTTTTTGGTAGAAATACACTTGTCCAATAGGATTATTACATGTGTTAGGGTAATATTAATTTCATTTTTACCCTTAATTACCCTATTTACTTTTAACCGTGGTAATAAATGTAAAAAGTTACTGTTCACCAAAAAATATTTTCATCTCATTGAACCACATTTTACTTACTGACATCAACCGTGTCTCTCGGATTTTTGAAATTCCATTCACAGAAGTGGTAAAATTAAGATTTATGAAAAAATTAATTTTTTTAACTACCACTTAGTAGTTTCACTATTCATCAAATATTGAAGTTTTTCAGAAAAATTCCAAAATTTCACCCTAAGCTATAATTGATATTCCGAATTCAAAAATGATTTATATTTTACAAAATTCCCAACATATAAGTTGCATTAATTAATTTTATAATTAATTTCCGCTCTCACAACAAATAGCGTGTTTTTAAGAGATAATAACTATCATAAGATTAACACTTGTTTATGTCTGGTGTAAATGTGAAATTACATCCAATGACCAACATTGTATTGAATTGTAAAAATATATTCTAAATATACATTAAAACCACTAAAATTAATAATTTATCACTATTAATTATTTCGATTAAAAAAGTTGTTTTTAATTAAAATTTAGTAATTTTCACTATTCATCAGAAAATGAATGTTATCCGAAAAGTACCAAAATTTCACCCTAAGCTAATTTTGATATTAAGAATCCAAAAATAAAGTCCATTTTGAAAAATAAATTTACAAAATTTCAAAAAGATGTTATTACTATTCATAACGGCTAGTTTTAATAATATTTTAATAGCATATTGCTGTTTAGTGAAACTCGTTATTGTGTACTACACACGCTATCGAGGAAGGTCGCGATTGTGTGTAATGGAAGGAAAGTCAAGGATGCATGTTGTGAAAGCTTCTTTTGGTGTAGCGTACAACACAAGACATTAATAAAATTAAAAAGAATATTTTTCATAAAATTTCGGGGTGTTACAGTTCCACTCCCCCTCCACTATAAAAATAAATGCTCTCTACAACTTACTCACACATTTCAAAACACATTGGATTGACCATGATCAGACCAAATAGCTCTCGGAAATACCTATACTAATACAAGAATACTTACTTTTGTTAGAAATCTATCCAAGTATGACTTTTGGTACAAACCAAAAGATGTTACACGATTAATAGGTAACGTCTTCTCTCAAGCTCTCTAGTTTCATTTTCATTTTACACCCATAAAGTATACGTATTCTATGCTTATAAAACAATAAAATTATAATAAATATACTATTATGTTGTTTTTTTATTTGTTAGACCTACAATTATATTAGATTCTATCTAATGGACAATTAATATACTTTTACGTGTACGACAAACTATCGCCTCGAGAAATGATGATTGTTCATTTTTTCCTTCATTGTCGAAAATGGAAAAATTTTATGATGGATAATATATTAACATATGGGGATATATATGATATATATAATTTATTTATCTTTATTTAATTTTATTTATAATATATACCTCTATAAATTATGTTTGCGTAAATATGAGAACATTTCTTGTGGAAGTGTGGTCAACTGCCCCTCAATACGATATAATCTATTCTTTTTATAAATGGAAGTATTAAGGATTTTATTAATAAGAATATATTAAATATATAACATATATATGTAACATAATTATAATTGAAATATGGATCATTTAAATTTAATTATTTTAAATCCAACAATAAAATAAATGTATCAATCAGGCATACGTACGACCTAATGTCTCCAAGAAGGGTTAAAATCATTTATTACCACCAAATATTAGGGAATGTTATAAATACATATTTAATGAATATATAATATAATTAATACTTTTTTTACATTCTGTATATGATGAAATCTTGATCTATGTAACAGTAACAATATGTAACAAGTCAAAACAGACTTGAGAAAACATGGCAATTAACACCTAAAATAGTTATAATAATGAATGAATGTTAACAAACCAGTAATAACATATTATAGGACGATGATAGATGATATAATAAACATGATTAAGGTTTTTGAATAAATTAATAATATATTTTAAACTAATATACAAGATTATAAATACCAAAAAACAAAAGGAAGGTTTAGGTAAGGGGTTTCACCTCAATATACATTCCATTGAGACTTATTTGTAGATATGTACCAATTATATTTTATATGATGTTTATAATTCCATTTGAAATGTTATATCATAAATATTATTAATCACCTGATACTATAATTTTTATTTTATTCCTTCAGGGGGATTATTATTTATCTGTTTCGAAGTGTTATGAGACAATTTGAAATGTTTAAATATTGTTTTCCTCAAGATTTTTTTAATGATTATCTTTTCAATCAATTATCCTTTAATGATTTTTAACTTTATATTGAAACAATAAATTTATCTTAATCATTTATCCATTGAAATTTACTTGAATATCCATTTTTTTATGTGATGGATATTATTATTTCCCAAACCATATATCATTTTACATACAATGTTTATGTTGACAGTTATTTGATTAATTGGGGAATAATTGATAAATTTGTATCCCTTATTCAATATCATTATTCGATATGTCATATTGTTTATTATATCAAAATATTATTAGATATGATTAATTAAATTTATAGATACTTCATCATAGGGGCCTGGTAATATATATCCCCATGATGTATCTGTAGTCTTGTGAGATGAAATCATTGAAAAATAAGTTGGGGTTTTACTTGATAACTAAAACCTCTTGTGAAATGTCCGGACAGTTCTAGTTCCATGCACCTTGGAAACATGAAATCCTATAATCCATAATATAACTCATTTAGTTTCAGTTATTATTAATCATTTAGAATTTATTTCATCATATCTACGGATACAATTAATTTTCATTTTACTGATATAATGGAATGTGTTTCAATTTAGTGACACCCTGAGATTTTGAGAATTATTATTTTATCTAATTAATTTAACTTTTCAATATTTTTCATTTCACATGACAATGTAAATAGTTATATATATATATATTAAAAATATAATTAAAACATTCCTTTTAAATAGAAATTCCAACTTGTCTTGTGCTGAGGCATTACCAATATGGCCTGCACTAAATGAAATTCCAACTTGGCTTTCACTATAACTAACAACGACTTGGTGTATAATGAAAACAACTCTGAGTTTCTATAAAATAAGTCTTTTTATTATTTTTATTATTTAAATAACAAAATTATAACCTATCCATTAACCTTAGTAATAAATACTATTCAAATATTTTTGTTTTAAATAAATAAAACATATTGATCATGAAATATAACTTTTTTGGAAATATAATTTTATGATAAGAAAGTAGTTTTCTTGAATGAATATATTTTAAAAGTAAAATTAATTTTAGAAAAATTTATTAATTTAGTTGGATAAAATAAAATTAATTTTTTAATCTATAACATATAAATTATATCAGGGTGAAATCTTTGGGTTTTTCTGAGACACATCATTTTGTAATGAATAGTTATAAAATACTTCTTTTTTTAAAGAAAACAATTTTTTTATAATTAATTATTTATTATAAATGAAATTATAAATATTTTTTAATGTAAAATTAGATTAATATTACATATATTAACAAAAAAATTCATTATAATAAAATTTTATTTTAAACTAAATATAAATTCATTACAACCTTTTTAAAATTTTCATACAATAAACCCTCATTATTTCCTCCCATATGTGAGATTGGCACTAATCTTAATTTTTCAGCTTCGGTGATTGAAATTTCAAAAATACTACCTAAAACTTTGTATTATGTCTAATATTTAGTGTCCAATAACACCATGATAACTTTCGACCAAAATGATACGTAAAAGTCATTTAAATTAAGCATAGCGTTTAAGGCCAAATTAATATTAAATAGGGACTAACACTTAAAATTATAGAACAAAAAGACCTAAATTTTTTCCAACACCAATGTTATGCCCATAGTTCATCAATACAAATTAAAGTATTAATATGGTTTGTTTTGTTGAATTTTAAGAGTTACTAAAATGTTAACACCTATAACGTCCCGGTTCCGGAAGCCACCTAGAGGCGCCCCATACCCGGTTGGTCACATGGACTCAAGCGCATTTCCCCAAATGCCAGAGGCTACCGAATAGCAGTGAGGGCCTTTGGTGTGATAGTAGGGAAACTATGCCCTCATTGGAAGAGTACATAGCAGAAGTAAACAATCATATAATAGAGGAAGTAGTAAATATCCAACAACAATAAATAGTAGAAGACTAAAACAATAAACAACTGGAGCACACATGTATATATAAAATGATGCAGGATACATATGTCTAGGAATGCAGCCAAGTAAGGAACAATTCTGAACACAATACTACTCCAATGTAAAAAAGAAAAGTAAACAAGCAACTCCTCAGCATCGCAAGCCTTAGCTTGGTCCCATGCTCTCCTCCTCCAACACAATCAAGTACCGGAAGTCAAAGGGAGCTTTCCCTTGCCTATACCTGCAACAACATAGTCTTTTTAGGACCAAAAGAATGACCCAAACATGGTTTGAGACTAATCAAAATAGGCAACCTCCAAAATATCTATGCCTTACAGTCAGTGAGTATATGGAAGGTAATAGTACAGTAAGTAGTAAACACTAATAGAAGACTACAAGAATTAAACAGTAACAGTAGTCATCAGGCAGTAAACAGTAATCAATAACAGGATGATATAAAATAGTAATCAAACCACAGAATAACAAGAAGCAGAGAAGCAATCATATAACCACAACAGGAACCCATCTGGAAGTACTCGCAGCCAACTCATCTGGTCTTATCCAAGAAGTACCAACAACCCTCTAGGAAGTGTACTCAGCCTAACCCCTCTGGTTTGGTCATACGAAATTATAAATCTCTCTGGGGAAGCTCGCTTGGTCAATTCCACTTATAGTCAAGGGTAGTCAGGGAAACTCTGAGGAAGATCAAATGGTCTAACCCTCTTATATCCCCAAGGTCTAGAAACTCAATGAGGAAGCTTGCTTGGTCAATTCCTTCTATAGTCTCAGGTCTATCACAGACTCCCTATGGAAGCTCACTCAGTCATTTCCTTCTATAGCCTGGAAAGGTTTGAATGAAATTCAAACAAAGTAAAGACACTTTGACAAAGCTCACTCGGTCTACCATCCTATAGTCTATAATATCCAAGACTCTCTGGGAATCTCACTCGGTCTATCCCCTATAGTCTATAATGTCTAATACTCTCTAAGGAAGCTCACTCAGTCTACCCTCATGTAGTCTATATTGTCCAATATTCTCTGGGAAGCTCACTCGGTCTATCCCTTATAGTCTATAGCACCAGGTTCTCATGGTCCCGTGCCAGTCAGTGCATAATAATTCTATAAGTCCAAAGTACACCTATAGAGCTACTTGGATAAACAGTCTACAAAAAACAACATTTCAAGAATATCATTCTATCATACAGTCACAAGGCATGGAAAACTGGTATAACGACCAAAGGCTAACAAGACCCATAATTTGCAACAAGAACAAAGGAATGGGAAAAACATCCAAGCATAGCAAAAATCCTCATACATGATCAAATTACCTGAACACAAGCATACAAGAATGGCAGGAAAACAACAGGGCCAAAACAGTAAACATGCAATACCCCATTCAGGGGTATTGGTGGAATTTGCTCATAAAACTCAATGACATAAAAAGGTAAGGCACAAACCTTCTATCTGGATTCTAGGAGATCAAAATAATATAACCATGAGGCTTGATTCTCCTTATAACGACATATATCTATGAAAATACACAAAATGTTCAACCCATGATATCTTGAGAAAGAGGGAAAATCATGGAATGAAATTCAAGATGAAGGAACAGCTCACCACTAGAGTTCCAACGCAATAGATGGCAGTCGATTCGGCAAAAGGACAGAGGATTGGGGGCTCGGAGGATGTTTGTGGCCGTACGGGTCACTCTCACTTGAGGAACCTGGAGAAGAAGTTATTTTCGTCGATTAAGCGCGACTGATAAAGCTATAATTTTCATATATTATATACTATATTTCAATTTTCTAATACCCACCATAGTGTTATTTTATGTGGAATTGTCACATTTTTAGGATTTGGTGGAATTTTGAGCTCAAATGCAAAAATGGCTTAATTTTGGTGTTTAACTGTTTTATTTAATTTAATTATCTAGGCCATATCATTTTATAAACTGATCCAAATTGTGAAATTCATTTTCTATAGGTTTAATAACATCATTGGCCGAATTTCATCCTTCTGGAGTCCCAACTCAATCAATCATTTGGAGGCCCAAAACCAGCTCAGAATCCGGACCTCAAAAACTGTTTGTAGATTTGGAAGATTTTAATTATGAGATTTTATCTCGAATATGACCTATCAAATGGATCTGATATTCAACAAGGAGCTGGAGCAGGAATTAATGAACATCTTTAATTAAGGATGCCACGTCTGAATCGGCTGTTTTCATGGTCTTAATGTCATGGGAAGTTGGAGTTGTGGAAGACGAAGAGTCACATGGACAGATTTAATTGTCCGCCCCAAAACAGTCATAACTCCATCATATGTGGACCACTCTGGCTGCAATTTTGTGGAGGGACGCGGCAGCAGATAAGGAACAAGTTTCAAGAAGGGAACATTTACCAATTCGGTCATTTAATGGGCCTAAATGTCTCTCAAATCCTAAGGACAGAATTGAGTCGAGATTTCATCAACCATTTTCCCTATAAATATATATCTCTTCTCTCTTTTACAAGGATAGATATTTCACGGGGGCTAAGGTGGAGTTTTTATTATGTAATTGTTCTTTATAGTTATAATATATATTGGTGTAGATTTCTTCTTCTTCTTTTCATTTATTCTTTTCTTTCATTTCTTTTATTTTACGTGTTTCTCCCGCCGTGCTTCTTTCTAACTCCATGCTTGTGGAGAGCTAACCCTCACTGTTGTTCGAGGGGGGAAGTGGTGGTATTTTAGTTTTATGTGCTTTACTGATTTATCATGTTTTATTCTAAGGATTCAATAGTGGTTAAATGATTGTGGTGAGCGGTCGCCCCACCTTCTCTACTATTGACTTCTTCCTCCTTGTTTATTACTTTTCCTTCCCATCAATATCTAATTCATTCAAACGGTGGAGTTTGGATTGGGTATTGATGTGGAAGAGATTACTCCTACATGCAGAGGTCTCGGTGTAGGGTAATACATTTCAAACGAGAGGGTGTGGAGTGATAGGTCTTGATCTCCACATTGAATATCTCATTGATGAATATTTTGGATAACAAAGATAATTCCACCATGAAACCCAAAGAACAATGGTTTTCTTCTACTAACTTCTTTGTGTCTTTTCTTCATTTTCATTGTATTTTGTGTTTTCATATATTTATATATTAATAATATATCTATATTTTATAAATTTAATATTATCCCTCCCATTTATATTAGTATAATATTTTTTAAATTAGTTAGTTTATATTAGTGACAATAGGAAGATTGTGTGTGGAAGTGGCCTCATTGTGATCGACCCTAGGGTGTACCACCATGGTACATTTTTAGGTTAATAAGAATTTAATTAAATTTTGGTTCGTGAAAAAACAGTCTCATAAATTTGGCACCGTTTCCGGGGAGGTCAATTGCTTTCACACTCTATTTTTCATAAAAACCCAAAAAAAGTTAAAATTTTCAAAAACTAAAAAAAGTGCTTCATTGAATATCATTCATTTTTTGGTCAAGATGGATTATTTTAGTGATTTTTAATATACTTGGCCTAGTTATGAATTTTCTAGAAAGGAAGAGTCTTTTATGCTGCATATGGAACAAGATGCCACGATGATTCAAAATAATTTCAAAATCCTTGAACAAGAAAGATAGATGGTGGCATCGCTGGCAGCTGATGTTGATGAAGTTAAAGCTCTATGGCTGGAATGAAAACGAAAAATGTACCAAGCTGAAGAAAAAAAGGTAATTATTGTTCCACCTACAATTGAAGTTGATGAACCCAAGGAGGACTTAAAGACTCAACATGTAGATCCAATCATTTCTCCTTGGTCATTTCTTGAAGTGGTTCCTGAAGACGAAAAACCAACTGATACAACTGTGGGAGATCAACATTATTTGGATGTACATTGGTATGATTTTGTTGAAGAACAAAAGGGAAGTGACTCTCCTATCTTATTCATAGAAGATTCAGTACTTCTATACCTCTCTCTTGCTTTGGATGAAGATTCAGAAGTCCCTACTGAAAAAGAGTTCCCAGTGGCCTTGCCTAAAGAGATCACATTTCAAGATGACCTACATGAAAAGGGAAGATTTTTATATTAATTATTCATGTTTTAATATTATTCAAGTGGAATTATTTTCTAACTTTCCTTCGGAATTTTTTGACCCTGCATCACATGTGCAAGCCCTGGATGTTAAAGTCGATGTGGCCAATGAAGTTTTGGAAGTGAACAAAGAGGACCCATTCCTCCTCCTTCCCCCATCATTCCAGTTGTACCACAATAAAATGGTGAAGGAGCTGTTGTACTCTATTTATGGGTTTCTCTATAGATGTTGTGGGATGAAGAGCATTGGAAGAAATAATTTCTGGTGGTTTCTGAGAAAGAAACCTCATCCACCAACAGATTGGGGTTAAACCGCAACAACTGATAGACTAGGGGTAGTAAAATCCTAGCACCCGCTTGGGGGGTCAAACTAAGCCTTATCCTTTTTTCCATTCTTCTCTCTTTTCCATTACTCTTTTTTATTTATTTTTATTATGTCTTCTTTATTTCATTTCTTTTTAGGTAAAGTGGTAGTATCTAGGAGCTTAACTCAAGGCCGCCACTATAAAACAAAGTCAGGTTGTATCTTTCTTTCATTTTATTTTTCTACCCTTATCATTCTTTTGTTGAGCTGCAATGGGGGTAGTGAAATCTAGGTGTGGGGGGGTGTCAACCTACTTAGATGTTTTGTGTGCTTTATTTTTATTTTTATTTTTCATCTTTTTAGGATCCTTGAGCTTCAATGAATATTCTAATCATTTTTCACACACCAATTGATTTTGAGATGATTGAAAAGATTTTTGATGAAATGGATTTTAAATGATTGTTGATGTGAGAAAATATTTTCTTGAATTGGATTTCCATGAATTTTTATGAGTTTGGCAAATATTTGAAATCCATGCCCATGAAACACTGACTCAAACATTTTTCCTATCCTGTGAGGTATTCTGAACCACTTTGAAATATTCTTTCTAATACCCACACTTTCTTGAGAGAAGCTTGGATTTTGTGTGAGAACCAGAACTTGTGATTTTTCTCTTTCAAAGCTTTGGATTTCATGGAATTTTTTTAATATGATAGAGGCATTTTTTTGGCTAGACATATTTTATCATGAGACCTTCCTTTACATTTGTCCTTCGTTAGCCCTTGGATGACATGCATTGCCTTATAGGTTTAAGCCACATTACAAGCCTAATTTTCCATACCTACCCGCAATCTTGGAATTTTTTCTTGGATATTTCAAGTTTGAGTGTGGGGGAAGGGCCTTTGATGTGCGTTCTTGGGATTTGTTTCATTTGTGGGCTATGTGATGTGTGTGTCAACATTTTGGACAGTGGATGATAAAGATAAAATTGGGCATGAGTAATCCTTTCATTGTTCTTTATTGTTTCATCTTGTTCTCCATCAAAAAAATGAAAAAATTGAAAAAAATGGATATGAGCTTCAATTTTCAACTCATTATCCTTGAAAAAAATAAGAAAAAGAAAAAGAAAACAAGTTGTGCCTTTCTGGAGCTTTACAAAAAAAATGAAAATAATGAAAAAAGGGGAGAACATTGATGAAATCATTCTTTGGAATAATTTCCTGGCTCATATCCCATGTCATACAATAAGGGTTTGGTGTTGTGTTTCACATTGTAAAGGGGATTGAGTGAGGTTTATCCTGTGTTTTCACTTGATTATTCATGCATTGTGCTTAAGAGTCCAACCTCCTCTTTCATGCCATAAATTTTTCAATCATTTTCCCACCAACCCTACGCCATAGAATTCACCTGAAAAAGTCCTCATGATTAAATACATTTTCATGTTTCGCACTGTGGAGAGATGATAATTGTCACAATCCTATGGTGATACATGCACTTTCCATGTATGAGCATAACTCCAGATTTAATTTCTCTTGAGTGAAGAGTGACACAAATTTCAAGGTGAGGTAGGTTGTGATTGGGCCATGGATGGATTTATGAGGTTGAAAAATTTTAATTGTGAGGAATGAAAATAATTGGGAATTGTTTTTCATATATGAGACATGATGGAATTTCATTTTGGAAGATATCATTGATGTTTTCTCATTGTTAATTGTTGTGTGAATTTTGATTTGAATATATGATGATTTCCCAGGAGTGGAATGATTAAGTGTAGGGGAATGATGAAGCTATAATTTTCATATATTATATACTGTATTTCAATGTTCTAATACCCACCATAGTGTTATTTTATGTGCAATTGTCACATTTTTAGGATTTGGTGGAATTTTGAGCTCAAATGCAAAAATGGATTAATTTTGGTGTTTAACTGTTTTATTTTATTAAATTATTTCGTCAATATCATTTTATAAACTAATCCAAATTGTGAAATTCATTTTCTATAGGTTTAATTACCTAATTTTCCGAATTTCATCCTTCTAGAGTCCCAACTAAATCAATCATTTGGAGGCTCAAAACCAGCTCACAATCCGGACCTCGAAAACTATGTGCAGATTTGGAAGGTTTTAATGCTGAAATTTTATCTCGAAGCTAACCAATCCAATAGAGCTGATATTCAACAAGGAGCTAGAAGCGGTATTAATGAACATCTTTAATTCAGGAGGGCACGTCTGAATCGTCTGTTTTCAAGGTCTTAATGTCATCGGAACTTGGAGTTGTGGAAGACGAAGAGTCACATGGACAGATTTAATTGTCCGCAACAAAACTGTCATAACTCCATCATACGTGGACCAATCATGCTGAACTCTTGTGGAGGGACGCGGAAGCAGATAGGGAACAAGTTTTAAGAAGGGAACATTTACCAATTCGGTCATTTAATGGGCCTAAATGTCTGTGCAATCCAGAGGACAGAATTGAGTCGAGATTTCATCAACCATTTTCCCTATAAATATGTATCTCCTCTCTCTTTTACAAGGATAGCCATTTCACAGGGGCTAAGGTGGATTTTTGATTCTATTATTGTTATTTATAGTTATAATATATTTTAGTGTAGATTTCTTCTTCTTCTGTTCATTTCTTCTTTTCTTTCATTTCTTTTATTTTACGTGTTTCTCCCACCGGGCTTCTTTCTAACTCCATGCTTGTGGAGAGCTAACCCTCACTGTTGTTCGAGGGGGGAAGTGGTGGTATTTGAGTTTTATGTGCTTTACTGATTTATCAAGTTTTATTCTAAGGATTCAGTAGTGGTTAAATGATTGTGGTGAGCGGTCGCCCCACCTTCTCTACTATTGACTTCTTCCTCCTTGTTTATTACTTTTCATTCCCATCAATATCTAATTCAATCAAACGGTGGAGTTTAGATTATGTATTGATGTGGAAGAGATTACTCCTACATGCAGAGGTCTCAGTGTAGGGTAATACATTTCAAATGAGAGGGTGTGGAGTGACATGTCTTGACCACCACATTGAATATCTCAATGATGAATATTTTGGATAACAATGATAATTCCACCATGAAACCCCAAGAACAATGGTTTTCTTCTACTAACTTCTTTGTGTATTTTCTTCCTTTTCTTTGTATTTTGTGTTTTCATATATTTATATATTAATAATATAACTATATTTTATACATTTAATATTATCCCTCCCATTTATATTAGTATAATATTTTTTAAATTAGTTAGTTTATATTAGTCTCAATAGGAAGATTGTGTGTGGAAGTGGCCTCCTTGTGATCGACCCTAGGGTGTACCACTATGGTACATTTTTAGGTTAATAAGAATTTAATTGAATTTTGGTTCGTGACAAACCAATCTCATCAGCGACCCCGGTCCATTTAATGAAAAAAAGAAACTACACAATATATACTTATGAGGTACATGATGTGTATTTGGCCTTCCCGTAATTTGCTTTAAGTAGCCATCACATCGCCCCTACACACCATGTGTGTGGCCCAAACATGATCAGCACACGGCCTGGCATTGCATCAAAGTACACGACGTGTACTTGTAAAGTTCACGATGTGTACTTCCAAAATTTGTAGATTTTTTTCTTTTTCTAAAAAACGACTAGAAATGGAAAAAAATTGAAACCAAGATCTGGGTTAATAAAAAATCCCCCCTTAATGAAATTCATCCTCAAATTCCCCAAGTGAGGCATAGAAGAAGAAACCCAGAAAAGCACCGGGCAATGCGATTGGACATTAGCCACCCTCTCCCAGGTCTGGTCCTGTCCCCGCCCGTGCTTCCATAGCACCCATACCAGAGGAATAGACCGGACACGGAGAACCTTCGTACTATGATCGGAAATATGAATAGGATGCTCCTCAAATGACTCATCCACTTCGAGCTCAACCTCCTCGGGTTTAAAGACATGATACGGGTCTGAAAAGTATCGTCAGAGTTGAGAGACGTGGAAGACTTCGTGCATAGCCTGACACCTCTAAGGTAACTACAACCGATAGGCAACCTGCCCAACTCTCCGCAACACCTCAAATAGCCCGACGTACCGTGGTGAAAGTTTACCCTTTCTCCGAATCCTCTTGTGTCCCAACCTTGGTGTGATACACAGGAAAACCTGATCCTCGACCTCTAACTCCAGAAGTCATTTCCACTGATAAACTTAAGATTTATGTCAAGACTGTGATGTAGCCATCATATTCTGGATCAACTCTATCTGCTCTGAGGTCTCCTGAACAAGATTAGGTACCAGCAATGCTGACTCTCCAGTCTCTAGCAAGAACAATGGTGATCGGCATGGCCTACCGTACAAAGCCTCATAAGGTTCCATCTGAATTGTTTCCTGAAAACTATTGTTATAGGAAAACTCCACAAGAGGAATATCCTTCTCCCAATAACCGCCAAAGTATAGAATGCAATCTCGGAGCATATCCACAAGCGCATGAATCCTATGCATGGACTGGCCATCTATCTGGAGATGGTATACTGTACTCAAAAGTACCTATATACCCATAGTCTTCTGAAGCCCACCCCGAACCAAGATGTAAAGCGCGCATCCTTATATGAAACAATAGATTATGGAACTCCACGTAGAATTACAATCTCTCATATTTACAACCATCATAGATCATCAAAACCGTAGGTCTCCTTGATCTACAAGTAGTGAGAAACCTTCGTAATCCTATCGACGACTACCCAAACAACATCACTCCTTCGATATGACCTCGGTAACCAGGTCATGAATTCCATCGCAACATCGTTCCACTTCCAATCAAGGATGGGTAACTGTTGTAAAAGCCCCACTGGTCACTGATTCTCCTCTCTCACCTGCTGACAAGTAGATCATCTCATGATGAACCCAACAAAATCCCTCTTCATACCTGGCCACCAGTACTGGCAGTGTAGATCAAGATACATTTTTGTGATGCTAGGATGAACATCCCAAACTGAAGAATGAAAATCCAGTATTAGCTCCTCACGTATGTCTACTAAAACCCTTACATGTCCCTGGAAACACAATATCTCATCCTCATCCACTGTCCATCTAGGAAGAGGATTCTGTACTAACACACTCTCCCACAGGACTAGGCCTTCTAAGTCTGGTAGCTGCCTTATCCGTACTCGATTGAGAAGAGTAGAGGTAACATATACAGATGAATGAAAAGTCTACCCCTGTTTGTCATGAACCTCCAAATGCATCTTAGAGAACAGTGTCATATGATTCCACTCACTACTAGCCACCTGATCTTCCCAAATCTATGTTATCATACTCAACGCATCAGCCACTGCATTTCCCTTTCCCGGTGTATAGGCAAGATCAAAGTTGAAGGACTGAAGATACTAAACCCACCTATGTTGTCTCATATTCTGATCACGCCGAGTGATAATGTACATGAGACTCTTGTGGTCGGTGAAAACCATAAAGTTCTCTCCCAGAAGGTTATGTTTCCATCAACTTAAGGCATGAACAGCAGCTGCCAACTCCAGATTGTGTGTCTGGTAGTTTCTCTCCTGTGGCCTGAACTGCCGAGACCCGTACGCAACGAATCCATCTCCCTGCTTAAGAAAATCTCCCAATATGACACCTGAAGCATCACAGTAGACTGTATAGCTCTTTCCTAGCTCTGGAATGACTAGTATCGGTGCTGATGTCAACCACCCCTTCATCTCCTGAATGGATGAATCACAAGAATTTGACCATAAGAACATCACACCCGTCTCGGTCATACCTGTCAACGGTTCTGCAAGGTGTAAAAAGTCTTGTATGAGACTCTTGCAGTATCCAGAAAGCCCAAGAAAACTCTACACCTCAAAGAAATTCTTTGGCTACTCCCAAGAAACTAAAGCTCTAACTTTCTCTGGGTCTACTGATACTCCTGTCTCTGAGATAATGTGACCCATGATGTGAATCTGATCCATCCCGAAGTGGCATTCTGAGAGCTTAGCATATAAATGTTGCTCTCTCAGTGTACTCATAATTATCGTAAGATGGATATCATGCTCATGTCGAGTGTGAGAGTACACCAAGATGTCTTCTATGAAAACCACCACGATGGAATCCAAGGTTCGATGGAACACTCGGTTTATCAGTTTAAACTGCTGGCGCATTCATGAGACCGAATGGCATGACCGTATACTCATATTGACTATACCTTCTCTTGAAGGCTGTAAGAGGTATATCTGATGGTCAAATACGCACCTAATGATAACCAAACCTCAAATCGATATTTGAGAACACCCGGGCTCTTCGAAGCTGATCAAAAATGTCATCAATCCTTGGAAATGGATATCAGTTCTTGACCGTCAACTGGTTTAGCTACCGATAATCCATGCAAAGCCTAAGGGTTTCATCTTCCTTATTCGCAAAAAGGATAGGCAAACCCTAAAGAGATGTACTAGTTCAGATGAAACCCATTTCTTGTAACTCCTCCAACTTCTTCTAGAGCTGCTGCAACTCAGGTGTAGCCATCTTATAAGGAGGAATGGACACCAGTGCTGCTCATGGCACGAGCTCAATCGGGAAGTCTACCTCACGCTCCGGAGGCAAACCTGAAAAGTCCTCTAGGAATATATCCCTAAAATGATCCACCACTGGAGGAAAGACTAACTGGGAATTCCCCTGGTCATCCAGATAGTGACTAGAAATCTGGGTTGTAACTCCTCTTATCCAATGATGCCCTAGTCTAGCACTACTCGGCTGGACATCCCACTCGCCTCTATGTAGAAAAGATCCACCTTCTGTTCATAAAAAACTCACCTTGCAGTGATAACAATCAACGAATACCAGGAAGGGAACTAACCACTTCATATAGAGATTGACATCATAGCCTGTCATCTCTAGGACATAGTGGTCCCATAAGAAGTAACACCCTGTATCCTCAAGAGGGAACTCTCTACACTGACGTACACTAGACGTCCTCATTCCTAATGGTGTATCAAGAGTCAATATGTCAGCATACAGAAATATATAGAGCCCAAAGTTCTCTACAAAAACAATAGAGATAAAACTATGTGAAGTACCAGTATCGAAAAGAGATGAAGATAAAACTGAGGCTACTAAGATCATACCTCAAACTGTAGAAGGGTTGGGATCCTGCTCTTGATTGGTTTTCTCCATGGAAAATGTGTGGCATGTACCACAGCCCTGCGCCCCCGGTTTACCACTCTGAGCTGATCTACTCTGTTGTCACTGATAACCTGGTAACTGACCACCACGACTGCGAACTCCACCTCGGCCTAAACAGACAGAAGAACCCCAGTTCCCAGACTGGTGAGAAATTGGTGATACATCTCTTGTACGCGAGGTCATAGAATAACCCCTACCACTAGCTCTAGGGGAGAAGATCTGACAAAAACACTGAAGATGGACCATCTTGCCACAAGATTGACACTCCATCGGATCTCTCTAACACAAAGTCCTAGTATTCCCACTCCTACCGCACTGGTAGCATACTACCTGGCTGGCCGACGATACATTCCACCTACACTGCTCTCCTCGAGCAGACGCCCTATGGCGCTTCCTTCTATCAGTAGGTGGAGCGCTAATTCTGGATGACAAACCGCCCTGGCTCACTGGTCCATAATCTCTCAGAATGTGCTCATTGATCAGCACCTAGATGACAACAGAGGATATCAAAGTCAACATGAAGATATTCAACTAGGAATGGAAATCCTGCCTTAGACCATCCTCAAACTTCCTAGAAAGGAACAAATCATCACCTTCTGGAATTGATGTAAAGCACTGAAGCTCGGAAAAACGATACGAGTACTCCATAACAGAAAGAGTACCCTGCTCGAGACTCATAAACTTCCAGGCTCTATTGGACCTCAAGGTCTCTGGATAAAAGTAATCATATAAGATGCACCAAAACTCATCCAAAGTCATACTCTGTTGGCAACCTGACTTTGATATCACATCCCAACAACTCTTGGCAGTTCCTCAGAGCATATAAGTAGCAGGCTTTACCCTTTTCATTGTAGGTATCTCCAGGTGCTCGAAGATCGTCAGTGTGGCCTCTAGCCACGACTCTGCAACCTGGGGTCCTCCATCCCCTAAGAAAGTAGGAGGAAATAACATACCAGTTCTACAAAACATGACTACAATGCGGGTATAAAACTACATGGTGTGCCTCCTTAAGCCAGACACATGGGAATGTACTTATTCCACAGCTGGTCATGTAACACTCCCGACTACACGACATGTTGTCAACACACACAGTGTGCACTGGATCTCCATTCCCTTTTCCGAATCTCCTTACATGGCTAGCCCACATGGCACTCTTAACCCTAGACTACACGGAGTGTTCACTAAGGACACAACGTGTACGAGACAAGGTTTCAGTGGCCCATGTTGTTAGTTACACGACCGGCTACATGGCTGACCCTTACACGACGTGTTACAAACAAACACGACATGTATAGGAGAGATAACAATGTCTCGTGTTGTTCATGACACGACTGAGTATCTAGAGTTAGGCTACATGGCATGTTCATAAGCAACACGACATGTACTACGCGAGATTCCCCGACCCGTGTTGTTAGAGACACGACCAGGTACACGGCTCACTATTACACGACGTGCAACTACAGTACATGGCCTGTTTCTGAAAACCTTTTCACCACCCTATGTTTTTGCTCACACAGTTGGTGACACGGTTTAAAACAACACGGGGTGTAGTCAAGCACACGCTGTGTATTTTGTAATTTTCTAGGAAGTAGCTCAGAAACTACATCGAAGCCTAGAAAACACTAAAAAACAAATATGGAGCTGCCAATTTGTGATATGTGAGGGCCCATACTCCCGGGGTATCAAAACTTGACATATCGTACATATCAAATACAAGGGAAACAAGTCAATGGTGCACCAAAATCAGATTAATGAGGTCCCATAACACCTCAAGAATCAATATTTGGCGTTCATTTTAGTAATGGTAGGATATAAACAATTTCTCTATCCTACTGCAAGAATTATATTAAAGAATCTATCACAACAACATGCATAATCTACACAACGTCTATCACAAAAACATGCAATCACTAATTCACCCTATATGGCAATACAGGAATGCATGGCATGTGATTTATAAAAAGTGCCTATATGATGCATGAGATGGAATACCCTCATCTCCCCGGGTTATGATAGAAATAGAAACGCAATAGAAAAAACAATAACAACACAAATCATGTGTGTCACTCAAGGTAAAATCATATCAACCATAAATCTAAAAACTAGAAAACTGCAATAAACAAGGTTCATTGGCTTTTCCCTGTACATGAGTTAGCTACTCCCGGGCACAACTGATTACCAAGTACCGAATCTGTCCTTTCCCTGGCTAAAGGTTCCAATCAATAAATCACGAGAAAAGAATCCATCTGATACCCCTTTGTAACGTCCCTCTTCCAGAATCCACCTAAAGGCGCCCCGTACCAGGTAGGTCACATGGCCTCAAGTGCATTTCCCCAAACTCCAGAGGCTTCCGACTAGCAGTGAGGGCCTTAGGTGTGAATGTGGGGAAACTATTCCCTGATTGGTAGAGTACATATCGAAAGTAAACAAGAATACAATAGCAGAAGTAGTAAATATTCAACAACAATAAATAGCAGAAGACTAATACAATAAACAACTGGAGAACACATGTATATATGAAATGATGAACGATACATTTCTCTAGGAAAGAAGCCAAAAAAGCCACAATGATGAACACAATACTAATCCAAGGTAGAAAAGAAAAGTAAACAAGAAACTCCTCAGCATCGTAAGCCTCAGCTTGGTCCCATGCTCCCCTGCTTCAAAGAAATCAAGTACCAGAAGTCGAAGGGCGCTTGACCTTGTCTATACCTACAACAACATAGTCTATTTGGGCGCAAAAACATGATCGAAATAAGTTGTGAGACTAATCCGAGTAGGCAACCACCTGAAGATCTGTGCCTTACAGCCAGTGAGTATATAGAAGGTAATAGTATAGTAAGCAGTAAAGAGTAATAGTAGACAGCAGGCAGTAAATAGTAATAGTAGACAATAGGCAGAAAATAGTAATCATTAACAGGAGGATATACAACAGTAATCAAATCACATAAAAATAAGTAGTAGAGAAGAAATCAACTAACCACAACAGGAACCCCTCTGAAATTACTCGTAGCCAACCCCTCTGGACCAATCCACGAAATACAAACAACCCTTTGGGTAGTGCACTCAGCCTAACCCCTCTGGTTTGGTCATACAAAATTATAAGACTCTTTGAGGAAGCTCGCTCGATCAATTCCCCTTATAGTATAGGGTAGACAGGGACTCTCTGAGGAAGATCACGTAGTCTAACCCTCTTATAGGCCCATTGTCTAGAAACTCTCTAAGGAATCTCTCTCGTTAAATTCCTCCTATAATCTCAGGTCTGTCACATACTCTCTATGGATGATCACTTAGTCAATTCCTTTTGTATACTAGAAAGGTTTTAATGAAATTAAAACAAAGTAAGGACTCTCTAAGGAAGCTCACTCAGTCTACCCTCCTGTAGTATATAATATCCAAGACTCTCTAGGAAGCTCAATCGGTCTATCCCCTATAGTCTATAATGTCTAAGACTCTCTGAGGAATCTCACTCATTCTACCCTCATGTAGTCTACAATATCTAAGACTCTCTGGGATACTCACTCGGTCTATCCCTTATGGTCCATAGCACCAGGTTCTCACGGTCCCATGCCAGTTAGTGCATAATAATGCTACAAGGCTAAAGTACACCTACAGAGTAACTTGGCTAACCAGTCTACAAAAAAATAAGCATGTCAAGAATATCATTCCATCCTACAGTCACAATGCATGGAAAACAAGTAAAATGACCAAAGGATAACAAGACCCAAAATTTGCAACAAGAACAAAGGCATTGTAAAAACATCCAAGGATAGAAAATATCATCATACAAGATCAAATTACCTCTACACAAGCATACAAGCATGGAAGGAAAACAACATGGTCAAAAAGGTAAACACGCAACACCCCAGTCACGGGTATTGGTGGAATTTGAACATAATACTCAAATACTTCGAAAGGTAAGGCACAAACCTCCTACCTCGATGATAGGAGATCAAAATACTAGAACCACGAGGCTTGATTATCCTTAAAATGGTGTAGATCTATGAAAATGCACAAAATTTTCAACCCATGATATCTTGAGGAAGGGGGAAATCATGGAATAAAACTCAAGAAGAAGGAAGAGCTCACCGCTGCAGTTCCAACACAATCAACGATGGTCGATTCGACAGATAGACGGAGGCTCGAGGGATCGAATGATGTTTGCAGCCTTACAGGTCGCTCTCAGTCGAGGAACCTGGAGAAGAAGGTGTTTTCATCAAATAGGTGAGACCACGGTCAATTTAAGGAAATAAAAGAAACTACACGGCATGTAATTCTGGGGTACATGATGTGTATTTGGCCTTTATATACTCTTCTTTAAGCATCCTCTAGATCGCCCCTACATGTTGAGTCAATAAGGTTTTCCTTATGACTTTTACATTCCTTCTTATTTTGAAAATCACAAACACCTTATCTTAAGGAACGTTGCTTTTATAAGAAAAATTGCTTTCCCAAGAAAAATTGCTTTCTTAAGGAAAATTGCTTTTATAAGAAAAATTATCCTTATCATATTTTGATCCATATTTTTCTTAAGTATGAGATTCAGACTCATTTCTATTTTTCATGGAATCGTTGAAACTTTGATATGAAGCATTCTGTTTTAGGATCTGATTTCTAGATAAGAACTATAAGGAAGTTTCATTCCGAATTATGGATATGATCTCTGACTAAGTTCTATTCCAGATTCAGGATACGAATTCTTATGATGTTCAATAATGAATTCTCAATACGAATTCAAATGATCAATTCTCATTACGAATTCTGATGAAGAATTCTCATTCCGAATTCTAATGAGTAATTCTCATTACGAATTCTAAAGAAGAATTCTCATTACAAAATCTGATAAAGAATTCTCATTACGAATTCTGATGATGAATTCTCATTCCGAATTCCCATTCCAAATTCACCTATTAAACAAAATATGATTATCTTTGTTTTATACACTCTGAATTAATTCAGACTCCGAAAAATTTTTTTTGGTTAAGACTCCGAACTTTCATTTTGCTTATGCCTTTGTATTTTGACTACTCTTTGTTATTGTTCCTTACACTCCGAACCTTCACTCTGAAGTTTTCATTCTGAAATTTTGAGTTAGATGTAAAAACGATGTCGTACATTCTGTTACACATTTATTGTTATAAAACGATGTCGTCTATTCTGTTTCTATTCTAACCGTTGTCTAAGTGACACGTGTACAGGTCCCTCCGATCTTTACGGAAAATATGACCATTGGAGAAGGAGCCGACCTTACCTATAAATAGGAGCTCATTTAAAAGAGCTCGGTGCTGAAAGGCTGACAAATCTTCTACTCATGTGATTACATGCTTGAAGTTATTTCTAAAGAGAGAGGATCTTATTAACTCTCAAAGCTTTGTGCGACTCCGAATGTTGGTGATTACATTCGAGGGCTTTCGGGGATAGGATGATACAGGTGCCGACTACCTTGAAGTTCGAGGGCTTCCTTGTTGAGGAAGACAGAGGTTGCCAACTACCTTGAATTTGAGGACTTGCGGGGATAGCAAGACAGAGACTCCGATCTTCGTATCGAGGGATTACCCTGGTGTGGGTAAGACAGACTTGCTTGAAAAGTATAAATCAAGGGACCTTTATCCAAGGTTGTTGGATACCCTTCTCTTTGGGTTAAAAGACATATATCTTGTTACTTGTAGTTCTAGTACATGATTATATTCTGCTGCATTTTGTATTATAAGGAATGTATAACTTTCTTATACTTTCTTACTTGTACTCTGATTCATTTAGATTCTATACGTTTTAAGGTAGAATCTCGCTTTGTAATCTTTTGTTATGATTCAATTTCCAGAACCATATATCCGAAACCTTCCTTTGGATTCTCTTTCCAAGTTTTGTTCGGTGTTAGAGGTGTTGTTAATTTTCTTATCTTTAACTTTATTAAACTTAGCCATTTCCTTTTCATAAGGAAAACATAGTTATTCTTAACTAACTTTAAAGGTTCCAAAGGAATTTTTAAAGTGTACAATTCACCCCCCCTCTTGTAAATTGAACATCTACATCACTATTTTGATCCTACAATTGGTATCAGAGGAGGTCTCTGAAATACTTATACTCATGAATAAGTTTTTTTGCTCACTTTCTCATTCCGAACATTACCATTCTGAATCCCATTCCGAACTTGTTGTTACAAACTTTTGCTACTAACAAGTTTGTGTGCAAAGTTATTTTATGTATGGCAGGAGTCAATGTTGGATCAATTGATAATCTGAATCCTACAAGACCACCTATCTTTGATGGTAATGATTATGAATACTGGAGAGATCGTATGAAGACTTTTGTTATTAATACTGGAGTAGACAACTTTTTTATGCTAACTGGTGATTATAAAATTCCTGACAAGGAAGTAAGAACTTTTACTAATCAGGAAAAGCAAGAATATCAACTCAATTATAAGGTACGCAATACTTTACTCTGTTCAATGACAAGAAATATATACAGCCAAATTTCATCTTGTGAACCAGCTAACTGTATCTGGAAGAAGTTAGAGGTTACACACTTTGGGACTTCCAAGGTGATTGAGACTAGAAGAGCTATGCTTAGAGCTGAATATCTTGCCTTCAATTTTCCTTACGGAGAACCTATCTGTAAAGTTCAACAAAGATTTATGACTATTGTCAACAGTCTACAATATAAGGCATAGAATGGTTTAGATGATAAATCTCTTGTGGATAAGATAATTGATATTATGCCCAATGAGTGGGAGTCCAAGAGAACAGCTATAAATGAGAACAGGAAGGTCACTCAAATTACTCTTGATGAGCTGTTTGGAACTCTTCTACAACATGAAACAAGAATGAAGAGAGATGCTGACAACATCAAGAAGAAGAATGGAAATGGTACTGTTTCTTTCACAACAACTTCAAATCAAATGAATGCTATGACTACTGAGAGAGTAACCAGATCGAAGTCTAAGAAAGTTATTTTCCAATCCGAATCTAGTGAGAGTGAAGTCTCAGAAAATGAACTAGCAAATCTTGCTCAAAGGATGAACAAGATAGCTGGTCAGAGAAATTTTCAATCTATGTATAAGAAAAAGGAAAGGAAATATAAGAAATATGGAGAAGTTACTTGTTATGAATGCAAGAGAGCTGGACATATTAGACCAGATTTCCCTTTGCTCAAAAAGAAAGAAAGGAAGGAAAGACATTCAGATAGGAACAGAAAGAAGTATTATAAAGCCAAAGCTAAGAATGTTCTGAAAGCTAATGACACCTGGAGTTCCAGTGGTTGTGACTCATCATATGAATTTTCTGATTATGAATCTTCAGGAAAGAAGAATATTGGTCTCATAGCCAGATTACCTATCGATAATCATTGTTTTATGGATAAGGTATGAAATGCTGAATCATTGACCAATGTTTCTTTAAATTCTAATGATAGTAAGTATTATAACTCTTCTGATAAAGAATCATCTTCTTATGATGAAAATACTTTACCTACTTATGAAGAAGTTTCTAGGTTTGCTGAACTTCTTGAGATTGAGAATTCCAAACTCAATAAGAAACTTGATAAGGAAAACTCTAGGAATTCTATTCTTACAAAAGAGATATCAGATCTTTCTAAAGATCTTGATAGAAAAAATGCTGATTTTGAAAGTATTTCAAAAAATCTTAAGGAAGAAAGTTCAGAGAAGAAAAAGCTTTCTAAAGAATTAGAAAAAGTAATTTCTAATAAAAATGTTTTCGAGCCTAACTCTAGTTCAAACACTAATGATTTTGAGGATAAAAACTTGGTTGTAAAACTAAAGTCCAAAATTTTTTCCTTAAAGAAGTGTTTATCAAACTTTACCCATGGTAAGGAAAATTTTGATAAAATGTATTCTCAAATACGACCTTTAAGAAATAAATCCGTATTTTGTTATACCCATGCAAAACCTATTTTCAGTAACAATTATTTTGTTCCTCAAAGTGCCCCATTTTGTACCAAGTGTTAATGTGGTGGTCACTGGGCATAGAATTGTTCATCAAACAAAATCCAATCTTTAGGATTTCACAAAGCTTACTTCTCTAAGAAGATGTGGGTTCCTAACATTTTATTGTCTGGAAATCTCGGATCCAAACAAGTTTGGATTCCGAAAGTCTAATTCTCATCTTGATTTCAGGAAAATAAAGAGAGTACCCGCAACAATACATGGTACATGGATAGTGGATGTTCCCGACACATGACTGGTAACAAAAGCTATTTTGAAAAGATTATCAAAATGAAAGGAGGAAAGGTAACTTTCGGAGATAATGCTAAAGGAGATATTATTCTTCAGTTTATTGAAATGCAAGATCAACTTGCTGATATTTTCACAAAATCTTTTCCTTATGATAGATTTGAATATATTAAACAGAAGTTAGGAATGATATCCGTAAGGTAATCCTCCTTAATTAACATTCTGTTGAAAAAGTCTCCTTACAGTAATAAACTCCTTTTCATAGGGGGAGTACATTTGATTGTTAGTTTAACAATGTTTTTCAAAGTTTGTTTTCAAACTTTTTGGAACGAAGATTTCCGGAATGAAATTTCTGGAATTACAATTTTCCAAAATGGACATTTTCGTACAGAACACTACTGGAATGGAAGTATGCGTATTAAAAACTTCCGGAATGGAAAATTTCGTACTAGCAGTTTCATAACCAGATTTTTTGTACCAATTTTTCGTACTATGTTTTTCGTACTGAATTTTTCGTAATGAATTTTTCGTACTTAATTTTTTTAAGTTTTTCGTACTGAGATTGTTTTCCGTAGAAATTTTTTTGAGAACTTTTTCTTTTTCATAATAAGTTTTTTTAATCATTTTTATATTATCCATTACGAATAATCCTCCTCAGCCAATCCGAAAGGTATGATTTCCTTACTCAAGTTTTCGTAGTCATACTTTACTTGCTGGCATTTTCTTGTATTATGTTTTCGGATTATAGTTTTCTTAATTCTTTTCTTTAATAAAAACCTCAAAAAGATCGGATTCAAGTTTTCAACCGTCATATCTGATCTCAGCTTATTCCAACCGTTAGATCAACCGAGGAAGTTGAACTGTCATTCCATTGCCTATATAAAGGGTACCCAAATACTTGTCCCACATTGATTTCAAGCTCTCGCGTCTCGAATCTCTGCCTCTCTGTTTTAAAGCCATTCTGAACCTCAAATTTCTTCGTTCCGAACTTCTTAGAGGACTTCAGATCCGAATTTCTGCGGAGTTAGTGTCTCAAGAGATGTCTTCCACCAAACCTATTTCACAATGGTTAGTTTACAGAGAAAGGTTAGTCCATCCGGATTTCTTCAATAACTATGAATCTATTATTTCGAAGAACATCAAGTTGAATGGCTGGGAAGATGTTTCTGTATCCAAACCGGGGACTCAAGACGATGTTTTTACAGAGTTACTTATTGAGTTCTATGAAACAGTTTCCTTCTTTCAGGAAGATAATAGGGAGAAGTTTTCTTTTAAATCTTATGGAAAGACCTAGAAGCTTTCTTATACCAAGGCTGCAAGCTTGGTAGGGTTGTCCTATGAAGGAGAAGCCGAATTTATTTCTCATGTATTGCCGGACTCTAAGGGTAGCTTCGACAAGGAAAAAGCCTTGAAGACTCTCGGACTGTCTGATGACAAGGCTCCGAAGATTGCTAGTTTGCCTACAAATTTCCAGATTCTAGAGTTGTGGGTACAAGGGCTTATCGTACCTAGGAAAGGTGATAAAGACAGCTTGAAGAAAAGTGAGATCTATATCTTAGATTTCCTGATAAATCTAAGGAAGTTTAACTTCATGAGGCATATTCTTATAACCATTGAGAATCTTAAGAAAGGAAATCTCAGAGCCCAGATTGTAATGTATCCAGCAATATTATCAAAGTTGATAGTTCAGTGCCTTGAATCTTTCAAGGAAGCTTGCAGATCTAAGCCAATGGTTTGTAAAATTTTGTTGGTCAGTGATGATACCCTTAAGAGGATAGATGTGGATTTCAACAAGGAGATTGGTGAGTTCGTCGATATACCTAATCAAGAAGAAGCGACTCCAAAGGCTGCTGAACCGGAATCATCTAAGCCAGTAAAGAAAAGAAAGTTGAAAGAAGCTACAACTGAAGTTGAGGATCCTAAGTCTAAGGATGTTCAAACCGCACCTCCCAAACCAAAGAAGAATAAGGCCTATCTTGATGAGGTTGTTGCAAAGTGGAGAGCAGATAAAGAGAAAAGGAAAGAAGGGGATCCGAAGTTCGGATTCGACCCTGCGGAAGTTAAGGCCCTGGAGGAGAAAACTGCTAATGTGCTTCAAAAACAAGTAAAGGAAAAGAAGCTCAAGAAGAAGATGACAGAATCCAAGGATGTCCAAGAGTTGTTGAAGTTTAATGAGATGGTATCTTAAAGCATTCCAGTTCCGAGATCTTTCTCCGTGGAATCTCTACCTGAGACTCCAGGAAGAAACCTTGATCTTCCGGAAGAGACTACAGCTGAGCATGTTGAGCTACTTGAGCAAATTCAGCAAGTGGGAGATGAAGAAGTTGTTGCTGAAGGAAGTGGTGAACATGAGATCTTTTGAAACAAGTAGATGATTATAAAGGATCACCTTCGGAACATCTGTCACTCTGAACTTCAGAGGATGAATCTTCTAAGTTAGTAACTCCAGAGAAGGATAAGAATGATGAAGATGTTGTTCAAAAAGTTGTTGATGATATTATTCAAGTGTCTACTGGTGAGAAGAAAACTCCTGATCAAGAATTGATTCCGAAAAAAGACAAGGGAAAGAAACTCCTTGTTGAGACTCCGAAATCAGTGGCAAGCAAGAAAAAAAAATTTGGCGATTCATCTAAAAGGAAGTTGGAGCTTATTGAGGAAGAAAACTCTCCAAGCAAAGTTTCAGATTCGGATTCATCCTCGTTGGGGAATAACTTTGTTGTTCAGTCCTTAAAGAAGTTGGTGGGAACCATTCCGACCTTCTCAAGTATTGACTCAAGGTGCCAGATGCTCCAACAAGCTCTTAATCAGAAAACAGACTCCGTATCTATGTTTATGGATAAGTGTGTTGAAATAGAGGCTCAGTTCAAAACGTTTTTTATTGGCTACGAAGCTCATAGAAGATCTTGCTAGAGGATGAGAAACTGGTCAAAGAAGACTGTTGAAGAGATGAGGTTATTCGATGAGTTTCAAGACAATATTAAAGATGCCTTTGAGACGGAGGACAAGAAGATAAATGAGTTAACTTCATTCTTTGAAGAGAAGCTGATAGAAGAAAAGAACATCCGAATTCATGAAGTGAGAGATCTGAATGGGAAGATGAATTCCGTTTCTCAAAACTGGAAGTTTGAAAGGGATCATCGAATTGATTTTGAAGAAAGGATGAAGGCTCAGTAAGAAAAGATCAAAGCTCAGGAAGAAAAGCTGAAATCCCAGGAGGAAAGAATTGATGCTCAATCTGCAAGAATAGTTGTCTTAGAGAAGCAAGCTGAAGAAGAACATAAACACCTGAAGAAGATCAAGACTATTCTAAAGGGGCTCATGTCGAAGGAAAAAGATCCGAAATAACCAAATCCGATCTTTTTGTTGTAATGTTTTTGTTGCCAAGATTTCAAACCTAATGAAATTCATGCTTATCGTTTCTATTGTTGTCATTACTAATTTTTCAGGTACTTTGTTATTTTTCCATTCCCTCCAATTCTTTTTGAAAATCACAAAGGGGGAGAAGGAAAATATCCTTAAGAAAAAGAAGAACTCTAATAAGAGTTTATCAAAGGGGGAGAAGGAAAAGATCCTTAAGAAACAGAGAAACTCTAATAAGAGTTTGTTGAAGGGGGAGTTTTTCATTAAAGAAGACCTTCTTATTTATCACTCCGGAAATCTGAATACGATCCTTAGAGTTTCAAAGCCTAAGGGGGAGTTAGTCATATTCATCAATATCCTTAAAGCAAAGGGAGATAAGCCTTAATGTTTTTCATTCTTCTTAGAATTTCTTTTTCGTAAGGATGTTTGTGCTTTCCAAAAAGGGGGAGATTGTTGAGTCAATAAGGTTTTCCTTATGACTTTTCCATTCTTTCTTGTTTAGAAAGTCACAAACACCTTATCTTAAGGAAAGTTTCTTTTATAAGAAAAATTGGTTTCCCAAGAAAAATTGCTTTCATAAGGAAAATCGCTTTTATAAGAAAAATTATCCTTATCATATTTTCATCCATATTTTTCTTAAGTATGAGATTCAGACTCATTTCTATTTTTCACGGAATCGTTGATACTTTGATATGAAGCATTCTGTTTTAGGATCCGATTTCGGGATAAGAAATATAAGAAAGTTTCATTCCGAATTACGGATATGAACTCTGACTAAGTTCTATTCCAGATTCAGGATACGAATTCTTATAAAGTTCGATAACGAATTCTCAATACGAATTCTAATGATCAATTCTCATTACGAATTCTGATGATGAATTCTCATTCCGAATTCTAATGAGAAATTCTCATTACGAATTCTGAAGAAGAATTCTCATTACGAATTCTGATAAATAATTATCATTACGAATTCTGATGACGAATTCTCATTCCGAATTCCCATTCCAAATTCACCTATTAAACAGAATCTGATCATCTTTGTTTTATACACTCTGAATTAATTCAGACTCCGAAAAATTATTTCTGATTAAGACTCCGAACTTTCATTTTCCTTATGCCTTTGTATTTTGACTACTCATTGTTATTGTTCCTTACACTCCGAACCTTCACTCCGAAGTTTTCATTCCAAACTTTTGAGTTAGATGTAAAAACGATGTCGTGAATTCTGTTACACTTGTATTGTTATAAAACGATGTCGTCTATTCTGTTTCTATTCTAGCCGTTGTCTAAGTGACACGTGTACAGGTCCCTCTGATCATTAAGGAAAATATGACCGTTGGAGAAGGATCTGACCTTACCTATAAATAGGAGCTCATTTAAAAGCGCTCGGTGCTGAAAGGCTGACAGATCTTCTAATAATGTGGTTACATGCTTGAAGTGATTTCTAGAGAGAGAGTCTCTTATTAACTCTTAAAGCTTCGTGCGACTCCGAATGTTGGTGATTACAGTCGAGGGATTCCGGGGATAGGAAGATAGAGGTGCCGACTACCTTGAAGTTCGAGGGCTTCCTTGCTAAGGAAGACAGAGGTTGCCAACTACATTGAAGTTGAGGACTTGCGGGGATAGCAAGATAGAGACTCCGATCATCGTATCGAGGGCTTACCCTGGTGTGGGTAAGACAGACATGCTTGAAAAGTATAAATCAAGGGTCCTTTATCCAAGGTTGTTGGATACCCTTCTCTATGGGTTAAAAAACATATATCTTGTTACTTGTAGTTCTACTACTTGTTTATATTCCGCTGCATTTTGTATTATAAGGAAAGTATAACATTCATATACTTTCTTACTTGTACTCTGATTCATTTAGATTCTATATGCTTTAAGGTAGAATCTTACATTGTAATCTTTTGTTAAGATTCAATTTCGAGAACCATATATCCGGAACCTACTTTCGGATTCTCCTTCCAAGTTTTGTTCAGTGTTAGAGGTGTTGTGAATTTGCTTAAGTTTAACTTTGTTAAACTTAGCCCTTTCTTTTTCTTTAGGAAAACATAGTTATTCTTAACTAACTTTAAAGGTTCCAAAGGAATTTGTAAAGTGTACAATTCACCCCCCCCCCTCTTGTAAATTGAGCATCTACATCACTATTTCGATCCTACACTACACACCGTGTGTGTAGCCCAAACACAGCCAACACACGGCCTAGCGCTGCGTCAATGTACATGATGTGTACTTATAATGTACACGACGTGTACTTCATAAATTCCCATATTTTCCTATTTTTCTCAAAAACAACTAGAAAAGGAAAAACATACCTGAAACTAAGATCTCGGTTCTTACAACACCAAATTTATTTCTAAATATTTCATTTGAGACCTTTTCATTCCCTATGAAAGGCCACCAACTCTACCCATTACTCACACATATAAAACATTTTATGTTCTACCATGATCATCCCATGTAGCCTCAAAAAAAATCCTCCATTCTATCTTAAAGCTACCCATTAAGGGGAAACCCTATCAAAGATGGATTTTTTTACAAACCAAAAGGAGTTACCCAATTAATAGGTAACATCATCCCTTATTCTCTTTTCCATTATTTTCTTTCTCCACCACCTCCGATATTTTTACAACCGTATTGTGTGATAAAACTAGCACCCAATATATACTAAGATGTTTTTATGAAATGTGAATAACCTAAACATAAACACACCTATATCAAATGGATGTGGAACATACAATTTCTATGTACATCGATCTATTGCCACATGAAACGATGATCATTAATTTCTACTTTAACACCAATCCAGGGGGAAATTTTGAATAACAATTTATTTATATATGTAATATATAATATTTATTATTTATTTATGATTTTTGTATTCCTTTTCCAAGACACATCTTTTTTACTTTCCATTTGGTGTTATTGTGATAATCTCATTTGAGGAAGTGTGGACTACTATCCCCTCAATGCAATGTGATTCATTCACAATCCACATAGAAAGTATTAAGGATGGGTTTAATGAAATTATATTTTATATATGATATATTAACAATATTTTAATATTTATATATTTATATACATTCATATATATACATATGTCATTTACATACTTTCTTTCAGTATGAAAGTGAAAACGGAAAACAATGTTCATGCGCACGTACGACTTATCATCTCCATAATTGGTGAATTTCATTACATACTCCTTTATAATATAGATTATTATAATATAAATTTAAATAATTGGACTTATATTTATATAATTTTATAAATTCTATAATAATGAAATAAATATAAGGATCAATGATATAACAAATCAAGACACATGTGAAACACAAAGATAATATTACCCGAAGTGAAACATTGAAATTGAATCGCTGACAAAAAGGTAATATAAATTAACATCTAAAGAATATATGGTAATATATATAAAAATATTATTCTATTAAATGTTTATAATGAACATAAATTTATTATACAGGAATCTTTCTTGATTATGGAGAGAGTCAAGACACACGGTAAGGGGATTTTCATCTCACTATTAATTTCTATGAGATACAACATATCTTCTCCACTATTTCCATTTGAATTGTATATGTACTAAACATGATATTATAATATGTATATTGAAATTAAATTTATTTTTATTCACATATCAATTATATGATTCTTCTTTCATGAGGTATACCATTCAAAAGACATCAAATCAGAAAAATAGTTTTATCTTAATTTTCCTTCTTTGAGATTCCAATTTTGTTATAAACCTAACCCATTCTTCAAGGTGAATATACATAAATTTTAAAATACATATAGTTAATCTAAATATTTTCATGATATTATATGCTTTATGTAATTTTCATTACTAACATGGAGATCATGATCTAAATGTACCATGTTTTAAGTGTTTGTTGAGACAATATCATTACTTTTTTGGATTATTTATGTTTATTATTTTTTTAATGAAATATTATGATACATATCTCAATAATATTTATGAGTTTACTTATAATATGTTATTTCATGATAAAATCATGTATTGGTTCCATTTTTTACTCTTTGGTACATAATATATTTAGGAAAGTGTTTTTAGGAAAGCCAGAAAATACCCTATTTTAATTTAGAAATATATTTTTTCTAAAAAGAGTTCCCAATAATATTATACCTTTACCCTATAATATCTATAATAAATTTGTACCATTTTTGTGTTTCTCTGATATCTTTAACTTAATCTTCTTTTCATTTTCCAAACAAATGATATTTCCACCATTTTTACAATGAAAAATGATTTTTTACCTTGTACGACATGTACAGATTAATTTTTCATCTTTATTTTGAAAATTCCATTGAAATTTTATGAAGGATAAACATTTATAAAATGTTTTGGAAAGTATTTTTCATGAAAAATTGTTTTGAAAAAGTTTTTAAACTTATATTTTATGTTTTCTAAAAAAAAATTCAAACCATTTTCAATATCTATTTACATGATATCAAAGTACTTTCAAATAAATTGTTTTCAAAACAATTTCAAGCATTTGTTAAAAGATTACAATTGTTTAAAAATTTATTTTGGAATGTTTTTAAGATTATTTAAATTATTTTTGATAGAAAAAGGTTGCCAAATGATTTCATGTATTATTATTTTTTGTTTTCAAAGTATTTCCAATGAAAAAGTTTTTTAAATGGTTTTATATATTAAAATCATTTTTCAAACAAGAAATGATATTTTCCTCAAGAAACGTTTTTCGAGGATGTTTCAAAAATATTTTTAATCTAAGATGAAATATTTTGATGATACTTATACATTATTGGAAATGATCTAATGTTACTATTCATATCCATTCTATGAATAAGTTATGATTAATGTCATCGTCTTTATAAAACCCATTCCTATTTCCTGTGTTATATATATATATTAAATATATTACTTTTTTATGGGTTATTATTCTGATGAAATGATAATGAAACCTATATCTTTACATAGGTTATAATATGTTAACGTGTTTATGATACCCATTTAATTTCATGGATTATGATATGTTCATTTATGATATTGTGGCACATGTATTTATGATTTCATTATATAAAGGGTGATACCTATATATACCTCCTATGATATGGGTAATTACCTCTACCTAATGAGATAGATAGGGTGGGATTGAGGGTTTAATCGGTTTAGTAATACTGGGATGAAACAAGGGTTTTCTCGGTTCAGTGTTATTGGACTGGAAGGAGGGTTTACACAGTTATGTAATATAGGGTTGGAATGAGGGTTTATTAATTTCTATAATACATCGATGGAATTAGGGTTTACATGGATCAGTAATATTGTGCTAGAATGAGGGCTTACTGAGATCAGTAATATAGTTCTAGAACAAGGGTTTGCTCAGTTCAGTAATAAAAGGGTGGAATAAGGGTTCACTCAGTTTAATAATACATGGATTGAATGGGGGTTCACCCAGTTCAGTAAATGACTTTTTCCACTAAGATGGTCTTGGAATTTATTTCATGGCTACTATGGAAATCATTTTATATGCATATGTATTTTGCAAAATTTCAGGTCTTATTTATATCTTATGATCTCCTGACTTATGCTCTCTATTTCAGATGATTCATGTCTTAGGAGATCACAATATTTATGCCATGATCTATGTAATGAAATTTGATATGCATATAATTATATTCTATTTATAGGATCATGTTATCTTACCTTTATAAATATGTTTAAGCTTACATGTTTCCTTTATTTACCCTCACATAAAATTTGAGATCACCCCTTTTCATATTTCTTTTCTCTAGTTGATAAATAAATGTTTTACATATAAGTAATATATGAGGATATATTTATAGGAGATTTGGAAGATCATTAACTGGTATTGAATATTTTATTTCCATGTTTCCAAATACACAACACTATTATGGTCCACTAGCATGATTTTTTGTAATGTACTGAATATTCAACTAAAATGATGTAATATCCATGTTTGTTAAGACTAGGTTTCTATAGTTTGTATAAAAGGAATGGTTTAGTCAACCTATAGAAACTAGGATGATGAAACCATATTGAGATCCCTAGTTTTGTTTTTAAGTACATGTCTAGGGATGTCAATAAGGATAATTATAAGTATGATTTATTATTTTGGAAAATGTCCAAGAATTTTGTAAAGGATAGAGTGAGTGGTTTCTAAGAAATACATCTATCTCTGGATACTACATGTCGATGTGGAACCTGCACATATGTACATTAGTGTAATAAATCCAACAAGATGTTTCGGGATTGACATGGGGTAATCTGGTACAAGAAAAATGGCCTTGCTGCACTCTTGGTTTGACACAACCGGGTGTACTCATTTGGAATTCAAAAAATATTCAAGAAAAACCCTAAAGTATTTAGATACATGTTAGCTATTAATAACCTAGTATAAACCCAATTTGTCATTTATTATGGATTTTTTCATGATTTTGACATCTTATAAGTAATTATTTTCATGAATAAGTGGTTTTGTTGCTATGATATGTAATCCTCACACAACGATTCAGGTTTTAGTAAATGGAAGGAACTGGAATGAACTAGATAAATTTCAAATGTTATGTGAGATTTTCTAATGAGAAGTCATGTGGGATGATTACAGGAGTAAAAGATGTTACGATCATTCCTAATCATTTATTTACATATCATTATTATCACCTTTCACCTTAACAAACTCTTGGACTCACAAAGTAAGAGAATGATGGAGCTCACTGAAAGTTTGGGTAATATAAACCATCTAGGAAAGAAGATCCAATTTCCTTTCAGCCAACAAATTTGAAAGAATCACACATGTGAATGTCCTAGTGAAACAATATTTTTTTGAATATGAAAATAAGGACACAAAGAAAGGGACTCCGAGGGAAAGAATGAAGAGTTCAGTTAATGAATAGGATGGGAATTTTGGCCTCCCTAAGTCATAATCAATGGTTTAGTGTTTAAAGTGTGGAATAAATGGTCATTATGAAACTCAATGTACCTAGATGAATGTTACATCATAGAATTAACATGGTGGTGTGAGTAATGGTTACATTTCTAATAATGAAAAGACTACAAATTAATTTTGATGGAAATGAATGATTGTGTAATAGGATGATGTAGAATTGTTAATGGATTAAGGATGAATTAATCAAACTATTTATGTATTTAGATCTATAATTAATAATGGTGAATTTTATGGATTGTTTGGTTTATGTTTTTCTATGAATTTTAAGAATATTTTGAATGGTCATGATGGACTAGAAAGGTTATCTAAT
The DNA here is from genome assembly GCA_963277665.1 of Viscum album. Taxonomy (NCBI): domain Eukaryota; kingdom Viridiplantae; phylum Streptophyta; class Magnoliopsida; order Santalales; family Viscaceae; genus Viscum; species Viscum album. The sequence continues at coordinate 1,823,576,742 of OY728133.1, read as the reverse complement.
GAAATTTAACATTTTGACTATGCCAATGTAACCATTAATATGTTCTTTATGTTAAGATAATGTTATATGGATAAAGATACGTGGGATATGAATAATTTAATCAGACATTATTGATTACCTTGGAATAATGTAAGGGGAATTTTATAGGTGGATTATGCTTCCACTAATGAAGTTTAATTTTATTTATTTATTTCAGGAGTCAGTACAATATACTTTGTAATGAGTAAGCATTAATGTTTTCCAAAATTATTTTTGGTAATTCAGGTTGTTACCATGTTTCAAGGGAATACACAATAAAGGTATTCACATGTTATGAATAAAAAACCATGTGATACATTTTGATATAGGTGAATCAATATTAATATGATTTCATTACAATATTTTATGGATTTTTATTTTTTATCATTATAAAGGGTTATAAGGTTATCTGTAAATAAAAATCTTAAGCTAATATTTAGAGGAAGTATTTGCGCATTGAGTTTGTAACACCCCAGGTAAATAAATAATATGAAATTTTCATATTTATCCATATTTGTGAATAAAATATTAATATGACTTTAAAAGGGACTCTATGCTCGATGGCGTACACAACACGCAACAACGAGTTTCTTGGGAATCTTACATTACACTCTAATAATAAAATAATATTATTTTAAATGGTAGTTAACATGTAGCCATTGTATTGGCGGGAATGGATAGAAATAAATAAAATATGATTATATATGTTTTTAAATGTTTATACATTTATCCAATAAATGATAATGTCATAAAATACGGAAAGAATTCAATTTTAGTCGTATATGCCCTAGTTTTCACTAAAGGTTCACTTATCACCTTTTGATGGAGAAAAATCATTAAATATAGTTTTTTTCACTCTTATAAATCCTTTTGGACCAAATAAAACTCTTCTTAATAATTGGGACATCAAAATTTACTCTGTTTAAATTTGTGGTATCTTTCTAATAAAGTTCATTTTTTAATGAATAGTGTAAAATGTTGTATTTTAATTCAAAACCTCTTTTTAATCTAATTTATTTATATGATTATATTATCTTTTGAATTGGTTTTAAAGTTAAATTAGAATATATTTTTACCATTAAATCCAATAGTCGTTGATGGAATTAATTTCACTTTGAAATCAGACTTAAACTAGTGTCAATGTTTTGATACTTATTGTTTCATAAAAACACGCTATTTGCTCTGAGAGTGGGAATTAATTATTAAATTAATTAATGTGACATATATATTTTGAATTTCTTAAAATAGACTTCAGTTTTGAATTCAGAATATCAAATATAGCTTAAGGTGAATTTTTGGGATTTTTCTGAAAAACTTCAATTTTTGATGAATAGTGAAACCACTAACTAGTACTTATAAGAACTGATTTTTCCCTTTAAATGAAAATTTGCCATCTTTGTGTTTTGAATTTCAAAAATCTGACATACATGGTTGTCATTAAGAAGTAAAATGTTGTTCAATGGGATAAAAATAATTTTTTTGGTGAATAGTAACTTATTAAGTTTTTATTCGCGATTAGAGGTAATTAGTGTAGTTTAAGGTAACAATAATGTTTTAATAATATGAAATGTACTTGAAACATGTCCTAAACTCATTGGATGTGTCATGGAAGACCAAGAAAATCCATGGGTCAACTTGGGGACCCCATGAAGCCACTTTGGTTGGAAAATGACATTAATATCTTTTTATTTAAAGTTAAAGTAAAAATGAGACAAACATGAAATGTTTTACTAAAACAATTTTTACATGGGGTTAGAAAAATCAGAGTTTTTACTATAAATATTCATTGGGAAATTTAAAAATATTTCCTACATCATAGTATTTTTTTAATAATTTTTAGACATTAAATAAATTAAATTATTTATGACATCATGATGATGCAACGATGACCTCATTATTTAACGATTTAAATAAAATGGAATGATAATGTAATATCTAAGACCTAAAAATGTCAAAAACCTATTGGATGAGTGGATTTATAACCCTTATCACCTTATCCTCGAAACACATCAATGTGGGACCTCTTAAAGCCGAATACCATTTTAAAATAAAGTGACTTTTCTTTACCTTCCAAGAGTGCCCCTCCTCTCCTCTTATAAAAGGCCCCCACCTCTACCTACATACCCACACTCCCAAAGCCATTGGCTCGGCCAAACTCTTCCCATTTTGTCTCTCCACTTCCCTCTCTTACCCCTTGAATCCTCACTTTGGGCATAAGTCTTCCCAAGGAAGCCTTTGAGCTCAAACCAAAGGGAGTTACCCTATTTTAAGGTAATGTCTTCACTTGAGTCCATTTGTTTTATTTTGCTTCTCCAACCCCCTAAACTCTTTTTATTCATTTCTTTTGTAACAACTACAGTATCATAAATATACTAGGATGTTGTTATAAGAATTATTCTAGCTAAACTTTCACACACCTACATCTAATGGTCAAAGAACATACTGTTTTCGTGGATGGCGAATTTCGGCCTCCGAAATGATGATTGTTCAACATTCTTTTAACACCTCCAAAGGTGGCCATTAAGATGACACTATATTTATATATGATATATAATATGTTTATGTTTTCCTTAAGCTTCTATATTTTTCATTTGGTCATACATTTATGGTTTCAATTATGGGTAAACGCGATATCTTCATTTAAGGAAGTGCGGACTACCGCCCCCTCAAAGTGATGTGATTCTTTAATGCCATATGTGGGACGTATAAAGGATGGATTTAAATATATTATATATGATGTTATACTGGAATTATTTTATACCTCTATATCATTATTATTACATTCCATAAAAATATGAAATAGAAATGAAAGTAGCGTTAATGCGTACGTACGGCTTACCGTCTCCATGAACGGTGCATTTCATATCTTATCCCCAAATGCAATGTACTATTATAAGTACATGTATATAATGGATATATATGATTAATGATACATATAAATGATGAATATAACTCCGGAATTAAAATATATATACATCTCATTTAGTTTTAATTCCATTTATATGACATAGAAATGAAAGTAGCGTTCATGCGTACGTACGGCTTACCGTCTCCATGAACGGTGCATTTCATTTCTTACCTATAAATGATTATGTAATATTATAAATACATTTATATTCTGGATATATATGATATATATGATATCCAAACCATGAATATAATTCTGGATATAATGAACATTTGACCACATGAACAACATGTAATTGTAAGAAGTCCACTTTCGACTTAATAACCAAATATCGAAAAAAAACATTATTAACTTAAATGATTAAATAATGTTTATAACATGGAAATAAGTGATCTAAAAGGAATAATGAACTAGAAAAAGGTTCTTAATAAAGTGGAAATTAACTCAAGTTTATTATTCAGGACGTTAAAGAACGATCGAGTCTAGTCGGACCCGAGGTAAGTGATCATACTCCTCTCTTTCTTTTTAAGTACACTCATTTATGTCATTACTTATAAGCTCATCTTTCTTGTTATTGGGATGTTATTTTATATTACTCTTACTGTAATTTTTCTGTTCATATGATGAGAGACCCTATTCTCTCTCATCAATCCATTTTTGGAAGTTTTAAGTGGTGCTGTTAGGCTGCTGAGTTTTCGTAAGGGATTTTTCATCTCACATTTATTCCCGTGAGATTTATACTAAATTTGCCACAATTTCCTTTGAGTGGTGTATGTAATGACCATTATTTTACTCATTGTGTAACATTCATTCATTTATGAGTATTTACATCAATGTTGTATTGACCTTCTTTCACGGGGCGTATGTTTCGAAAGATACCCATGTCGGTAAGGGAACCTTTCACCCTCCTATTTTTAAAAAACTTATTTTGTTATGTCTTTTAATTCACATAATATTATTTTGGGATATGTTCTTATATATCCTTATTGATGTAAATTTTATGTCCAAGTGATGAGATACCCTTTTTATCTCTCATCAACTCTTTTTCTGAATTTTGAAGTGACGCTGCTAGGCTGTCTAATTATTGAAAGGGAACTTCTTAACCCAATTTCGATTCTTTGGGATAAACATGTACACGTTGAATATGTCATTCTATGATTATGTGTGAATTTCCTCTGATTTTTTTACACTTAATACCCACTTATATTTTGTGTATTCATTTGTCACCCATAGTTATGTAACTGATTTATCCTTAATCAAAGGATACCGTCTTTGTATGGGACTTAGTCCTAATCTCCTTTCATTGAGGCATATTTTGTTTTACACACAACTTTCTTTAATACGGTGTATAAACCCATTTGAATTTTATGTTTATCCAAAAGGAATCTTTTTATACGAATCGTTTTACTAAACGACAAAAGGGAATGTTTTTGTCTTACATATGCGGCGACAACGACTTCTCCGCCGCCGTGACCATTATTTGAGTTTCAGCTTCCTCTTCAAGCCATACAATCTTTTTAAAAGAAAAATAAATAACATGTTTTACTTTTCTTTTATTTTGGTATTGAAAATGGTTTTCATAATGTATTTATATCAATGTTTTGTATTGATATCAAGTTATTGAAAGGTGGAAATGTTATGTTTCCATTATGCATGTTTTATGTGATAAGATTATGTTATGGTTCTTGGGAATTGTTATGAAGATGGGTGGTTCCGTGATAAACTAAGGGCGGGTGAGCCCGATATATCTCTCCAATGAATTGGGTAACGCAGAGGAGTGAAACGATAAGGTTTCTACGAATAGATTTAGGGAATATACTGTGATGGGTATTCCAAACGTAACCAAAAGGGTTACTCCCTACGTAAGAATGTTATGAATGCCTAAAGTTACCTTTATGTCTTATGATTTCTATGATTTATTCATGGTTTGATGAGGTATGTTAAAGTTCCTATGTTTTATGGGTAAAGTAAGATTTCATTCTTATGTATATATGAACTCGTGTTTCCTTTCCATATTTTTATAACCCTTACTGAGCTTTTTATGCTCATCCCAAGTTTTTGAATTTTTTTTCACAGGTCAAGGGAAAGGTACATGATGTGATGATAGTGTCAAGGATGTGTCAAGAAAGAATCCGTGTTTTATTTTAAATATGTTTCCGTTGATGGGAATAATGAATATTGCCTTTTATATAACCACATTGTTTAAATGTGGAATGTAATGCAAGTTTCATGATCTAATTCTCTAAAACTCTAAACCTAAAAAGATCCTCAATGTGTAATATTGTAATAACTCAAGATTAAGTAAGGTTTAAGGCTGAGGCCTTATAGTTGGTATCAGAGGTCGGTTTAGCTAACTTTAGAGGTTAGGGTATTCTTTATGTATAAGTGACATCACCATAATGGTTAGGATTTCAGAAAGAGTCATAGTTTTAGATAAAGTGAATGAGTAAGTATATGTTAGTGTTTACCTTCCTCATTAGTACATGATGGTTTTGTTGATATACTCACACTGACATTTCTGTTTTTAGTGAATGGATGGATCTAACAGGCGCCAAAGAGACAACGGGTTTGAAGGTAACTGTGGTGGTTCTCTGATTAAGATACTAGATAAAATGGAGAATTCAATGAGGAAACTCGTGGTTGTTCTAAACCAAATATCAAGGAGTCATGATCAACCACATGAACCTTGGTATGTTCTGTAATGCATCATGTACGAGATGACCAATCGATGTGGAAGTTGAGGTAATAATTATAAAGGTAACCATTAGAGTTTATATGATCCTTACTTTTGAGGTAATTATGGGTTATTATATGATACGCTGGAAAAAGAAAGGACTGAGATAAACATGAGGTTAAAATATGTTACGATTATTTTGGATGATTTTTTCTCGTTTGGGGAATGTTTTAAGAATTATATATTATTGGAAAAAGGACAACACGCATACCGTGTGACAACTCGTCGCGTCAGACAAAGCTGCGGGAATCGAACCCACAACCAATGTGCGACTGGTATTTATCGCCTACCACTAGACTACATGAAGTCCCTGGTTAGTTTGACTGATTCTTTTTAGTTATATGATTTTATTAATTAAGAGTATGTTGATTTTGGGTTATTTATGAAAATGATTAACCTATCATGGAGGATATGTGATTAGGTTAACTACTTTTCAATACGAGACTTTAGGAGCAACTTATGTTGTTTGGAGATAAATGTTACGATTTAACTTGGAAGACTATGTGACTAAATCCTTCAAATATTTGGGTTTCAATCTTAGATTGGTTTACTTTGAATAATTTTATGGACAAATTGTTTATCGAATGTTCCTCTTTGAACTTTGGGTTTGGTTGGACAAATTTTGGAGATTAAGCATAGATTTTCTTTTTAAAGGGTTATCCTTTTCTGGATTATCTGACATTGTACTAACCTTTTTGGTTTTGGTTTTGGTTAAAGCCTAAAGACATGGGATGTATATAGTTCTCTTTGGTGGATTAGGTGACTCTCTAGAAGTTGATTATAGTACCCTTAATGCGAACAAGTCTTCCTAAATACTCGTCTTTTGGAGAAAATATGAGTTTGATTAAAGAATCTAGTAAAAGTTGAAAGTCAACATGATAAGTTATTAGGTTTCCTTATGAATAAATTCCTCAATAAAAAGTATCTTAAAACAAAAATATTGTCTATTAACTTTTCCTTCTGGGGAATCGAATACCGTTTAACCCATCACAAGTTTGTGATTTTCTTATGGTTAACTTTCTCTTAGACATGTTTACTATCACTCTCCCTCAAGAACATGTCCCTTTGCTTTTTCATCCATGTCCATGTTTTTCTACATGTAATCCTAGTATGGGTTAACTCGGGTGACCTCTGTACTTATCTTCCTTTATTTTAAAGTGATTGTTTTACCGACTCTTGTTCCAATGTGAGACTTTCAAGGATGTTTCCAAGCTCAATTTTAAAAATTGCGAGGACGCAATTCCCAAAAGGGGGGAAGGATGTAACTCCCCAGGTAAATAAAGAATATGAAATTTTCATATTTATCCATATTTGTGAATAAAATATTAATATGACTTTAAAGGGGACTCTATGCTCGATGGCATACCCAACACGCAACAACGAGTTTCTTGGGAATCTTACGTTGCACTCTAATAATAAAATAATAGTATTTTAAATGGTAGTTAACATGTAGCCATTGCATTGGAGATAATGGACAGAAATAAATAAAATATGATTATATATGTTTTTAAATGTTTTTACATTTATCCAATAAAAGATAAAGGCATAAAATACGAAAAGAATTCAATTTTAGGCGTATATGCCCTAGTTTTCACTAAAGGTTCACTTATCGCCTTTTGATGGAGAACCGTAATTAAATATAGTTTTTTTCACTCTTATACATCCTTTTGGAACAAATAAAACTCTTCTTAATAATTGGGACATCAAAATCTACTTTTTGTAAATTTTTGGTATCTTTCTGATAAAGTTCATTTTTTAATGAATAGTGTAAAATGTTGTATTTTAATTCAAAACCTCTTTTTAATCTAATTTATTTATATGATTAGATTATCTTTTTAATTGGTTTTAAAGTTAAATTAGAATATATTTTACCATTAAATCCAATAGTGGTCATTGGAATTAATTTCACTTTGAAATCATACTTAAACTAGTGTCAATCTTTTGATACTTAATGTTTCATAAAAACATGCTATATGCTCTGACAACGGGAATTAATTATTAAATTAATTAATGTGACTTATATGTTTTGAATTTTGTAAAATAGACTTCATTTTTGAATTCTAAATATCAAATATATCTTAATGTGAATTTTTGGGATTTTTCTGAAAAACTTCAATTTTTGATGAATAGTGAAACCACTAAGTGGTACTTATAAGAAGTTATTTTTCCATTTAAATTAAAATTTTCCAACTTTGTGTTTTGAATTTCAAAAATCCAACATACATGGTTGTCATTAAGAAGTAAAATGTTGTTCAATGGGATAAAAATAATTTTTTTGATGAATAGTAACTTATTATGTTTTTAACCGCGATTAGAGGTAATTAGTGTAGTTTAAGGTAAAAATAATGTTTTAATAATATTAAATGAACTTCACACATGTCCTAACCTCATTGGATGTGTCATGGAAGACCAATAAAATACATGGGTCAACTTGGGGACCCCATGAAGCCACTTTGGTTGGAAAATGACATTAATATCTTTTTATTTAAAGTTAAAGTAAAAATGAGACAAACATGAAATGTTTTACTAAACATTTTTTAAATTGGGTTATACAAATTCGATTTTAGACTATAAATATTAATTGGAAAGATAAAAAGATTTCCTACATCATAGAATTTTTTATAATTTTTAGACATTAAATAAATTAAATAATGTATGACATCATGATGATGCAGCGATGACCTCATTATTTAACAATTTAAATAAAATGGAATGATAATGTAATATCTAAGACCTAAACATGTACAAAACCTATTGGATGAGTGTATTTAGAACCCTTATCAAATTATCATCGAAACACATCAATGTGGGACCTCTTAAATCCGAATACCATTTTAAAATAAAGTGACTTTTCTTTACCTTCCAAGAGTGCCCCTCCTCTCCTCTTATAAAAGGCCCCCACCTCTACCTCCTTACCCACACTCCCAAAGCCTTTGGCTCGGACAAACTCGGCCCATTTTGTCTCTACACTTCCCTCTATTACTCCTTGATGCCTAAATTTGGTCAGAAGTCTTCCCAAGGAAGCCTTTGAGCTCAAACCAAAGAGAGTTACCAGATTTTATGGTAATGTCTTCACTTGAGTCCTTTTGTTTTATTTTGCTTCTCCAACCCCATAAACTCTTTTAATTCATTTCTTTTGTAACAACTCCAGTATCATAAATATACTAGGATGTTGTTATAAGAAGGATTAGAGCTACACTTTCACATACCTACATCTAATGGTTAAAGAACATACTGTTTCCGTGGATGGAAAATTTCGGCCTCCCGAAACGATGATTGTTCAACATTATTTTAACACCTTTAAAGGTGGCCATTAATATGAAAATATATTTATATATGATATATAATATGTTTATGTTTTCATTAAGTTTCTGTATTTTTCATTTTGGGAATACCTTTATGGTTTCCATTATGGGTAAACGTGATATCTTTATTTAAGGAAGTGCGGACTACCGCCCCCTCAATGTGATGTGATTCGTTAATGCCATATGTGGGACATATAAAGGATGGATTTAAAGTTATTATATATGATGTTATACTAGAATTATAATATACCTCTATATCATTATTATTCCATTCCATAAAAATATGAAATAGAAATGAAAGTAGCGTTCATGCGTACGTACGGCTTACCGTCTCCATGAACAGTGTATTTCATTTCTTATCCCCAAATGTAATGTACTTTTATAAGTACATGTATATAATTGATATATATGATGAATGATACATCTAAATGATTAATATAATTCTGGAATGAAAATATATTTACCACTATTTAGTTTTAATTCCATTAATATGACATAGAAATGAAAGTAGCGTTCATGCGTACGTACGGCTTACCGTCTCCATGAACGGTGCATTTCATTTCTTACCTCTAAATGATTATATATTATTATAAATACATGTATATTCTGGATATATATGATATATATGATATCCAATCCATGAATATAATTCTGGATATAATGAACATTTGACCACACGGACAACATGTAATTGTAAGAAGTCCACTTTCGACTTAAGAACCAAATATCGACAAAACAAACATTATTAACTTAAATGATTACATAATGTTTATAACATGGAAATATGTGATATAAAAGGAATAATGAACTATAAAGAGGTTCTTAATAATGTTTAAATTAACTCAAGTTTATTATTCAGGATGTTAAAGAACGATCGAGTCAAGTCGGCCCGAGGTAAGGGATCATACTCCTCTCTTTCTTTTTAAGTACACTCTTTTATGTCATTCCTTATAAGCTCATTTTTCTTGTTATTGGGATGTTCTTTTATATTACTATTACTGTAATTGTTATTTTCATATGATGAGAGACCCTATTATCTCTCATCAATCCATTTTTGGAAGTTTTAAGTGGCGCCGTTAGGCTGCTGAGTTTTCATAAGGGATTTTTCATCTCACTTTTATTCCCGTGAGATTTATGCTACATTTGCCACAATTTCCTTTGAGTGGTGTATGTACTGACCATTATTTTACTCATTGAGTAATATTATTTCATTTATGAGTATTTACATCAATGTTGTATTAACCTCTTTTCACGGGGTGTGCGTTTCGAAAGACACCCATGTCGGTAAGGGAACCTTTCACCCTCCTCTTTTTAAAAGAATTATTTTGTTATGTCTTTTAATTAACATAATATTATTTTGGGATATGTTCTTCTATATCCTTATTGATGTAAATTTTATGTCCAAGTGATGAGATACCCTTTTTATCTCCCATCAACTCTTTTTCTGAATTTTGATGTGACGCCGTTAGGCTGTCAAATTATTGCAAGGGAACTTCTTAACCCAATTTCGATTCTTTGGGATAAACTTTTAAACCTTGAATATGTCATTATATGATTATGTGTGAATGTCCTCTGATTTTTTTACACTTAATACCCACTTATATTTTGTGTATTCATTTGTCACACATAGTTATGTAACTGTTTTATCCTTAATCCAAGGATACCGTCTTTGTATGGGACTTCATCTCAATCTCCTTTCATTGAGGAATATTTTGTTTTATACACAACTTTATTTTATACGGTGTATAAACCCCTTTGACTTTTACATTTATCCAAAAGGAATCTTTTTATACGAAGCGTTTTACTAAACGAAAAAACGGAATGTTTTTGTCATATGTATGCGGCGACAACGACTTCTCCACCACCGTGACCATTATTTGAGTTTCGGCTTCCTCTACAAGCCATACCTTCTTTTTAAAAGAAAAATAAATACCATGTTTTACTTTTCTTTTATTTTTGTATTGAAAATGGTTTTCATAATGTATTTATATCAATGTGTTGTATTGATATCTTGTTAATGAAAGGTGGAAATGTTATGTTTCCTTTATGCATGTTTTATGTGATAAGATTATGTTATGGTTCTTGGGCATTGTTTTGAAGACGGGTGGTTCCGTGATAAACTAAGGGCGGATGATCCCGATATAGCTCTCCAATGCATTGGGTAACGCGAAGGAGTGAAACGTTAAGGTTTCTCTGAAGAGATTTAGGGAATATACTGTGATGGGTATTCCAAACTTAACCAAGAGGGTTACTCCCTACGTAAGAATGTTATGAATGCCTCAAGTTACCTTTATGTATTATGATTTATATGATTTATTCATGGTTTGATTAGGTATGTTAAAGTGGCTATGTTTTATGGGTAAAGTATGATTTCATTCTTATGTATATATGAACTCATGTTTCCTTTCCATATTTTTATAACCCTTACTGAGCTTTTTATGCTCATCCCAAGTTTTTGAAATGTTTTTCACAGGTCAAGGGAATGGTACATGATGTGATGATAGTGTCAAGGATGTGTCAAGAAAGAATCCATGTTTTATTTTAAATATGTTTCTGTTCATGGGAAGAAAGAATATTGTATTTTATGTAACCACTTTTTTTAAATGTGGAATGTAATGCAAGTTTCATGATCTAATTCTCTAAAACTCTAAACCTAAAAAGATCTTCAATGTGTAATCTTGTAATAACTCAAGATTAAGTAAGGTTTAAGGGTGGGACCTTATAGAGTTTGTCCTGAAAAAGATTTTTTAAAGGATAATGAGTGATTAAAATTATTTGAAGGATTTTTATATTATATATTAGATTAGTGTGGATTTAAAAAGTGTACATAATGTATGTTAGGTGACAACCAATCAAGATTGGAAAGGTTGTTGCTCTTGAACCCATTACCAAAAGGTGATAAGGGTTTCATGGATACCACTGGCCTACGTGATGCCTATATAAATTTATATTTATATTTAATGAATAAATATTTATGATTAAATATTATTGTTACATTTTATAGATTAATTCATGTTTTTTATCTGACAAATAGTTATACCTTTTATTCTTTTACGGGCATTAAGACCTGTTAAATGCACATTTTCGTGTTTTAATTATCAACGTTAATTTTTGGACATTCATTCCACGAGGAGATGGATGTATTAAATTTTTTTCAATACATAATAAAAGAATTAAAATGTTTTTATATATATTTATCAAGATTCACTCAATATTTTAAAATTGATTCAAAAAGGTTTTCATAATAACATACATTTTGTTGAACTAATTGATCTAGAATCATCACTGATTTATGTAATTGGTACCCTAAAAATTAATTTTATCATTTTTTTGTTTGTGATTGAAGCCCCAAATCACTCCAAATATAATTATGATTTTCCTCCATGACAAATCTTCTCTCCCAATATATGTTCTCTTATGTGGAAACCTAGTTATATGTTACTTTGGTCAACTTTCATGGATACAAATTTCCCATTAAAGGGATATTTTGGTATCCATTTTTATGATGTGGGTATCTATGAATTAAAAATTCATGTATGAAACCTTTGAAAATCGATATGTATTATTATGGAAAAATTCATTTTAATCGGCGGGGGTAGAATGCAATGCCCTAATATTTTCAGAATTATTATTTTTTGAATTAATTAATCTTTTCAATATTTTCCATTTCACAAGACACAAGAAATGGTTATTTATATATATATATATTAAAAAAATCAAGCATTTCATTCACATACTATACAAACTTGTCTTGTGCTTTATGCAATACCAACCTCAATTGCGCTACAAGCAACACTAACTTAGCATTTGTCATATGTAACACAGAGTTTCCATGAAAGAAATATTTTTATTATTAAATTCTCTAAAATAATATAATAATAACCTATCTATTAAAATTATTTATAAATTATTTTAAAATATTGTTGTTATATTTAAATAAACCATATTGATATTGAAAGATAACATTTTCGATCTAGTCCTTTTGTGTGAAATTTTTTTATTTTCATGAATGAATCACTTTTATTAATAAATGTAATTTAAAAAAAATAGAAATTGAATTGGTTAAAATAAAATAAAATTTTGAATTCATAACATCGAAATAAACCTTGGGTGATGTTTTTTTTATGAGAAACATAATTTTTTGATGAATAATTAAAATACTACTCTTTAGATACAAAAAGATTTTTGATATTATTAACTATTAATGGTAAATGATATTATAAATATTATTAAAGGTAAAATTTTATGAATATTACTTATATTTATAAAATTTAGTTAATTATAATAAATGTCACATTGAAACTGAATATAAAATCTTAACAAATATTTTAACTTTTCCCTACTTTAAAACCATATTATTTTGTCCTATCTATAGTTTTAGGACTATTCTTAACTTTTCCACTTCTATTTTTAGAAGTTAAAAATCTTAAATAACCCATTTTATTTAGATTAATATTTTTATTTTGATAAAAATGGTCTATTTTTTTCCAAAATGATTAGTAAATGTGATTGAAATTAATCACAGCAGTTAAGGACAAATTAAGCTTAATTGGGGACTAAACAGCTAAATTAAGGGCCAAAATGACCTAGTAACTTTTCTAAAACCCATTTTATGTACATAAGATGTCCATATACATTACATTATTGATGTTTTTGGGTTTGTTAATAATTTTTTCATGTAATAACACATGCACACCCAATTTGATTCTAAAAATTCCATGTGAGTCCTTTTAACTCCCAATAAATGGCCACCACATCTACCCATTCCTCACACATATAAAAAAATTAATTTTATTACAATATATAACCAATTATCCTAAAAAAAATCTTCCATTCATCCTTGAAGACTCCCTTTAGGATGAAACCCTCTAATAGAATCATTTTCACTCAATCTAAAAGGAGTTACACGATTAAGAGGCAACGTCTTCTCTCAGGATCCAGTCCTTTATTTTCCTTATCCACCCTCCACTAAAATTATAACTTTATTGTGTGACAAATAAAGTATCATCAAGAAACTAGGACGTTTTTATGCAATGGGTGTCACCTACACTTACACACACATCCATATAATGGTTGTTGAACAAACTCTTTCTGTGTATGGCGAACTATTGCCTCACGAAACAATGATTGTTCATTTATCCTTTACCACCAACCATGGTGGAAATTATGATGTATAAACATATTTATATATGTAATTTATTATGACTTTAATACTATTTATTATTTTTACAACAGACATATTTTTACATTTCATTTTTTGTTAATACGATAATCTCTTTTTGAGGAAATGTGGTATACCACCCCAACAAAGCATTGCGATTAGTTCACACACCACCTAGAATGTATTAAGAATGTGTCTAATGAACTTATATGATATATATATAATATATTAATGATAAATAATAATGATATATATATACACATGTATAAATATTTTAATTACATACAGTCTTTCAATATGAAAATAAAAATAGAAAATAGCGTTCATGCGTACGTACGACTTACTGTCTTATTAAAATATGTATTCCATTAAGGACTCCATTATGATATAGATTATTTTAATATAATTATATTAATATACCAGATATTTATATCTTATTCTACCTTCAGTAATCATTTTATAATTATAAGGATCAACGATATAACAAATTAAGACACATTTAAAGAACAAAGAGAATATTACCCAAAGTAAAACCTTGACATAGGATCATTGAAAAGTGGGTAATATAAATTACTAAAATATGAATATATGGAAATATATATAATAAATTTTTTATTTATAAGATTTATAATAAACTTATAATTATTTTACTTAAATCTTGTACGAGTACAGAGAGAGTCAAATCAGAATGTATGTGGATTTTAATATCAAAATTAATTTTTATGAGATACAAGCTATGTTTTCCACACATTAATTTTGTGATGTGTATGTAATTTACTTGATTTTATTTTATGTAAATTGTTATTAAATTTATTTTTATACACATTTCCTTTTTATGAATATTTTTCATGGGGTTTATTATTCAAATGTTACCAAATTGGCAAAACAAATTTGTCTCAATTTTCATTCTTTGAGACTCCTATTTTGTTATTCACCTAACTTATTCTTTAAGGTACATATTCTAACATTTTTCATGACATATCAGTAAAAAAAATATTTTCCTAATATAATAAACTTCTTGTAATTTCCTTTCCTTACATGGGTAGAACGATCCAAAGATAGCACGTTATAAGAGTTTATTGAGACAATATCATTCCTTTTCAATATTTTGTAAGTTTATACTTACTTTGATGATATATTATAATCCAGATCTGAAGAATATTCATGATTTTACTTTTAATCTATTATTTAATGATAAGACATGTGTTGGTACTATTTTATACTCTTTGGTATAGAATATAGTTAAGGAAGTGTTTTTAGGAAAGCCTGACTTTACCCTCTCTTCGGTAAGAACTATAATTTTTTCAAAAATATTTTCTAATAATATTATACTATTACTATATAATATCAAAAAGAAATTTTTATCCTTTTTCTCTTTTAGAAATCTCTTTAATGGAAGATTCTTGTCATTTTCCAAACAAAAAATATTTTCACCATTTTAATGATGTAAAAAGAATCTAATTTGTACCTTGTACGACATGTATATATTTACCCACTCTCATTTCATTGAATATTTATTTGAATTTTTAAAAAAGGTTTATCTTTATGAAAATGTTTCTGAATGTATTTTTCAAGATGTTTTTTTAAAATGATTTCAAACATATTTTTTAAGTCTTTCAAAAAATGGGTTTCAAACCTTTTTAAATCACTATATATATGTTTTCAATGTTAATTCAAAGAAATAGTTCTCATAATATTATCAAGATTTTTTTTATAATTTTTGAAGTGTTTATAAAGAAAAATATTTTTAAAATTTTTTGAAGCTTATTTTCATTGTTTTAAATGAAAAATATTTTCAATATTATTACATGTATTCTTCAAGAGTTTATTCAATTTATTTTATAAGAAAATATTTTTCAAATGGTTTTCTATATTAAAAATAATTTCTCAAAAATGAAAGTATATTTTCCTCATGAAATGTTTTTATAGGATGTTAAAAATTATATTCTATCTAATATGACAACAATTGATGTTACCCATACATTTATGGAAATTATCTAAAGGTTTCATTCATATCATTTCTATGAATGAGTTATGGTTAATGGGATGGTTTTTATGAATCAAATTTATCATTCTTGGGTTATACGTATATGAAATATGATTCACTTTAACGAGTTATTCTTTTGATGAAATGATTTTTAAACCTATATCTTTCCATTGGTTATGATATGTTTACATGTTTTGGATACCCATATCATCACTAGATTTATGATATGATCATTTATGATATTGTGGCACATGTAAGAAAGATTTAATTACGTGACGAGTGGGCCTATATCTCCCTCCAATGTATTGGGTAAAGATTTATATCTCATGAGATAGAGAGGGATATAATGAGGGATTACTCAGTTCTGTATTACTGGTATAGAATGAATGTTTACTCAGATCCATATTATAGGGCTTGAAGGAGGGTTTACACAGTTCAATAATAAATGGAGGGAATAAGGGTTTACATGATTCAGTAATGCTGGGATATATTGGGTGTTTACATGATTTAATAATATAGGGCTGGAATGAGAGTTTATTCAGTTTAGTATTAATGGGCTAGAAGAAGGGCTTACTTCATTCGGTAATACATGGCTAGAATGAGGGTTCACTTGGTTCAGTGATACATGGCTAGAATGGGGGTTCACCCGGTTTAGTAATGTGTTTTTTCAACTAAGATGGTTTTTTCATTGATTCCTTGGCAACTATGGAAATCATATTATATTTTTATGTGTTTTCCATAATTATATGTCTTATTTCTATCTTATTATTTCGTGACTTATGCTCATTATTTCATTCGATTCATGTCTTATGAAATGAAAATCATTATTCCTTGATCTATGTTATAATCATTGATATCCAGTATATGCTATTTTATTTATAGAATCACATTATCACTCCCTTATACTCATGTTAATGTTTACATGTCTCCCTTTTTTACCAATACTGATCATTTGTGATCATCCATTTACATGTTTACTTTCTCCAGGCTATGATGAATTGATTTATACAGAAGTAATAAATGAGGAGATAATAATTATAAATGTTGAATAACTTTCACTAGGAATGAATTATGTTTTCAATGTTTTCAATTTCACTAAACTATTATAGTCTCTGGCATGTATTATTTGTAATGTACTGAATATTAATATAAAAATATATAATATCTAAGTATTTATAGCCTGGGTTGCTATAAGTTTATTACCTTGAGATATTGAATTTTCGTTATCTTTCCATATGAATGGAATGTGTTATCACTTATTTACCATTAAACGTTGATTTATTATAATTTATTCATTATTTATTCTGATTTACTCACCCTTACTGAAAATTTGAGCTTACCATTATTATGTTCCCTTTCCCCAGGTTATGAAATGGAATCCTTTGAATGTTTTTATGGGATGAATTGTATTTAATTTTATTATGTATTAGGTTTGTATTTTCTATTTCTTAATTTTTATGGTTATCATGCATGTAATATTTCTTTCAACGTCATTTAAACCGATCGGCCTTTCAAGTTTTGATTCCTTGTATTTGGATAAATGTAATAAAATATTTCACTATCTCTAAGCTTCTAGGGTCATGGAGTTTTATTTGTTATCAGAGGATGGTTAGTAACAACCATGGGAACTAGATTTAGAAATCCTATATTAAGGATCTCAATCCTAAGATAGAAATTGATGATAATTATATATGAACATCTTATATTTGGGTTAATGTAGTCATTATATGAGTATTCCTAGAAATAATTCTCTATCTGCTTACAATAAGAAAATGTGGTTCTGGAACTGATGTACCTTGGGCTAAAAACATTGATATGGTGTCCCTGGTTTGAATTGGGGTAACCTGGTACATGAAAATTTCCCTTTCTACAATTTTGGGTTTACACTCCTGGGGTGTATGGTTAGGATAGTTCACATTTCTAATACATAACATTTTGAAGGATTTGAAACTAACTATTTCCCCAACATAACCAATGTTTTTTATTCTAGGAATCATGATTCATAAATTTATGATATGTGTTGTACCATATTGGAAATTATAAGTTATGATTTTATGATATAATCTAGGATATTCCATTTTCTAGAAATGGCACCTAGGTTAGAAAACGAAAACTCCACCAATTTTCATGATCTATAGAGTTACATTGATATTAAATTGCGTGGCCTTAAGACAACATTTCTAAATGATTTATTGTACCATGTAATAATTTAAAGAACCATAAATTTCAAGGAAATTTTTTCTTAATTTTATTTGGAATTTTACAAGAACGCAGTTTCTGACGGCGCTTGATTCCGAGGCCCGGTGTGCCCGGAATTTCTATCTGAAGTTTAGCTCTGGTACGTTCAGTGAATGAACGAGCGTGAATTTCTAACTTTTGAACCAGTGCTCGGAATAAAATTTTGAGGGCACCGATGGAACCGTAGCACCGGTAATTGCTTAGTAACTCCTTTCCTAGAGTTGCGTTTTCTCGTTATGAGTTGTTTTAATTTGTGGATTAAGTGTTAGTGAAATAAAATTTTCGTTAAGAATATTATTTCCCCTTCCATGAGTTAGAACCTAAGGGTAGGAGTTAATGTGGGACCCACTGTTTGTTAGTTTTTCTTGATTGGATTAAAGGTGAGGTGGGGCCCACACGATCGCCCACCTTTTTAAATCCATTAACTCCCTAACTCCTCTTAACCCCCTCACTTAAGTTGTGTAACTCTTATAACTTTTAAACTTCCCATTAATTGGGTGACTTTACCTATCCTCTCATTAAGTATGCCAACACCCAATTCAATTATTAATTTATGTTTTGAATTTTTGAATTGTGGCATTAGTTAATAAAATAAGGGTGAGCCTTATTTTATTTTTGTTGGATGTTGTGTGTGGAAAATTGAGGAGAGAGCTCTTCATCTTCATCACAAAGAACACAAAGACTTCGACGAAGAACGCTGTCACCGTAAGAAGAGATCGACGTGCCGTCTCATCTCCTCTTCGCAGCCAGTGTGTTTCCAAAGATCGACGAAACACCCTCTTTCGATCTTCTTCCCGTGTCAACAAAAAGGAGATGCCAGTTCCTCCTCGGGCGTTCTCCATAAACTTACGGAGCTTCACCTCGCGACGTCTATTTCCTCAGCGAACCCCCGTTCTAGCTAAGCTCAAGGTAGGGGTTTATTTAATTATTTTCATTCGTGAATTCTAATTTGTCATCCTTCGTGAATTTACGAGCAGTTTCTATCATTTAACGAGAGGGGGCCAGACCGCACAGTAACAGACAACCCTACTACAATTTGAATGTTGCTTCTAATTTGGATTGGATGGAATGGCATGGTGCTGTCGCACCACGTGGGATTGTACGACATGTAATGCGCGGTGCCGTCACGCCGCACCATGAAGTAGAACATGGACGCGCCGCCGTCGTGCCGCGTCAGAGAAAAAACGAAGACACCATGGCCGGAGCGGGGCCGCGGCGAAGGGGCGCGGCGTCATCGTGCCGTGCCAGATGAACCAAAACCGCGGCCAATTCCGGGCCGCGGTGGAGCAGAGTGACTGGCAGCTGGATCCGGGCCGCCGGTGTCAGAGCAGGGAGGGGACCGGCCGTCACCAGTCCCGTGGAGGCAGGAACCGGCCGGCCAGGGCGGACCGGTCGGAAAGGTGAGCAGCCGGGGGTTCAAACCCTCGACCGGCCTAAAAAACGGCCCCCATTAATGGGGGGGGGGTCGCGGTTACACCAGGGGGGCAGGCCCCCCCCCCTTTGCCAAACGGCTCGTCTGTTGGCCAAGCACCTGGCCAGCGCACTGGGCGCGCTGTGCCCAGGCCGGGCCGGATGCCTGGCCGGGCAGGGCCGCACCGGCCGGGCCGGGCCTTGCCCTAGCGGGCCGGACCCGGACCCGGTTTGGGTCGACCCTGGGGGTATCGGGCCGGGTCGGACCGTGCCTGAACCCCTTATTACCGAACCTTTTCCGGTCGGACGCCCATAACTTATGCTACGAGTCTCTGATTGATGCACCATCAGTTGCGATGAAATCCTTGGATCAATGTGGTCATTTCGGTATATCGCACTCAATGTTTCGGAACACTTTGTGTTCGGCCTGGTTTGTTCGGATACGAAACCAACCGGGCCCTCGGAGCGAAAACACTTATATCTTGAGCTTCGGACGTCCGATTGACGTGCCGTCGACTTTGATGGATTCCTCTAAGTGAGACGGTTCTTTTGGATTACTCCGCTCGAGGTTTGGATGCCGCCAGAGTTAGGTAGGGTTGGTTCGCTCACAAAACCAACTGGGCCCCTAGAAAGAAAAGGCCAATAACTCACCAACCGGGCCTCCGATTGGCGCGCCGTCTGTCTCGTTGAATTCCTCTTGATGAGACAGAACTTTTGGAATACTTTTCCCGAGTTTTGATTGATGTTGTATAGTGGCCATGTTGGATTGTACCCGAGATCCAACTGGGCCCTTGGAATAGAAAAGCTGTTATCTTTCAGACCAGACGTCCGTTTGACGAACCGTCAGCGGTGTTGGTGATCTCGTTGAGAAACGGTCTCTATGAGTATACCCTACGAGAGTTCGTGGTATAGTTGAGATACGTCCAGGTTGGTTCGCTCACGAAACCAACCGGGCCCCTAGGACAAAAAGGCTAATAACTCACAGACCGGGCGTCCGATTGACGCGCCGTCTCTTGCGTTGAGACCCCTATGACGAGGCGGTCCTTTGAAATACTTCTTAGTGAGACATTGAGATACTTTGAGTATCGACCAGTAGCTATGGAGTGGACCCTCTGAGAGACGAGCGTGCGGAGTACAGAGACCGTGTAGCCGGCTGAGACCTGACGACTTCTTGACCGACTCGACTTGGAGTGAGTCGACTAGCCCAGTGGACGGAGCACTACTTTGTGAGGTGTAGACCCATGGCAGAAGGAGCACTACCTGTGTGACAGTGCAGACCCGCGGTACTCGTCCGGAGAGTACCTCAGCAGGCTACTAGGGGGTGTGCACTACTGTGTTTGGGTGACATACCCCGGTAGGAAGCACTACTGTGATTGGGTGGCTAACCTGCGGTACTTGATAGGAGGAGTACCTCAGCAGTCTTAGGTTAGTGAGCAGTACCTCAGAGTCGTGACAGGACCACTGTACACTCCAGAGATGGGGCTCTTCAGCAGGTACGGTTTCGATAATGAAAATCCTGGTTTGAGCTGAGGCTTTTGACTTTTGTGTTTACTTCATGATTGAGATGGGTCACTTGATAACTTAGGTATATGTATGGGCATATTCCTGGGTAGTGGTTATTCGTTGATTTCATGATCTTGGTGTTTTCCTCATGATTGAGATGGGTTACTTGATATCTTAGGTATATGCATGGGCATATACCTAAGTAGAGGTTATCTTTTGAGATCTTATTTGTGGTTATACTTTTTGGGTTTTAGTGAGGCCTTGAGGGTCTCGGGGTCCCTACTGAGTATCGTTATACTCACCCCTACACGAGCTATGCCAGCACCTCGTTGTGTTGGTTGTAGACGTTGGGAGGTGCTGACGGAGGCCGAGTGTTCGAGGATTGGACGGTACCCGGAGGTGGACTACACGACGAGTCAGTATCCGGAGGTGGACTTCGCGACGAGACGACACACTGAGGAGGTTGACGGGTGAGAGCATTTTGGAGGCTATCTGTACTTACCCTTCAGGTTGGATCCGTGGTGGACGATCCAGGAGCTGCGCCATCTGTACCTACCCTTCAGGTAGGATCCGAGGAGAACGACCCAAAAGCAGCATCCGTTATTCTAGCTGTTGTCTTTTTCTATTTTACTTTGTTCAGTTGTAGTTTTAATTTCATTTGGGTTTGTATTCTGGCCAATTTACCTTTCAGCACTTCTCTTTGTACTTAGTGTTTTACTTCTTCTCGTACTCTGTGGTGTTTTGATTACTTTTATAAATGCAATGCCTTCCCAGTTATCGGTATTTACGCCTTTGGTGCTAGTCCCCAACTCCTGGCCTATGGAAGGCGGGCTTGGGGTAGTCACGGCACGGGCCCCGAGGACGGGTCGTGACAAATTGGTATTAGAGGATTCGGTTCTACTGCAGAACTTATAATTCTGATATTTGCTTTCTGTGAAGCTATAGTGTTAAGAGTACCGAGTGTGGTTTTCAGTTCAGGGAGTCCAGTATTGGTGCGGGCGGCCGACGTATCCATACACCAGGGCCCTGACAACTGATTTCCGACTTTGTGCACGAAAACACCGATTGAGTGTGTGTTTCCAGAAGTTAAAAAAAACAGCTCAAACTAGGTCAGCTCACCAGGTATAGTCGTTTGACAGTTTCACGTTGTTTCATTCAGGATTCCTTTTCTCAGAAGACCAGCTAGAGCCCATAGGGATGTGCATACTGACAGCCTGTCGATCGACGAGGCTTTGGTACAGGGCCCTCTTGTAGTTGAGGCCCCAACAGAGGCACCAGTGGTACTACCATACGTTGGGCCACCGATTCCACCAGCCCCAGCAGTAGGCGATGCACACCACATGAGTGCACTGCAGGAGTTCCAGCGCCAGAGGCCACCCAGGTTCTGGGGAGAGACGGACCCGCAGGCGGCTGAGGTTTGGCTGGAGGCTGTGGTGAGAGTCTTAAGGCTAGTGGGGATGCCTGCAGACTTCATGGTGATCTTTGCGGCCAGCCTTTTTCAGGTAGCAGCAGGCAGGTGGTGGAGCCACTTGTTCTAGTTTTGAGATAGGATGATCATCGCATGGGAAGACTTCGAGACCTTCTTCAAGGTGGAGTTTGTGCCAGTAGCTCTACACCCCGAGCGTGTTCAAGAGATGCTACCTTTTCCGCGTGTTATTCGATCGGCATCCGAGTCATCTGTGGGAAGTAGACAGATGATGCAGAGGTCCAGGAGGACCAGACCAGCAGTTGGGCGATCTCGGGTTTTAGGATCCATGGTGCGGGGCACTCGGGGTGGGGACAGAGCTAGGCAAGCCAGAAACAGGCAGTTTTACTCATGCGGCAGAAAGGGTCACCTGGCACGTGACTGTCCGACTCCTTGTACAGTTGATCCGCAGGCCTTGGAGGAGCCACCGGGGAAGAAGCAACGATGAGTGGTTGAGCAACAGACGAGCAGTGTACAAGGAATTAGAGCTCCGAGAGTAGGTGGACATGAGAGGAACTAGTGGATACGTCCCTTGTACATCTATTTCCATGTTGCTGTTGAATTCGTGTCTTTGTATTATGAGCTACAATAATAAAAATACACTTATATTTTTTTGCTTTCCCATCCTTTTGTTTGGTTGATACTGAGTGGTCCTAGTTAAAACTGTTGACTTGACCCTCACTTTCGATATTTCTACTGGAGGAGACCCAGTGACCTCACACTAATGCCGACAGTGTGACTCGACCCTTGGAGGCGAGAGTGACAGTTGGATCTCTTGGTAGTTACGTCGAGGCCTTACAACGTCATCCATGGCATGAATACATCATTCATTTCAGGATTGACTGTATTAGGCAATGGGCGTGGTTCATCCAGGGGATGAGACCGAGTTTCTCTTTTTGGAAATGGAGAAATTTTAGCAGCTCTTCCAGATCATAGGCAATGAAGGTGCAGATCATCCAGGAGCGGATGAAGACTGCACAGTACAGTAAGAAACGAGAACTCGATGCCAGTCTCAGAGACTCGAGCGTGTTAAATGTTTCAAGAAGGAGCAGATTTAAGGAGAGATGAGTCTGCGAAGCAGTAGATGTGGAGGCAGAGCTAGGAGAGCAGCATTAGGTGGTGTACATCTCAACATGCTACAACCACCCGCCTTAGTTATCCCCACCAGGCTCAGGAAGCTGGAGGGCGGAGGAAGAGAGTAGCTGCATGCTGTCAAGGAGTGTGACCCAATGACTCTGAAAATGATTCAAGGGACAGTCTATTTTCACTACTAGCTACTGTAGTAATGTACGTCGATATGAATCATTCCTTGCTTTCACAAATCTTGTTCCAGACCTAGAGTTTCCGGTAAGCCGTGGACTTTACCCTCACTTCTGGAGATACCATGGGAGGAGACTCGATAATCACACTTACGCCGATAGTGTGGTCAGACCCTCGAGGCGAGAGTTTCGGTTGGATTCTCTTGGCGGCAGCGTCGAGGCCTTACGATGTTGGTCTGAGTATGGATTGGATCCACAGTTCATACACGGATTGACTGTATTAGGAAAAAATTTTGTGGTTTAACTACGACGTCGGAATGGGTTTTCCTTGGTTGGTGAAAAAGGAAACCCCAGGCAGCATAGGGTAACTCATGCATAGGAGGGCAAAACCGATCACTCATGAGTTGGTCAACCATAACCTCGTGGCAGCAGTCGTTTGAGTTTCGGTTCTATTAGGAATTGGAGACCTCTAGAGTTCGAGGATAATGATCACGTCCTTATACGGGTCTCACCTCGACGAGGTTTACGGGGATGTGGCTAAGGCGAAAAATTATCTATGAGAATCAACGGTCCTTTCTAGGTCCTCAGCTGGGTAGGCGAGGTGGATTACCGCTTGACCCATCCACCTCAGTTGCACCGGGTGTACGGCGTTTTCCAGGTATCTCAACAGATGAGATACGTGCTTGACCCTTCGCATATCATCGACCATGAAGAGCAGGACGATGGCAATGGGGTTACTTCCACGGAGGTTCCAGTAGGAATCGAGGATCGACATGAGCGGATCCTACAAGGACGGTCAATTCCTCGGGCGTGCATTCTTTGGTAGTACGTAATCTCCAGGTAAGCACATTGGAGCAGAAGTCTCAGATGCGTGCTCAATACTGCTTTTGTGACCCTAGTTTGTGTTGAAGATTTACGGGGAAATAAATCCATGAGGTGGGAGTAATGAAAAGACCCGGAAATTTCAAGGAAATTTTTTTCTTAATTTTCTTTGGAATTTTACAAGAATGTAGTTTCTGACGTCGCTTGATTCCGAGGCCCGGTGTGCCCGGAATTTCTATCTGAAGTTTAGCTCGGGTACGTTCAGTGAATGAACGAACGTAAATTTCTAACTTTTGAACCGGTGCTTGGAATCGAATTCTGAGGTCACCGATGGAACCATAGCGCAGTTAATTGCTTAGGAATACCTTTCCTGGAGTTGTTTTTTCTCGTTATGAGTTGTTTTAATTTGTGGATTAAGTGTTAGTGAAATAAAATTTTCGTTAAGAATTTTATTTCCCCTACCATGAGTTAGAACCTAAGTGTAGGAGTTAAGGTGGGACCCACTGTTTGTTAGTTTTTATTGAGTGGATTAAAGGTGAGGTGGGGCCCACACGATCCCCCACCTTCTTAAATCCCTTAACTTCCTAACTCCTCTTAACCCCCCACTTAAGTTTTGTAACTCTTATAACTTTTAATCTTCCCACTAATTGGGTGACTTTACCTCTCCTCTCATTAAATATGCCAACACCCAATTCAATTATTTAATTTAAGTTTTGAATTTTTGAATTGTGGCTTATTTTAATAAAATAAGGGTGAGCCTTATTTTATTTTGGTTGGATGTTGTGTGTGGACAATTAAGAAGAGAGCTCTTCATCTTCATCATGAAGAAGACCAATACTTCGACGAAGAACGTCGTCACCGTAAGAAGAGATCGACGTGCTGTCTCTTCTCCTCTTCGCAGCCGGTGTGTTTCCGAAGATCGACGACACACCCTATTTCGATCTTCTTCCTGTGTAAACAAAAAGGAGATGCCACTTCCTCCTCGGGCGTTCTCTGTCAACTTATGGAGCTTCACCTCGCGATGTCTTTTTCCGTGGAGAACCCCCATTCTAGCTACACTCAAGGTAGGGGTTTATTTAATTATTTTCATTCGTGAATTATACTTTGTCGTCCTTCATGAATTTATGACCAGTTGCTATCATTTAACGAGAGGGGGCCGGACCGCACAAACACGGCCGACCCTCTTCCAATTTGAATGTTGTTTCTAAATTGGTTGGGACGGAATGGCGTGGTGTCGTCGCACCACGTGGGATCGTACGACATGTAATGCACGGCGCCATTGCGCCGCACCGTGAAGTAGAACAAGCACGCGGCCCCGTCACGCCGCGTCAGAGAAAAACCAAAGACAACGCGGCCGGAGCAGGGCCATGGCGAAGGGGCGCGTCGCCATCGCGTCGGGCCGTACAAACCAAAACTGCTGCCAGTTCCGGGCCGCGGCGGAGCAGAGTGACCAGCGGCCGGTTCCGGGCCACCAGTGTCAGAGCAGGGAGGGGATCGGCCGTCACCAGTCCCATGGAGGTAGGAACCGGCCAGCCAGGGCAGGCCAACCGGACAGGTGAGCAGCCGGGGGTTCAAACCCCCGGACGACCTACAAAACAGCCCCCATTAATGGGGGGGCCGCGATTACACCAGGGGGGCAGGCGCCCCCCCTTTGCCAAACGGCACGGCCGTTAGATGAGCGCCTGGCTAGCGCGCGGGGCACGCTGTGCCCAGGTCGGGCCGTGCTGGCCGGGCCATGCCCGAGCGGGCCGGACCCGGACCTAGTTCTGGTCGACCCCAGGGGTATCGGGCCGGGTCGGACCGGGCCCGAACCCCTTATTACCAAACCTTTTTCGGTCGGACGCCCATAACATGTGCTACGGGTCTCTGATCGATGCACCGTCAATTTCGATGCCATCCTTGGATTGAGACGGTCGTTTCGATATATCACACTCAATGTTTCGGAACACTTTGGGTTCGGCCGGGTTGGTTCGGATACGAAACCAACAGGGCCCCCGGAGCGGAAACGCTTATATCTTGAGCTCCGGACGTATGATTGACGTGCCTTCGACTTTTATGGATTCCTCTAAGTGAGACGGATCTTTTGGATCAATCCGCTCAAGGTTTGGATGCCGCTGGAGTGCGTTCGGGTTGGTTCGCTCACGAAACCAACCAGGTCCCTGGAACGAAAAGGCCAATAACTCACAGATCGGGCGTCCGATTGACGCGCCGTCTGTCTCGTTGAATTCCTATTAATGAGACGGAACTTTTGGAATACTTCGCCCGGGTTTTGGTTGCTGTTGGATAGTGGCCGTGTTGGATTGTACCAGAGATCCAACCGGGCCCTTGGAACGGAAAAGATGTTATCTTTCAGACCAGACATCCGTTTGACGAACCGTCAGCGGCGTTGGAGATCTCATTGAGAAACGATCCCTATGAGTATACCCTACGAGAGTTTGGGGTACAGTTGAGATACGGTCGGGTTGGATTTCTCATGAAACCAACTGGGCCTCTAGGATGAAAAGGCAAATAACTCACAGACCGGGCGTCCAATTGACGCGCCATCTGTTGCGTTGAGACCCCTATGACGAGGCGGTCCTTTGAGATACTTCTTCGTGGGACTTTTAGATACTTGTAGAATCGACCAGTAGCTCGTGGAGCGGACCCTCCCAGAGACAAGCGTGCGGAGTAAGGAGACCGTGTAGCCAGCTGAGACCTGACGACAGCTTGACCGACTCGACTTGGAGTGAGTCGACTAGCCTAGTGGACGGAGCACTACTTTGTGAGGTGCAGACCCATGGCGGACGGAGCACTACCTGTGTGACAGTGCAGACCCATGGTACTCGTCCTGAGAGTACCTCAGCAGGCTACTAGGGGGTGTGTACTACTGTGTTTGGGTGACATACCCCGGTGAGTAGCACTACTTTGTTTGGGTGGCTGACCCGCGGTACTCGACAGGAGGAGTACCGCAGCAGTCTTAGGTTAGTGAGCAGTACCTCAGAGTCGTGACATGACCACTATAAACTCTAGAGATGGGGCTCTTCAGTAGTTAAGGTTTTGATAATGAAAATCCTTGTTTGAGCTAAGACTTTTGACCTTTGTGTTTACCTCATGATTGAGATGGGTCACTTGATAACTTAGGTATATGTATGGGCATATTCCTGGGTAGTGGTTATCCGTTGATTTCATGATCTTGGTGTTTTCTTCATGATTGATATGGGTTACTTGATAATTTAGGAATATGCATGGGCATATACCTAAGGAGAGGTTATCTGTTGATATCTTCTTTGTGGTTATCCTTGTTGGTTTTTAGTGAGACCTTGAGGGTCTCGGGGTCCCTTCTGAGTATCATTATACTCACACCCGCACGGGCTATGCCCGCACCTTGTTGTGTTGGTTTTAGACGACGGACAGTGTTGACGGAGGCCGAGTGTTCGAGGATTGGATGGTACCCAGATGAGGACTACACGACGAGTCAGTATCTGGAGGTGGGCTTCGCGACGAGACGACACACTGAGGAGGTTGATGGGCGAGAGCATTGTGGAGGCTATCTGTACCTACCCTTCAGGTAGGATCCTTGGTGGACGATCCAAGAGCTGCGCCATTTGTACCTACCCTTCAGGTAGGATCCGAGGAGGACGACCCAGGAGCCGCTTCCGTTCTTCTAGCTATTGTCTTTTTCTGTTGTACTTTGTTCAGTTGTAGTTTTACTTTCATTTGGGTTTGTATTCTGGCCCATTTACCTTTCAACACTTCTCTCTGTACTTAGTGTTTTACTCCCACTTGTACTCTGTAGTGTTTTGTTTACTTTTATAAAGGAAATTCCTTCCCAGTTATCGGGATTTACGCCTTTGGTGCTAGTCGCCAGCTGCTGGCCTATGGAAGGCGTGCTTGGGGTAGTCACGGCATGGGCCCCGGGGACGGGTTGTGAAAAATAACTTCATATGAGGAAATTGTATTATGATATAATGATAAAGTTAAATAAAATAAAAGTACTATATATTTGAATGGAAGAAAGAGAAGAAGAGGATGGAAGAGAAAAAAGTTGGATTACGGGAATAAGGGGAATTATGATTTTCACACCTGTGATAACTATAGAAAGAATCACCCAAGTAAATTCACTAGGGGAATGAAATTTTTTTATTACTATGGTAAAAACATAAACCATGATTTTGATTTCAAGGGTAGAAAAATAGTTTTAAATGTAAAATTCATCAACTAACATTATATAGGAATCTATGAAAATCAACATCTCAAGTATCAAAAGAATATATCAGAATTGTTTCTATTTGATAATGATCATGTTATGTAAACACCAAAAATGAATAGAAATGATTAATATGCCTATTCAAGAATAATTTATTTGAATATTTTATCATCGATGTACCAGTTATAATAATAAAGTAATATATTAGGATTGTAATGGAATAATTTTTCATTAAGGATTTTCGATTTTATGTAGAGTGGTATAAAGAAATGTTGATTAGTAAAAAGTTAAAATATTCAAATAAAACATGATCTAGGGAATGAAAACCCTTAATATATTTCTGATTTTGATATAATTATTAATAAATGATTAATTTTAACTAAATGTGTACAACCTTGGAACTGATTAAGGACATTTCGAAAAGTGGTCTATGCTACCATCGATGAAGTATACAATACTTTTGAATTGATGGAATATATCCAATAACCTGTGTTTTAGAAAAGAATAAGGAATAATGCAAGATACCATAAATTTTTATTGTGATTCAAATTATTATCATATTTTAATTTAATATATGATGAAGGTGTTCACATAATCAGTACGTTATGATTAAAGAGATACTTCATGATGAATGAAGGCTAATGATAAGATCATTATTGAAATTCAGTTACTTTCCTTACAGACTGTTAGAACATAATATTTTTGGAAATGTTTACCGTTTTTAAAATGTTTTATCATTGGATGATATTTTAGAAGTTAATATATTACATCACTATATGATGTATCATGTACTAAGATATTAAGTAGAAATATTTCAAAGCATAACCAAAGTATAAGATTGTGTTTATGAAATAGAAATATATATTTAACTATTTTAATATATTGGGAAATAATTCTTATACATTCATAATGGTATCATAAATAATGTTTTTCTACTATCATCGTTAGAGATGATATCAATGACCTTGATTCACACCGATGGTTTATGTTTTTGTGGTCTACCACGTTATGCGGAACATGTTATCTATCAATCTCTATCAGTTAATGATACATTGATTTCTCTTCCATATAAATATTTTCACTGATGTTCACATATATTAAATACATTTTTTGATGAAATTTTAAATACATTTTAACTTTTATTAATAAGAGTTTCTATTTACCATATTAATGATGTGGATTTTTTGACAATTGTATTTTCAAATATCAATTCCTTGATTTCTACAATAAAATTTAAATTGTGAGGATAAAATTTAATTATGTCAGGGGGAATTTAACACCCAAAGGAATTATAATATGTTCATATTATAATAAATATGTTTTTATCTCATTATACACAATACCTTGCCAAGATTATGCTACACACCATACTATGTTTTCTTTGGTTACACAAAGGATTGGGTTTTACAGCCTTTTATCGGGGCACCTATTATAAAAATAAACAATAGAATTTTTTGAAATTAAATTTGTAAAAATAATCTTCATTTATTAATTAGTAATTTTAAAATTAGAGAAGGGTGATTTTTTTTAATTTTATGATAAATTTCATTTTTTGATGAATAGTGAAAAATTCTACATTTTAGAAAACAACTTTATTTTCATCGAATTAATTATTAATGTTAATTTATATATTAAATAGTTGTAAAATTTATATTAGATAAATAATTTATATTTTAATCCAATTTAGGTCATTGGAATATTTTTTATATTTTAATAATACATAAAAACATATTAAAATTTTAAACATTTGTTTAAAAACCTTCTTTCTCACCTCGTGTGTGGGGTAAGCATTAATCATAATTTTCCCACGTAGGTGATTTTAATTTTTAAAATGAGTATCAAAATATTAATCAGAAAAAAAAAATTTCTATTTAGATAAACATAATTTTTTACAAAAAATATTTTTTAATGTTATTGAAATTAATTACGGTGAATAAAGTATGATTAAGCATAATAAGGAACTACACCTTAATTTTAAGTACAAAAATGACCTAGAAACTTGTAATAAATCCATTGGATTCTAATAATTAAACCATATGATCACCTGGATCTAATTTTATGGGTTATTTGTATATTATTAAATTGAAGTTCCCTATATAAAAGGTATTGTAATGGAAATGACTAATGGTGAACTTTCATTACATTTAACATTTATAAAGCTTTGAGATATGTAAAAAAACATATTAATTTCGGTTATACATATCATTTTGAAAAAATAAATTGAGTATTTTTATAATAATAATTTATCAATAATTTTTAGATATGTTCTAATTAGATAAAACTATTCAAAAACCCAAACATAGTTATTATTTATTTTATAAATTAACCAATATAAATGATACTATAAATTTTGAATTCAAAATATATAGATTAAAATTTTTACATTAATAATTTTTTTAGATTAATATATAATTATAAATAACCTAAAAATTAATATATTTCAATTTCGATATTGTTTTGAAATTTTAATAATCAAATTAAAAAAATAAGGTCAAAATTGTCATTATTGTCATTTTATAATAAATGATATTTTATTAAAAATTAGAAAATTTATAAAAATCATATATTACTTGAAGTTATTGTTATGGTTTAATAATATTTAAATTTGTTCAATTAATGGACCAATTGATATTTTATTATTTTCACATTTACCAATATATTGTAAAAACATTTTTAACACGGTCAGGGTGTGAGCATTATTTTAACACGCCACATACACATGTTTTAAAATAAATTTCCAAAACACATGGTTTTTTTATTTTATAAATTAAATATAATATTAATAATACATTTTCTATATAGTTTTTAAAAAAAATATCACTTTAGTGTATTGATAATGTATAAATTACATAAGCAGGAAAAGTAGATTCTTTAATAAAAACCAAAATGATAAAATTGTGAAATATTAGATGTTTATGAACCAAAATTTTAAAATGCTCATATTTTAGTGTGGTGGTGGTTTGAATCGACCATTATTGCCATTTAATCCATTATTTTTATGTTTTTTTTTAACATTAGATAACATGTACCTTCCATTAATGAAGACCTTTTGGTATTTACAAGAGTGATACTCCCCCACCACTATAAAAAAAGCACCCTACACCACTAAACACATCTCTCAAGATACATGGGATCTACCTAATAAAACTAAATTGCTACCCAAAATCCCTAAAATCATCTTAGAATCTTCTCTTTTGTCCCAAATCCATCCATGGTATCTTTTTGGTAAAAAAATAAATGTTACCCGATTAAGAGGTAATGTCTTCTCTCAAGATATCTAGTATCATTTCCATTATCCACCCCTAAAATCTACTTATTATAAGACCATATACCAAAATAAGAACCCCTAATATATCAGTATTTTGTAATCTTAAGGGTTAAAGTCACACATAAACGAATATCCATATGATGGATATTGAACATACTATTTACTTGTATGGTGATATACTGCCTCACAAAATGAAGATTGTTCACTTTTCCATTACCTTATATCAGGGTTGTATTATGATTCTCACTATATTAATATGTATATATGTATATATATCATATTTTTAATTTATTTATTCTTATTTAATTTTTTTATATCACACGCCTCTATACATTCCATTTTTTGTAAATATGATATCATCGCTTTTGGAAGTGTTGACTACCTCCTTTCAATGTGAAGTGATTCATTCGCATTATAAAAAGAGTGTATAACAGATGATATTAATAAAAATATAAGACATATATAAAATATATAATAAATATATGATACTATAATTATAATATAAATATTTATCATTTAATTCTCATTCTTTTAAATACAACAATAAAATGACTATAGTTCTTATGCGTACGAACAACCTACCGTCTAATTGAACAGTGTACTTCATTTCTTATCTAGAAATGTTATTGGATATTATAAATACATAGGTAATGAATGTATAAGACAATTAAGACATGATATTCATTATTTAGCTGATTAAATCATGATATAGATAACAGGAATAACAAGTAACAATTCAAAATATACATGGGAAAACAAGGCAATTAATATAAAAAATAGTTAAAATAATGAAAGTGTTTAAAAAAACAGGAAAAAAGATATTATAGGAAGATGATATATGATCTTATAAATTTTTTTACGGTTATGGTATATGTTATTAAAATATTTTAAACCACTACAACATAGGATAAATACCACACAACAAAATGATGGTTATGTTAAGGGATTTCATCTCAATTTACATTATTTTTAGAATTATTTATTATTATGACCCAATTAACTTTTATATGGTGTTTATACTTCCATTATACATGTTATGTCATGAATCAAATTAATATCATGATAGTCTATTTTTTTATTATATTCCTTCATTTCGTTGATTATTTAATCGTTTTAGGGTGGTATGTGATAATGGAATATTTAATGATTATTTTTTTCAAGAATGTTCTTAATGATTATCATTAAAATCTCACTTACCTTTTTGATTGTTAACTTTCTATTGAAAAAATCACTTTATGGTAAGAATTTTTCCATATAAATTTCCATGAATATTCATATTTTCATATGATGGAGATTATTATTGCAAAAACCATATATCTTTTTACATATGTTGTTTACTTGGGAAATTGTATGATTAAATGGTTATAATTGTTAAATATGTATCCTTATATCAATAAAAGTATTTTATAAGGATTATTTTTTATTATTTAAATTTATTAATATATATGATGAATTATTTGGGAAGGTATGACATGGATGTGGCCCAGTTTTAGATAGCTTGTCGATGGATCGATAGTCTCATGAGATGAAATAGTTTTCCAAAATAGATTGGGTTTTACATGATAGCTAAACTATTATAAGGGAGTTCTTAATGGTACAAGTTTCATGAACATTGAAAAAATGGAATCCAATAATTATACATTTAACTCATTTCATTTTAGTTATTATTCATTCATTATATTTTTCATTGAATCATCTATGGAGATATTTATTTTTCATTTCATTGATTAAATGGAATGTGTTTCAGTTGCATACCTTTCCATATTAATTTTTATTTATCTAGTTATTTGAATGGAATTTGTTATTATAAATTATCCTTTCAATGTTGATTTATTTTCATTGATTCATTATTTATTCTACATTACTTACACTTAACTGATAATTTTATCTTACCCTCATTATGTTTCCTTTCCCCAGGCTATGAAGAGGAATAATTTGAATTAGTTTCAAGGAAGAAATTTATTTTATTATATTTTCAATTATGTTTTTATTTTCTATATCCCATATTATTATATGTATAATTTCTGTAATACAAAATTCCAAGACAGCTAAATTGATCAGCCATTTTTGATTTTATTCCTTGTAATCATGAAAATTTAATGAAATAATGCCCTATGTATGGGCTTTTGGGATCGAATAAATACACCTTCCACATGGTGTGTAGTCCCTCCCGAGTAAACATTATGTGTAATTTTGGATGTACATGAACATGGGGTGGAGTATGGTGTGTAATCCCCAACACATACGTGACATGATAACTTGGGATATTTACACCGGAAGGACCTGAGCTCAATTGAAATAGCATGTGACCCTACTACATACATGCTAACATTTTATAAATGACTTATGGACCTTTTCATCTTAATATTTGAATTTTTTCGGGTACATTCCCCTAATCCATTCCCTAAATATTGTATTGTAATTTCTGCATAATTCTTGTAATATGATCCATTCATCATAACATCAAAGATAGAGTCATGGGAATCCTTCTATGAGTCCCAACGTGAGATCCTCAATTAATCTTTGTCCCTTAGGTGGATTATTTGGTATTGTCATGACCAACACTATGTGGGGTAGATCCTTTTCTTATAGGGTTAATCAAGATTATGTTGTTTGTATCACCCCATGGTCATGGTAGTGATCCTAATATATATATCATATTCTCTTAGAATTATCTTCATTTTATTTCCCATTACCAGACATGATGATCAATACCTATCATCTATACATCATCAGTGCTATCAATCAGGTTTGTATTCTTCTGGAAGAGTAGTTCATGGAATCATCATACTGTAATACTAGGACAGTATTCTATAGTTGTGAATTACCTCTAGATGGTGTGTCTTTGTTAAGTATATCTGTATTTTCTTATTATATGTGATTTATATATATCTTTCTAAAGATGATTATATTTCTATTGATGTGGGGATTTTTTGGGGAATCTCTAATTACTATTGTTACACACTCCCCTTTACAATATTTTCCAACATATTTCATGTCTTGGGTAGATGACCGATCTTCGGATAGAGTCCATGGTGGACTAGGACCAAACAATTTATAATGAGAATAGAAAAATTGAGTTGTGTTCAAATGGATTTCTGAAAATAGACACATGATGTACAATCAGGTAGTACTTCAATTTTCAGACACTTTTTGATGGGAATGTATTTGGTCATGTTTAATTTCCTTTTCTTATTTTTATATTCTATTTGTTGTACTGTAATATATGAATGCATGGTTATTCAATTTTAATACATTTAATCATTTAATAAGATTAGAGATGAGTGTCAGTTTTCTTGTACATAAGATATGGCCACCCATATCATTGATATGCATTCTCGACACTAGTATCTAGACCCTGTAATATTGGAGGTGGGTTTTTGGAGTTATAGATCTAGCACCACTGGGATAGGAAAATATATAGTGGTATCATATCAATAAATTATAATTTCGGATCATGAGTATCTGTATTGGTATGCGGAATTAGTGATATGTGTATTGAGTTCAAATTTTTGGCCAAAGACTCTTATATTGGTGCAGTGACTGACATATCCATACATCAAGAATATGATCACCATGTTTTGACATAGTATATGAGAACATTGGTTACATGGGGAAAATAGTACATTCATCATATAGGATTGTTTTGTGGTT
The DNA here is from genome assembly GCA_963277665.1 of Viscum album. Classification (NCBI taxonomy): domain Eukaryota; kingdom Viridiplantae; phylum Streptophyta; class Magnoliopsida; order Santalales; family Viscaceae; genus Viscum; species Viscum album. The sequence goes on along the minus strand of OY728133.1, from coordinate 1,823,540,824 downwards.
TCTATGTACATATTTAGTAAGCTATCCAGATACACTCATTAACTGTGGTATATCATGTTTGTTTCAGGATGACTCCGCCACATATACCAGATGGAATTTAGTATCATGATCTTTAGGATGATTCCCCCAGTGATGAATCATCAATATTGGAACCAGTTCCTATGATGTTACCACAAGGTGGTGCATTGTCCATTCCACCTATAGAGTAGCACACAGTACCAGTAGTACTAGCTGATGAGATGTGAAGGATGACCATGTTGCAATAGTTTCAGTTATAGTGACCCCTTAGGTTCCAAGGTAGGCCTAACCCACAATTTTTTGGGGATTAACGTGATTTGGATAACTGAGTTTTCCATCTAGTCAGGACACCAACAAATTATATGGTAGTCTTGACAGTGAAACTCCTATAAGGCTCAGTTGGGAGATGGTGGGGGTTGGATACCCTATCCTAAAAGGAGGAAAATATATTGTGGATAGAGTTTAAGTACCTTTTTAGAGAACAGTTTTCACTAGTTATACTGAGGGCTCTCTGTATCTAGGAGCTTCTGTAGCTCCAGCAAGGAAGCATTCTAGTAGCTCAATATTAATCCAGGTTTTCAACCTCTCCTGGTACTCAATAGATTTTGTTCGAGATCAGTTCTTTAGAGTCCAGATCTTCTATCAATGAATGAATAGTGAAATCGAAGATAATCATATTCCTTTTTTATTCCTACAAATACTTGGGTGCTAGATAAAGCTTTGGTGCTTGAAATTTACTTTTCTGAGGACCTACAAGGTAGGGGAATTGGAATGAGGTGGTAGGTTTTATTGGAGATGACTGTGGCTGGGGAGCATGGATAGAAGAAGGAGGTGGTCAAAAATTGGACAGGTTATCACTTCCACCCAAGGTAGTCTATTCTCAGCCTAGGGAGCTGGAGGACCGGTGTGGGAATTACTATAGGTGGTCAAATTTTATGACCCAAATCTTACTTGAATTATTTTAGGAATGATTTTTTTCATTTCTTCCATAACTGAACTATATATATACACATTTTGTAGTCGTTCATTTCATTCCACATACAAATCATGAGACTTAGAGATTCAATATTATCTTTTTTCTTGACCATTGTTAATGGTGAATCCCACCGGAGACGACTCAATGATCACACACTTTTGACGATAATGTGACTTGAATATTCGAGGTGGGATTTTATGATGTGTTCTCTTAGTAAAGTGTCAAGTCCTTATGAAGGCATTCTTGGAATGGATTGGTAATCTTAAGATCAATCCCATATTGATTGTTTTAGGATAATGGTGTAGTGTGTATGATGTTATGGATCAAGGTTCTCCTTTTTCAGTGAAATGGAAACCTAAAAGAACATGATGGAATCATGCATAGGAGGGTGTAGCCAATTACTCATTATTTGTAAAGACTAACCTATAGTGAAATAGATGTTTTGAGTTCCTAGTTCCTTGTAGTGGTGGTGGAGTATGAGGACCTTTTCCCAGTATCGATGAAATATATTAATTAATTGAGAGAATAACAATGGATCTAAAAGTTCAACCTCAAATCAGTCTATCACTAGTTAGGAATAAATTATAATGATATATAGAAGATGGAATTTAAATGTCTCTACAATAACTATTTTTAAATGGTGATTCCTTTTTCCATAAAAAACATGCCACTAGTGTTCATGGAACTCATGAACTATATCATTCATTTATACATAGACTGGTTTGAGGTATTGTTCATCGATGATATAATTAAGAACTCGATATCCATGTAAGAGAACAATATAAAATTGAGGATAGTTCATGATATAATCTAAGAGTACCCACATTATTGAAATATCTTATATTGACAGTTCTAGATACATACAATACAAATTTCTTAACACATTATCTCATTGGATGGAGTGAGAGTGGAAATTTCCAGGGTCAAAGAAATATTGGCTTGGGACACCCCTATGAGTGGGACAGAGGTGTGAATGCTCAATGGCATGGTAGGGAATTATCAGATATTAACAAATGACTTCTCTAGTATTTTAAAACCTATGGGGGCTATGAAGTTAAATGGATAACATTTCATGTTGATATAGAGGTTCCAATAAGATTTTTATTAGTTGAGGAAATGTTTGATTAAAGTCCCCATCTTTAGATTCCCATAGGATGGTTTCATGTATGTATTATTCTATAATGAATCGGGGATAAGGATAGTTTTTGTTCTGATGTAGAGGAAAGTGGTGATTTCCTATAGTTCATGGTAGTTTAGAACACATGATCCAAACAACATGGACCACAATTTAAAGCTTTATGTGATTTTATTCGCATTAAATATGTGTTGACACTACCTAATAGGTGAGGGGTCTTTTTCTACTTCGATCACATGAGACTCAAGTGTATCTTCTCTCAAAAGAATATTAAATTGTGAAAGAGGTGATGGATTGAGTTTATATAGGATTATGACATTGAAATTTCCTATAATCCTAGGAATGGAAATATGGTACAATATTCTCTCATCATGATATATTTTTTTGTTGTTATAGAATGAGGTTTCAAAGTAGTATTCCTCATTGCAGTTATCCTTTTTGGGTGGATATGGTGTATCATACATGCATCTGATGATTTTTACTCATAAACGTTTTTAGTGAGTTAGGGAGGAATCGCATGGGGATACCGACCACGAGACCCTACATACTCATATATCCTCAGGTCATAACCCTGATTGATATTAGTAAAGTGGAGAGTATGTAATTATTTTCATAGGATTCATGATGGCACCAGTGATGTTTCCATAGGCGGTTCTCAAAGAGCTTCATACATCTCATATGGAGGAATATCATGGTGTGTAAAAGATATACAAGGTCTAAAATGTAATTTTGGGTGTTTAGAGATGAATAAAGGATTTGTAGATTCTATCTCTTGATTCCTTACATTTCAAAAATTGGTCACTGAGAACCATTTTAGGGATGGTTTGGATCAAACCCTCAAGGTGACAAAATGAATGTGTGATGTGATATCTAAGGACATCATGATGGTATTACCACATATGTAAAAATGACATGATACCATATGGGTGATTTTATAATGACACACAATGTTAGAAGACTTCCCAGCTTTACTAGATAAGTGTTCATTAGGTTGCTTTGGACATATATATATATATATATTAAATAGATAGTTTGATTACATTTATTTCCATCGATGATAATTTACGATTTTGACGGTCGCTTCACATCATGATTTTGGAAGGGATAAAGGGAGGTGTTTTAGAATCATTTAATCTTCATCACATCATTTCACCACCAAACTGACGGACATAATAAATAGGAAATTAATGTTTTTGAGGACATGTTATGGGATTTTATGTTGGAATTTTTCCATAGTTGGGAGGATTACCTTCCACTAGTAGTGTTATCATAAAACAACAACTATCATTCCACCATTGGGGTGGCACCATTAGAGGCTTTGAATGAGTGAACATATAAGTCACCACCTTGCTTTGATGACCTAGGAGAATCAGTGGTCATGGGAGCAATTTTGGTTCTTGCTATAACAGAGATGGTGTAAATAATCCTGGAATGGGTGAACATTGCAAAGAGTCATCGTATGTCTTATGATTATAAGTGATAGGGGAATTTTGAATTTTAAGAGTGGGACCATGTGTTCCCACAGGTTTCACCTCAACATGGAGTACATAGATTTGGCTAGGGGAAAGCTATCTCCGAGGTTTTTTGGCCCTTTCATGGTATTACATAGAGTTTGAGAGGTTGAATACCACTTATCCCTACCTCCATAGTTAAACTGGGTACATAGCAACTTCCACATGTCACAGCTAAGAATCTAAGTGAATGAACCATCACACATTATCAGCTATGGTAAGATGTACATTAAGGATGAATCACACATTACTGAGAATCTTGTGGAAATCGAGGATCAGATGGATAGGATCATCCATGGGTGATAGAGTCTTTTAGCCCATGTTTGGTGAAAGCATGGGAATCTCCAGGAGATCACCTGAGAGTGAGAGGATCAAATATGTAATAAATAACCACATATTTTTAGTAGAATTTTTTACATTTTGGGGATATAAATACCCAATGTATAGATAATTTAATATCTCATATATTTTTTTATTTTTTTATATCTTATAATTTGTTTTTGAGATCATCTGTTAAGACATTGTGAGATTATGAGGCCCAATGTTCCTAGAATTAATTTTAGAATTACATTAAATATATTAAATAACATGAACACTTAATTTTCATGAAAAAGTGGAATAAATTCTAAATGGGTTCCTAGATCATAAATCTAAGGTCACCATTGAGTTTAGAATGTGAGGTTTACCATAGGTGTGACTTAAATATAGTTACTGTAGTACATTTGGAGAAACAATATCACAAGAACCAAAATGAATGAAATAATTTAAGTAAGTTATGCTATTTATTATGTGTTGATGATGTGATAGAAAATATTTATATTTATTATTATGTGAAAATACCAGGGTTAGCTACATAACCTTGGAGATGTTGGAGAGTCATTTGAGGTACTTTTGGAGAATTCTCTCTAGCGAACGTCGATGATATCACTGATTAACAATCAGTGCATATCAGATTCGAAGGATATCCCTTTAAAATGTGAATAAACATCATTATTCATTAATGATCCATCTAATTCTTGGAAGGGATAGTTTTTGGATATGATTCTTCCCCATTTTTTATTTCAATTATGTTCTTGAATCAATCAACAGACATATTTATCTACACCTCGATCGTTATATGAGATATTTTATTTTGTATGGTTTTTATCAGAGAATATCATTGTGATTTTTATTATTGGTATTTATACTCTTAAGAAGGAGGGTCACGAATGACCCAAAAATACATCATGGTTAATTAATTTAATATTTTCTTCTACTTTTATACCACCATTCATCATTCTCCACATTCATTATTTGTATGGCCCATAACTCAACCAATATAAGTAAATCGATAATTAATCCCATGTTTCTTGGAATTTTGATCTAAAATCATATACAAGGAATCTGAATAAATGAAGGAGGTGTGATGATGAATATAAAGCGATTTAGATAATTGTTGATTACATATTTATCATTCTTTGGTATTCTTTATTGTACAATGATGAAGGAATATTTGATCCATTTTCTGAGAAGATATAATGATTGAACACATTATTTGATAATTAAATGGCTTGGATGGGTTTGGATCCTCAATAATGTGGTGAAATGATCACCATATCGAAGGTCGGTGGCTCTAGGTCAAACATATATGTTGATAAGGGATACTGCAAAAAATCCCAAAAAAAACGGTGAGTAACCCGCATCTACACACCATGTTCCCCTGAGTGGTATTTAGGGTTTCCCGAGGAATGTATGTACCACATGGTGTGTTAATAATATTACACAACATGTGTTCCCTCGTGGTGATCATAGTGTGTATATTGGGAAGTATAAGGATATGAGGTAGAGTACATGGATTGACTACAAGTTGTATACTCCCCCACACGAACACAAATTGATGACACGAGCCATTTAGACTGGAAATACATGGGTTCAAGGGACACAGTGTATGACCCGTACTACATGTTTTTTACACTTTTATACATGGATTAGAAGCCTTTTCCTATATATCTTGGATATTTTCCTTTTTTTACATTCTCAACGATTTTCCCTAAATGTTGGTATGGAATAGTCTCTTACTCCAATGACTATGATCCCTTCAATAGGAATTCCTATATAGAGTGTTTGGAATCCATCCATGTGGCCCAAAGTGAGACCCCAAATTCATCTTCATTCTCTAGTTGGAGTTCATGATAACATCATGACCAACAATATGAGGGTGTCGATCAAATAGTTAGTGGGTTAATCTAGATTGAGTTATTAGTATCACCCAATGGTTATTATAGTTATCTTCATATGAGTATAATATTATCATTAGGCTATCAAAGTTTTATTTATTATGATGTGACATAATGACCAATACCTATTGGATGGACATCAACTGTTCTATCACTCAGGAGTGTGTTCTATTGGAAGATCACTTCATGGAATCTTCGAGATGGACTCCCATGTTTGTATACTATAGTTGTGACTTACCTCTAGGTAGCCTATCTTTATTGAGTGTATTAAGATATTATTGTTATATGTGTTTTAGACATTTAACTTTTTAGAGATGAATGTATTTAATTTCTTGTATTATTTTTTTCATTTGGGGATTCTTATTGAGTATTGTTGAACTTAGCCATGTATGGGTTTTGCCTTAATGTGTCATGTCTTGTAAAAATGATTGAAATTTTGACAGAGTCTATAGTAGACCAGGACTTGATGATTATTAGTAATACTAGACATTCTAGGGTGTGATTCTATGGATTTTTGAAAGCAGCCCCAGCAATTAAATTCTTGTTGGACTCTTTTTTTAGACACATTTTGGTGGCCTTGTATTGGCCCTATTTACTATCCTTTACATACTATCATACTATTGTTATAGAATATAAATTTAAGCACATATAGTTGATCAGTTTTCATACCTTTCATCATTATATGGGATTGAATATGTGTGTGTGTGGTAGTACATAGGCTAACTCTTCCCATGTTAGTGATATTATTTATCTACACTAGCCGCCTACCCAGGGCTTATTGGAGGCTGGTATGGGGATTCATTTCACGTGCCCACTAGGATAATTGGCGATATCCCAAGGCATTTGGCTCACCATAAATATGGTAAAATAATATCCAAAGATCATTATATTTCTTCTTTAATATTCAATTTGGACTAAATTTAACCATAGAATCAGTTTTTTGAAATGTAAAATGAGTTTCCCAAATTAGATGTAACATCCTTCCACAATATTCATTCTTTTATTTTTTTTATCCACCCAAAAAATTAATAATATTACATGACTATATAATAAAAAAATTATACTCAATATAAATGGATTTTTTTAATCTATGGGTTCTTCCTTCACCTACACACACATCCATCTGATGAATAACAAACTTATTGTTCCTGTTTAAGGTGAAATTCCGCCTCCTGAAATTATGTTGTTAATTTTTACATTTCCACCTATCATGGTTAAAAATTATGATGGGAACTATATTTTTAATTTTATATCTGTTATTAATGAGTTATTTATGATTCTATAATTATTATCTAGCAGATAACATCACGATTTCCATTTTTTATATGCACGATAATTTCGTTTAGGGAAGTGTGGATGATCACTTCATCAAATTGATGTGATTCATTCACACCTTACATGGAATGTATTAAGTATGATTTTAGAGAAGGTATATCGTATATATGAAACAATAATTATAAGTTAATTATAATATATAAATATATATACATAAATTTTATTTTATTATTTTCTATTGATACCAAAATAAAATGGAAGCATCATTCATTCATACATACCACCTACAATCTTCATGAATGGTTAATTTCATTAAATAATTCTATTTTTTAAGGATTTATATAAATACATATATTCTGAATATATATTTAATTTATAAAATGTTTTAAATTACTTAACAAAATATAAAATGTTCTCTATAATGGGATCAATAATAAAATGTTAAAACATATACAAAAATAAAAAAGATATTATTCAAAATGTAACATTAAGATGTAATTAGTAATAAATGGGTAAAATAAAGTAATAGCCAAATAAAAAATGGTATTAGATATAATAATATGTTTTCATCATATATTTATAATAAACTTATATTTATTATATTGAAAGAATTGAATGTCTACAAATATAGTCAAGACTTGTAGTAAAGGATTTGTGTTCTCACTTTTATTTTCCATGAGACAAAAGCCATATACTCATCATATTTCTTATATGTGGTATTTATACATCCCTAGGATGTATTATATTATTATTAAAATTAAATTTATGTTCAATTATTTATAAACTTTTTGATATTTCTTCCATTGTGGTTTATGGTTATAAATTTATCAATTTGGTAATGTAATTTTGTCTTAATTTTTCATCATTAAGACACATGCAATGTCATGAAACAATATTTTTCTATGATGTCTATATACTGACCTATGATATATTATATAGTGAATCTAACTCTTTTCATGATATTTTATGCTTCATGTAATTTTATTTTATTAAATGGGATGTATGATTCAGTGTTTCCAAATTTTATGAGTTTACTGAAACAATATCATTATTTATCATGATTATTTATGATTATGAAATCATTGATCAAATCCTATGATCCATACCTCAAGAAGTGTAATGAATTTTACTACCCTCTTGATATTCTTGTTATATAAAATTCATGTTACCATTTTCCCACATTTTGGTAATTAATATATATATATATGAAATTTTTTAATGAAAATATCACTACATTTATCATTTTGGTCAAAAAATTAGTGTTTTTTGAATACCATGTTATTCAAAAAAAATTTAACAAATTCTGTACTATTTTACAATGATTTTTAGTGAATATTTTACTTATGTATTATTTTATTAAAAATGGTTTTAAAAGGAATCGTTTTTTTATTTTCTGATGAAGTAACATTTGTAAAATTTTAAAGTGAAAACTGAATGTTTGAAAAGTGCTAACTTACCCACCATCCTAACCATCATTTCCTTGATAATTTCTTTGTATGTTAACAATGATATTTTTGAAAGGAAAATTATTTTCAAAATAGTTAAAAAAATATGTCGAATGTAAAATGTTTTTCAAATAAAAACTGATTCCAAAAATTATTTTATGTTTAAAATGAGATTCAAATTATTTTCAAAGATTCCTATATATATTTTCAAAATTATAAGGATTTAAATGATTTAAATGATTATTTTATAACTATTCAGTGTATTTTTAAATAAAAAGGGTTTCAAAATATGTCTAATAAGATTTTAGATGTTTTATAGAAAAATTTAAAAAGTTATTTAAGATGTTTTTATATGTTTTTGAAGGAAACTATTTTTAAAATGATTTCATGCCTTCTATATATGTTTTATAAGTATTTTCAAATAAAATGGGTTAAAAATGGTTTTATGTTTAAAAAAGTCATTTTCTCAAAGAATAAATGATATTTTCCACAATAAATGTTTTAATGGATCATTCCAAATTATTTGACATCTAATATAACATTATTATTTACTCATAAAGTTAAGGGAAAATAACCAAAGGTTCCATTCCTATTCTATCTTTGAATCGTTAATAATTTTATTTATTGATTTTTGTGAAAGTAGTTTATCTTTTATGGGTTTTATGTTAATGAATACCACTTATTTTCATGGGTGATGATTTAAAAAAAATTATTTTGAAACCTATCAATTTTTCATTGGTTAAGATATGATTATATTCTTTTGACACCCATTTCATTTCATGGGTAATGATATGAATATTTATGATCTTGTAGAACATTTATGTATGATTTAATTATCAGATCGGTGGAACTTATATATCTCTTTAATGAATTGGTTAATGATTTATATCTCATGGTATAATTATGGGATTCAGGTCAACATCCTTGATTCAATATAGAATACGAGGAAACTAGATCCATGTTTGGAAGATGAGGAAACATGATACTCTATGGAAAAATTGGGAGACTCGATCAACTATAGGAAAATATAAATCCCTTAAAAGGAATGGACATTTATTAGGGATGGTTGTGTGTCTCACATAATAGGTGTAGTCTATAGAATGTTCCCTGATAAGTTTTTCAAAATGATCCTTGAATTATAGAGAAATGATATTACTTATCAATGCGTTTTCCGAAAATTAGATGCCTCAGGCCTATGATATTCTCACAAGGTTAATGGTATTGAATAACTTATGATTCATGTATTATGAACTACCAATATAAATCCCATGTAACATATTTCTGATATATGATATTCATGTTACGATATTCAAATTTTATTCTCATGTTCTTATTCCATTTTGTTCATGTTATGCTTTTATATTTCCATTATTCTCCCTTACTGTGCATTTTGAACTAACCCGTTTCTTATATTTACTTTAACCAGGTTATTATGAATGGTTTGTATGTGTATTAAATAATGGGGAATATCATTTTCCAAAACATTAAATATATTTCACTATTTTAGAATATTTTTCTTCCACATTTCCAAAGGAACTGATCTAATACAATTTTTAGGTGTATGTTTTTGTAATGAATTATGTATTCCACAAAACATATGTAATTTTATATATTTAAATCATGGGTAGTTATGGATTATATCAAATTGAAATTTTATTCAACCATTTAAATCTCGGATGAGAAATCCTTAGTGATATCACTAGCCATATTTTATGGATATGTCTAGGGGTCTCTAAGGATATGTATAAGGATGCAAAAATGTTTATGAACATTTTTTGGAATCTATTTTAATGGATAGTGTGACTATTTTACTAGAATTAAATATATTTCTGTATACTAAAAGTGGATGTTTCTTAGACAAAAATTTACCAAGGGGTTACTACTCTAATAGTGTGTGTGTCAGGCTTGAATCCAGATTAACATGACATATGAAAACATGCCTTGTTTCACATCTAGTTTTAAAATCCTATGGTATATTCCATATAAATAAACTAACTCTTTTGGAATCATCATGAATTATTTAAAGGGAATTTCGAAATAAATAACCTTGGATAAACCTATGGTGACATATATTAAGTAATGTGTCATAATTTAGATATCCTATATGTGAGTTTTCATAATTATGTGGTTCCTAGATATGGTAATTATTTCTTAACAATGATTTCTTTTTTAGTCAATGTTAGGATCCAAAAAGAACTATGTTGACATTGAATATGATAGAAGCTTTTATGATGAAAATTTAAATAGGATAGTTATTGTATTTAGGTTTTTTGTGATCATTCCTAGTCAGTTTTCATGGAACATGATTAACAACATCTACTATTACCAACTCAGAGACTCCGCAAAAAAGAGAATGAAGGTGTTTTCTGAGAGTTTGGGTAATGGAGAACATATAGAAAAAAATATTATTTTCCATTCTGTTAAGAATGTGGAAATAATCACCTCATTGAATTTCTTAGGGGAACAAGAAGATGTTTTCATAGTAGAAAAAATGGACACAAAAAAAGGAACTCTAACAAAAAAATTAATGGTTTGGTTATCAAAGTGTATGGGAATACTGCCCTTACTAAAAAATCATAAAAGGATTAATCATTTAAGCATGGACTGAATAGTGATTTGGAAAAATAATTACCAAAGAGAAAATATCATGAAGAGAATTAGAATGGGGATATGTGAAATGGTTATATTGATGTAGATGATGAGACAACATATGAAATTAAAATGGAAAGAGTTATTAAGTAATAAGATGATTTGGCCTTTTCTTAGATTATGGTTGAAGACAATTATTCTATGTTTTTGTATTAGGATTCAAGAAATATGTTATATGAATGGTGAAATAAACAAGGATTGTCCATATTATTTTTTTCACTCAAAATTTGTATTTTTATGTTAAATGTTTACGGTGGACTAGAAAAGGGATTTAATGGAAAGGTGGCATTGTGGCAATGGGAAAATAACCCTTAATATAATCCTTATGATATGATAATACTATTTGTATAATGATGTGTTGTATATGAGTATGTGAATTTTTTGGTACTTATTAACTTGTAACTAATTATGGACTTATTGACAATTGGTTATGATATCATTAATGAAATTTAAAATAGTTATTGATTTATGGAATATATCCAACATACTTTTGAATAAGGAAACATTCATGTTTTCAACGAGGAATTTTTGTAATTCAGGTTATTACAATGTTTCAAGGGAATACCTGATAATGGTATTGATTTGGTGTATGAAAACCAAGAGTTACATTATGATGTATGTGTTATAAATGCTATGCTGTTATTTGAGAATTTTAGTGACCTTATTTATAGAGATTTATACTTTTAAATTATATAAGGGTTATAATGTTAATAATTTATGGAATAGATAATTTTAATCTTTTTTATGGTTTTAGAGATTAAACTATAATCTCACCATTTGAGGATTTATGCATATTGGATATCATTTGAAAACATTTTTAAACAAAAATAAGGATGGAATTACCAATCATTCTATTTATACATCTTAATATCTATTAATGATAAATGAATGAAAAAATCTCCTTTATTTAATGGAATCAGATATGAAGTGGAAGTGGATAAAGTAATAAAAATTGAAAGGTTGTCCCAAATTTCAGTAATAATATTTTTCATTAAAATTATTCACCTATAGTAAAATGTTATTGAAATAAAATGTAGTCCGAATAACCAAATTTTTATGAATCGATTGTATATTAAATATTTAAAACTAATCCATAAAAATTACAGTGTTCATCAATTTTTTTTATTGATGACTTCAATAACTCCCTAAAAATATTTACTCTTTTCCACCAAGTCCATGTTTTCATTTCACACATATGTCCACCAATATAGAAACATAGTATCGTGTTACTTTTGGTAATCATTATGTTTCCAAATTTTTATTTAATGACAGTTTTAGTATTCATTTTTACAATGTGGGTTTCTATGAATGTAAATTTAAATAATAAATACATTGATAACCTTGAGGAATTTCAAGGGTGAAATTCATTTTAATGGGTGTAGAATATAACACCCTTAAATTTTATGAAATATATATTTTTCCAATTAATTTTGTATTTTTTATATCTCACGTTTAATGGAACCGTGAATATTGTATTTATATATTAAATAAATTCACTTCGATTATGTACACTACATTAAATATATAGATTATATTGTGATAAAAAACCATTATGTTTATCTTATGTAACACAAAATGATGAGTTTCCTCAATAGCTTTCATAACACTTAAGACCAAGTATTAACCAAAATATAATATAATATTAACAATATTATTAACATTTTATAATAGAAACCAACATTCCATTAGAATTAAAGTCACAAATATGAATAAATAAATTGACAAAACATGTTATAAACATTTATATAAAATTAATACATTTTTTATTAATTAGTATGAGTAAGTGAAAGAACTATATAAAAATAATGATTTTCTTTCTAATCAAACTATTTTTTTTATAAAAACACAATTTTATCACTAATAATTATTCAGATTACTTTTTTAATTTTTTTATTAATATTTATGTTTAATATAGTCAAATAGTATATGTAATTTATTTGATAGGTATAAGATGTGAATAATCCCAATTTTATGAATAGAATGTTATAATATTCTAAAAGGAAAATTTACCATATTTTAATGGGGAACACATTTTAAATCAATTGTTTATAAATTTTATTAACTTCGCATGCATCTATATGCATTATATTTTAAATAGAAAGATAAAAATTAGCTTACGGTGGAATTTTGGTATTTTTATATGATGTTCTATTTTTAAATGAATATTGAAAATATGTGATTGTAAATCCAAAATTATTTTTCATCAAATTTATTTATAAGGTTAAATTTTATTATTAATTGTCATGTAAGGACAAATTCTCTATAGAGTAGCTAGAGCATATAAGGAAGTACCCAAGCTATTGATGTAATACAAAAGGAACTGAGAGTGGGAATCAACTAATGTACTGGATTCACCTTACAATGGATGTGGTGAAGATTAAATATACTATGATATGTAGTCACTCTTTTCTGGTTTGAACTGATGTTTCGATATGGTTGAGTGGTATGCCTGTACATGTTTTCATTAAATTTTATATATGGTCAGTGGATTTTGCCTCTAAAAGAACATCCTCTATAAATTTTATTATTAATTGGTTTTAATGTTTAATTAGATAAATTTTAAACCAATTAAACAAATTTAGGTAATTGGAATCAATTTTTATTTTCAAATAGTTATAAAAACATAACAAACATATAAACATATTACATATAAAAAGACTCTTTGTTGTCCCACATATCAGATTATATAATAATTAATTTCTAACACTAATGTGATTATAATTTAGAAATGTGGATTCCATATATATAATAATCATAATAAAGTAATTCAAATATAGTAAATTTAGTTTTTTACAAAAAAATAGTGATAGTAATGAAAATTAATTATTATGATTAAAAATAAAATTAGCCTAACAACGGACTAAACATTAAAATCAATGGACAAATTGGCATATAAAATTGTCAAAAATACATTGGATGACCATATATTTACCCTATACACAAATTTGATGAACGTTTTCCATTATTTGTGCCTATTTTAATAGGAAAATTGTGCTTGTAATTCATATTTAAAAAAATATAAAACATTTCCCCTCCTCTTCAACTATAAGTATTTACTCACCTTCCAACTTATTAAAACCAATAAAGCCCTTTTTTCACAAAAACGTTTCACAAATAATCTTCCAAAATCCATTAACTATTCATTTATTCCTCTAATTTGGAAAAAATACCACCATGGAATCCCTTTTTTGGAATTAAAAAGGTGTTATCGAATGAAGATGTAACGTCCTTCCATATGCTCCATTATTTTATTTCTTTTTCAACCATCTGAATTATTATTATTACATGATTATATATTAAATATATGATAATAAATATTTTGAGAGGTTTTTACTATAAGGGTTCAACCAATACATACATACACTTCAATCTAATGGGAATCGAGATTACCATTCTTGGGTAAGACAAACTACGACCATACGAAAGGATGTTGTTCGTTTTTTATTTATCACCTATCATGGTTGGAAATTATGATGGAAAATGTGTTTTATATGTTATATATCATTTATAAGTTTAATTTAAACATTTTTTATTTTTATATAATTCATAGCATTATGATTTCCATTTTTTTAATTATGATAATTTCATTTGGGGAAGTGTTGACTACCACCTCCTCAAAGCGATGTGATTATTCACACCTTATAGAGAATGTATTAAGGATTATTTTAGTGAACATATACTATTTATATGAAATAATAATTCTAATTTAATTATAGTATATATATACAAATATATATCATTTATATTATTTATTTTAATAAGATAATATAACAAAAACAATGTTCATGCAAACATTCAACCAAAAGACTCTATTAATAGTTTATTCCATTTGATACTTATATATCATATATATTATTATAAATATATATATATATATAATTAAATTAACTGTTAATTTTACCATGTTATACATTCCTTAAATAATTAAATCATTATCTATATAAAAGTCTCAAGAATAACAAGTAAAAACAAATACGATAAATTATGCAGATATTACCCAAAAGGAAACATTAACATGAAGTTGTTGATAAATATGTAATATAATGTCATAAAAATAGTATTTTGAATTATATAACATAATATTAGTATTTCAAACATTTATAATAAATATATATTTAATATATATTATTTTTGAGCATTTTTGATTTAATTAAAGACTTATGGTATGGCTTTTCTTGTCTCATGTTTATTTTCCTTAAGATAGAGGCCATGTTCCCGATATTTTTTCTTATATGAGGTTTCTGTAACTAAAAATGATATATTCTATGATTATTATGAATAAACTTGTGGTTATTTACATATCCATTTTATGATACTTATTTCATGGGGTTTATGGATCAAAAGATACCAAATCAGCAATGTAGTTTTGTCTCAATTTTCTATATTTGAGACACATGCCATATCGTGCACCTATATTCTTCTAAAAGGTGCTTATACCTACATTTTAAATGTGATTTCTTTAATATAATTATTTAAATTATATTTTATTCTTATTTTAAAAAAAATTTCTTTCACGGGGAGTATTATTAAAGGATATCATGTGGTAATATTTCATTGAAATAATCTCATCGTTTATTGGGATTGTTTATGATTAGGCTTCCATTATGCAGATCCTACGATCCAACTCTCAAACAATCTCATAACTTTTCATAACATATATTTATTCATGACATATCCATGTAATGGAACCATTTTCTACTTTTTTTATATAATATAATTATGAACATGTTTTTTTTAAATATGACATTATTTCTCATTTCTCTCAGAAATCTAAGTTCCTTTAGAATAATTTTAAAGAAAAATTTCATTTTTTTACAAATATATTAAGATGTCAAATGCTTATTTTTACCAATGTATTTCCATTATAAAAATTGTTTTAAAAGGATTCATCTTGTTTATTTCTATCTAAAAACGTTTCCAAACATTTATTGGTCTAAAGGAATGTTTTTCATGTTCAGACATACCCATTATCCTGACCATCATTTCCATGATGCTTCTATAGTAATTTTACAATGATAAATTTTTAAAATTAGATTATTTTACTAATCGAGTGTAATTTTTTTAAAATTAATTTTTTTTCAAAGACATTGGTTTTTAAAAATGATATTATCCTTAAAATGTTTTTGAATGATTTTCGATGGTTTTATTATATGTTTTGAAAAGAATAATAATTAAAATGATCTTAGAGATTATTTTATTAGTATTCAATGTGTTTTAAATGAAAAGGTTTTCATTTTATTCAATATTGATTTATAAGTCTTCAATGTAAATTATTTTGAAAATGTTATCAAAATTCATTTATATGTTTTTAAGGACAACATTTTTCAAAAGATTTAATGATTTATTTTTATCTTTTAAAATTATTTTAAATGAAAATGGGTTTCAATAAGTGTAATGTTTTAAATGAATTTTTTATTAATGAAGAAATAATATTTTCCTCAAGAAATTTTTAGTTGATATTTCCAAACTATTTTCAATCTATGATGTCATCTTTTGGAGTTACTCGAAACATTCTAGGAAAATTATCAAAAGGTTCCATTCAATAGATTTATCTGAAAGATTTATTTTTTTATAGAATGATCTTTAGGGAAAAACTTTATATTTCATTATTTATATGTTTATGAACTCCAATTCTTTAAGTGTGTTATTATTTTGATGAAGTGATTATGAAATCTGTCTCTTTTCCATAGGATTTTATATGATTACATGTTTATGAAACCAATTTAAATTCATGGGTTATGATATGATTATTTAGGATATTTTGGAATATATTTTGATTTTTTCATTATGATATCAGTGGGACATATATCACCCTTCAATTCATTGGATTAATATTTATATCTCATGAGATGATGATGGGATTCAAGTTGATAGTTTTGATCTACTATGAAAGATGGGGAAACCCTATCCATTATTAGAAGATGGGGAAATACGATCCACTATGGGAAGATAGTGAACCCTGATCCACTATGAGATGATTGGGAAACACGATCCCCTATGGGAATATGGGGAAACTCATTCCAATCTCGAAAGATGGGAATACCTGATCCACTATGGAAATATGGGGAAACCAGACCCTTTAAAAGGAAGTGACTGTGAATGGGGATGATGGTGTGTCCCCCACGTAGTTGTAGTCTGTATGAAGTTCCCAGATATGTTTTTTGTAATCATAAATGATTTATAAAGAATGATATTACATGTCTATGTGTCTTTTATAAATTCTATGTCTAATTATTTTGACATTACCATATGGTTAATTTTCTTGATTTTATTTGATTTATCTCTTATTAATAACCAATATTTATAATAGGTCTCATGTTTATGATCATTAATCTATAGTGTATGATCTTAAAATGTTATGATCATGTTCTAATATCCTAATTTTCATGTTATACATACTAATTTTCTTTATTTACTCTTAGGGAAAATTCAATCTCACCCATTTATCATGATTTCTTCCCCTTGTAATGAAGATAGTATTTTATGTATAATTAATAAGGGTAAAAATAATTATGGGAAACATCAAATTGTATTCACTGATATAAATGTTTTTTTGTTCCAAATTTCTAAAGGGACCAATATAATAGACTCTATGGGTGTATGTTGTTGTAATTTATTAATTATTACCCATAAAATGATGCAATGTCTATTTATATTAATATTTGGTTGATATAGGAAACTTCCAGTCAGGCTGGGCTTGGGTCCCTAGCCTTCCATGTGTCACCCTCATGTGGGGTAGGGCATGGTTCCTCGATAACGTAGCATGGAACCATTTATATTGGTTGGGATTAGGTCCTAGACTATAATTACCCACCAATTATCATTGTCTTGAGATTACATTGAGTCATTACAAGTCCATAAGCGACATCCCCAAGATGCCATATGCTGGCAATAAATTCAAAATTGTTTAAAATACAAGTAGAGGATGACTTACCCTTTAGTAAATAAACCAATAAACCTCCCACTATAACCAAACATTCACTATATGATGCATGAAAAAATTAAATACCACTGAAGGAATTCATGCACTCAAAACAACATCAAGGTAAGCAATCAACAGAAGGGTAACCAAGTATTAGGGCACACAATGGATAAACTACACAAGACAGTACAAAGGCCTCCTGAATCCATGATATACAAGCAAAAAGATCCAAAATCATCAAAAAACCCAACATCACAAGGTTGTTCAAAACACGTGTGAAACATTACCTTTTCCCCTATCCGGGAAGATAGCATCTGCAAAATCCCAAAAGTGCCAAAGTAGGGGTGAGTATAAAACTCAGTTGGTTTTCCCCAATGACTTCCCTACTCACACCACTAGGATAAAAGATTTAGAAAGAATTATAAAAATTAGTTTATATAGAAAAATTTCTCAAAAATAGTTTATAACAAAATATAAACATGTTTCCAAAACCATTCATTACCAAAAGCATACATGT
This sequence comes from Viscum album, assembly GCA_963277665.1. Lineage (NCBI taxonomy): Eukaryota > Viridiplantae > Streptophyta > Magnoliopsida > Santalales > Viscaceae > Viscum > Viscum album. The sequence continues at coordinate 1,823,522,160 of OY728133.1, read as the reverse complement.
GCAATTGAAACCAATTTTCGTTGCAAGATATTTTTCTAGAAAGATAACTAAACAATCTCTAAAACCATTTCACAATATCCATTTATCAGCATACCCAAACATTCCTCAAATCAATGAAACCATCCATGCAAGATATGTTATGACAGTTCTATAGTCATGAGAAGTATCTCTTTGATCTACCATGTTGTCACAATGTAATTCTTTCCCATGTGCCATTAATCCTTTGGCACCGAGCACAAGGTCATATTTCAAACAAGCCCCGTATATGAAATTTTCATGTGCCATTAAACGTTTGTAATGGAGCACATTGTCATATTTTAACCAAGCCATGTATATGTAATATGAACACACAACACATATGCCCAACAATCAAGCAAAAATAAAATGTTCAATAAAACACCTTTTTATTGAAAAATATTTCTTTCAAAAACATTTAAATTCTAATTCATTTCAAATACAAACCATTTATATAAAAATCCCCTTTTTTATCATCCATTTAGAAATTCCAGAAAATCCCAAATTTAAAATCTTCATTTTAAATTAAACTCCCTTTTGTAAAACTATTCACAAAGATCATGCAATTTCACAAAAACCATAAATAATTACAAATGAATGTTCTCCCATGAATTTAAAAATAAATAAACCAATTTTAATTTAATACAATCAATTATAGAAAGATGAGTCAAGATAGAAGCCACCTACCTCGAAGGTTTTGATGAAACTTTAACAACATATGAAGAACACACAAGGAACCAGGCCGATTCTCTAAGAGATGCCTTAGATCTCTTAACATAGAAAGATAACAACTACACATTGAAATATTTGGCATCCAAAAGAGTAGATCTACCCACTATTGGTTCAGATCTAAGAATGAACTGAAATTTGAGATGTATATCTAAGCGGATCTAAAAAACATGGCCAATTTGAAAAGAATGGTGACATACTTCAATAATCGGACTCGAAATCAACTTGTTAAGGATCAGGGATGGCTCCAAATCATTTGGGGATGATTATCTGGCCTTACATGGAGAGTAATATCTAAATAGTGGAATTTTTAATCCAAACCGAAATATATAGAGAAAAAACAAGTAAGCTTCTAGAAAATAGGATCTAGATTTGACCTCAGCACACAGTTTTACCACACAGTTTTGGCCAACCGTGTATGGATCGTGAGACCTTCCTTCTTGTCCCGAAACTCCTTATGAAAACCCCAAATTCTCCCATTCTTCACCATTAAACTTTTTATAGAGAGATATTTTTTATGGAAACATCCATTATATATAAATACCCCACTTTATAGAAACCCCCCACTTTTTTGGAAACAACCAACTTTATTGAACACCCCGATTTAATGGAAACACTCTATATTATGGAAACTATCTATTTTATGGAAACCCATTATTTAATACACACCAAAATAAATATATGTGAGGAAAGGTGTTATGTACCTGAAACTGGGGGTACAACATCGACCTTCTGAGTGTAACCACTTCTATGGTGTGAGGGAAAGGGTCATTAATGATTATTGCGGAACTATATTGCTACCCTGGATAGGGGTCCCTGGCATTATCAGTGGGACCCTCCTAGGATATTTTTGAATGGGTCCATAATTATTTGAGTGGAACCCTCTATCTACATTGGGAATGGATCCCTGACCTTCCAATATTCATCATTCTGTAGGGTAGGGAATGGGTTCTTAGTGTACTAGATTGGCACCATCCACTGAGGATGGGCATGTTTCCTTGACCATCTGAGTGTAACCCTATTACTTTTATAGGTAGTGGGTCATCAACCAAGACAATGTTCTACTAAACTGTGTAGCTTAGTGATGAGGCATATCTTGACATGGATGTTTTTTATTGGATGGGAACGTGAGATGTTGGGAATCATTGTAGGACTTAGAGAATAATTGGTGACTCTTTTCCTATGATAGGATATGGGATAGAGACCCCCTAACTCTCGTATATGGGATTCTCCTGACAGAGTATATATATATATATCCATTCCTTTATATTTTTTCACTCTACTTCCATGGGATATGATGACATGTAAGGAATGTTATATTGTTTCCGTTTCTATCTTCTCATGGTTGAATGATGTTACTATCATGCTTTGGGTGAATAATATTTTATGTTTATCTTATCTACACACTGTGTGAGCCCCTTATGGTTGAAAAACATTACTCTCCCTTTCTCTTTATTTGGGTTGAGCTTCACTCTATTTCCTATACACTATATACTATATATATATTTATATTGTATTTATTTCTACTCCTTTAACATTCAAGGTGTCCTGTTTGGTATGTATATAATCACCCCTTCAAGGGATTTTCTTGAATGTGTCGTGTCTTATGAAAACAATAGATTGGTGAGTGGTTATTTTAGAGGTGCTTAGTAAAACCTTATTTCCTAGACTGTGTGTGATGGTTGGAGACTAGAGACCCAGAACTGATCTTTCTCATCAGTTTACTTTTCTAGTTATTCTTATATTTGAAATATTTCCACTTTGGTGTGAATTTTTTAACATTTTAATTTCATTTTTTACTACCTTACTTCTGTAATGTGTAGTGGTTTTATAAGAAAGGATTTTTCCATAGTTGTTTTATTTATTTATTATTATTTTTCGACACTTAATAATTGATATGTTAGTCTTTGTGTGTAATGGTACATTGTAAGTGGCCTCCCATTTTTGTTATGTCTTCAAAAATGACATGCATCTTTTGACCTACAGGGGCAGGATTGGGGTAGTTTTGGCTCAAACCCAACTAGGTCAGGTCATGAAAATGGGTGTTCACTATTTGTGCCAGTGGTTCCATGACTTTCCATAATGGAAAGATAAATCATGATGAGTTCCACGGTGGATCTCGATAAAAAGGTTATTCTATACCTCCATCAGGTCATAGAAGATACCCTTTGACTAGATTCTAGTATGGAAAGCCTAGGAACTCAAAACTTGTTTAAACTAAAGAACCTAATATCTACAACTCATGTGGATGTTCGAGACACATGAATAAATTATACTATAACATTTTTTCCAAACATAGTGGAATGAGATCATCATCACCTAAAATTACTATAGTGAAATAATTTTTCCAATAGCTATTGGTTTATAGACATAGTAATCTGGAACAAATATTCATTAAATCGTTGAGGAGTCTCCATAAGAAACAAATATAGTTCTAGTAACAATGAGAGGTACCATCAATATAAATTCATCCTTGGAGACTTATTTATTTGATATTGGTGTCTCTCATTTGTTTATATTGAAACTTATTGCGAACATGTTAAATATTCATACAGAGATATTATCTTATGTGATGGATATTACTACACCCCTCAAAACTAATATAGAGTTGGGTATTTATTGTATTTATTTTAATTTCATTTATTATAGGCTGATATTTCTTGTTATTTTATCATTCTTTACATTAAACCTCCTAATTTTACCTTCCTAATAGATTGGATTACTGCTAATAAACAATAAATTTATTGCTACTCTTGATAGGTCTCATTTACTACACCCAAGGGGGTGTCGAATAAATTTCATGGACAAAGGGACACAATTTAGAGTAGAGCAAGGCTATATTATCAAAAAGTTTGGGAAAGTATTATCAATTTTTAATTTTCATTGAGAGGGAGAATCTTTGAGTGGTAATATTCCCAATTTATCATTGTGTTTTCATAAATTTTTTTCTTCTGACTTCTCTAGTTTACCTATGGTATGGGGGATAGGGTTATTTAATGATTTATTTCCTTATTATCAACCGGTATCCATTCTTTCATACAACACATAACCAAATGAAATGAAATATTTTAAGACATAGTTTAATGCTCTTTTTGAGGAAGGAATTATACACCTGAGTGTGTCACCTTGGGTGGAGCCTATTCTCTTTTTTAATAAATCTGATTGAACACATCTCTTATATTTTAAATAATGGAAACTAAACCATATTAAAATAATTAATAAATACTTATTACTGAAAATTAATGATATATTTTACCATTTCATGGTTTTGAAATCATTTTAAAATATTTATCTTTGATATATATATTAATAGCTTAGAATTTAAGAATATGAAATTCAAAAAACAACCTTCTAGAGAAGGTATCATCATTATGATTACACATTTATAAAGAAAATTCTATGTAATTATCATTCAATATTTATGGATTTGATTAATAAGATCATCCAATAGTTTCTTGATACTTTCATCGTGGTCTTTTAAGATAAAATATTGGTTTAATCTATGTCTGTAGAGGATAATGTGTGTTATTTGATAGTAGTTTTGAAGAAGATGGGAAATTCAAAATCATAATGCTAAAATATTCTAATGTGATTTCTTGATTGAGGAAGTGAAATTCATGGGATTGAAAGGCTCAGAATAAGTTATTTCAGTTGACCATCAAAAGGTGAAAACTCTTATAAATGTGAGTAACCCCCTAATGTTGTCAAGATTTAGAGCCTCATGGGTTTAAGAAGACAAAATTAATGATTTTCAAATTATTTCTCAGTGTTGGACTCTATGATGACCACACTCACTTAGAAGGGAGTGATGTTTTATTAGAATGAGAAATTTTAGAGTTATTTTGTTTGGCAGAAAATCTTTTTGACTTCTACACTACTGTTATATTTTCCAAAGGTAGTGCATGGTATTTTGGTCTTCTTTGATGTATCATGTTTGGGTTTGGGAAATGTTCTTATACGACATGATGATAGGGTATCCTATGTCTCTCAGCATCTTAAGACGCATGAGAAGAATTATCAAACCCATGAACTTAAACATGTAGCTTTGACGCATGATATTAAGAGTTGGAGACATTACATTTTTAGAGAGAGGTTTATCATGTAATCCAACAACATGATATTGAGTTATTCCTTATAAAAAAATGTATTATTCTACAGTAGAGGAATATGGTGGAGTAAATTAAATCATTTGATTTTTAAATTGCCCATACCCCATGGAAACATAGTGTTTTTTTGTATTATTTTACCATGAAACCTACTACCCTAACCGTGAAAAAAACTATTAGATGAGTGGAACATGATAGCTCTATTTTAACAATTTAATATAGAAGTTTGTGAAATATGGGGATATCTTTATTGGGGTATTGTTTAGTTCATATCCTCTATTCTTGAGCTAATTATTCATGAAAATAATCTTAATGATGAATTATATATCATTAGATTCATTCTTTATGGTGCATAGGTATTTGTCAAGTAGTCAATTTCCGCAAATGGTATTCAATTTCGTCAAAATTATTTAATTGTACCTTTATATATATGGAAATATATGCTGGTGAATTTCCATAATTCCATGTAGGAATTGAACATGATAACCACAATGATGTTCTATTATATGAGTCATCAATTTTGGTGTCCAGGTATGTTATTAGGAATTATTGATTCTATCTCTCATTATTAAACATTCTAATAGGTCAAGGATGAGTATAATATGATTTCGAGTTTAGTTCAACCACTTATAGTGTCGAATTAGAAGTGGGATGAGATCACTTTACTTTTTTTGTTGCTTTTTTACATACCCATAAAATGATAAATGTGATATAATTTGGGATAATTAGGCAGTCCGAACTAGAAAACTTTATACTCATTTGTTATACAACCAATGGTGAGGAACTAAAAAATTTATATTTGAAATTGATTGTTCATTTTAAAAGAGATCTATATTATATAGTGCCTAATAGGGATCCATTTTTGACTTATTGATTTTGGAGAGGCCTCTAGGATGCACTGGTATATCAGGTTCATTTGAGTACAACATACCATCTTGAGACATATGGATAGACTGAGAGGGATATACAAATTATTGGGGATATGATTCATTTCATAATTATTTCCTATGGTTGAGATTTAGAAGACCATTAGTATAATGTTGAGTTTTCTCATAAAAATATTTACCAATTCATGATTCATGTGACCCCTTTTGAGGAATCGTATGACCAAATTTGAAAATATTTGTTGTTTTGGTTTGATATTAGACAATTATTATTGGATGGAATGATATTTGTATAAGAGACCAAAACAAAGATTTAATTGATTCATTAGAGGATGTTGACAAACCATATTTGGTATAAATATTATGCTAACTATCATTATATACTTTTTAAATTTTCAGTAGTTGACCTTGTTTTCATAAATGTTTCACCTAATTTAGTTATTAAATGTCATGGGTGGAATTGGAATCATGATCCATGTTTTGTGTGAATAATTTGTGTTTTGAGAAGGTGTCAAATGTGTCTTATTGTATATGAAAACGAACACATTTGAAGATGATACATAACATGTTCCATAAATCATATATTATTTAATATATTTTTATCCATATCATGTTTTTAGATAGAGTAATATTTATTTTTCATAACTTATCCATTATAGAGAATACAATATGTATCATTTATTATAATACTATGGTTCTTCATGAATAGAAAAATACATTTGTCTATATTCTATGGTGGTATACTTTTAATTAATATGAGATGTGGGAGAGGGGGATCAAATGATAGAGTAGTGGCCTCACCTTTTGGAAATGGAAAAATCGTAATTAGATTTATGGACAACGATATATTATATGGTGGGGATATTGTAACATCATGCATATAGTTTTAAACTACTTAAAACCCTATTTTTAATCATGATTTCATTCAGGTTTTTCTTGGGTGGAAATTTATAATTTTTGGATATTTCTTGGTCATGATAAGTTAGAAAATGGTGTTCCTAAATACTATGCCTCCCAAATAAAAACTTCCAACCCTTAGCAGTGGGGGTTTGAAAGGTAAGTGAAAACATTGAAAATTTTCATTCCCACCTATTAGAAACCATACACCATAGTAGAGGGGTTCATTTTTAGGGTGAATTATTTTTATAACAGTTTAGACCATCCCAAAAAACCTTGTAAATGATAATTTGAATTCTAAATAATTCTTTTTAAAATGCCATATCCACCATTTAACCTCTCTCTAGACACTAACTCCTGTTATCATGAATTAATATTCCATTAAGCCTTTTAATAACCCATGGATCTTGTAAAATCTAAAAATAATGATCAATGTGTGGTGGATCTCATTTGATTTCTCTCTAGTAAGTGATTCTTCTACTATTGCTTTTGTCTCAAAATATTTTTCTTTTATCCATTAGGCTTGATTGAAAATCATGTGATCGATGGATCTAAAATCAATCTATTTTGATGTTGATTCTAGGATTTGTTTGATATCTCCATTTTGTATTTTCATTATTATAGAATCCTAATCCAGGTATTGTGTTACGTTATATCCGTGATAAAGGTAGATGGTTCCATTAAAGATTAATCTAATTGGATAAAAAATTAATTTATTAATGTCTGAAACTGATTTTAATTTACATGTGAAACCCCAATTTGTTTGACATGGGATCTGAAATTGTGTTACCATGTGATTTTGGTGGAAACCACCAATTTGATTGGAATTGGGAATTGGGGTGAATTTTAAAACATATGAAAATTGTGAAAGGATTCATGATGGATTTTAGGATAAATAGCCTAAATAGATTTTTTAAAAATTATATTATTGGATTTATTTTTGATATTCATGAATTGATTAAAAATCCATGTTTCAGTACTGAACGTGTATTGGAATTTTGAGAAAGAAATTTTCATTTTTTTCTGTGAATGATTATTGATTTGAAATGAAATTATATTACATTTCTTAGTTGATTGATTTATTAAGAACATGCATGGTTGTATAGTTAGTGGGTTGTTAAGGACAATAACACTAGATAAGTAAATCTTTATAATTGGATTGATGCTGTAATCTCAAAAAATATATTGTTATATAGATAATACTCATGATAGAACATTGATGATTCCTATTCAAAATGATCCTAAGGGACTTGTGTATTCATATTTAATGATCACAGATATGAGTGTGTGAGGATCCTACAACTAGAAACTATAATAGTTCAGGGTTTATGACCATTGGAATTATTGTGACTTTTTCAATTATAAATTCCATTTATTGTTAAATAATTTACTCAATCAAAGTGATTTATATAAATTATTCTATATAATGTTTTTACTTAATCTATTGTTTAAAGGTTTATTCTCATTTTTAAATTGGGTGTGTTTTGTTTTAAAAAGTAAAATTTAAATAAATTATTATTTTGACTAAAATTAATTGAATTATTTGGTTTATTACTACGTTATCTTATTATGGAATACTAGGTTTTACCCAAACAGTTTTTTACCTTACACACTACCTTTTCCTTTGAGGTTTTATAGATTTTATTTTGCCTTGTTAGAGTAAAGGGAAAGATCATCTTAGTAGAGGTGGATGTTCTTGATTTCTTATGGATTGGAGTGACACATTCTTTGTATTTTTGATTTTTTATGGTTTATTTTTTGAGTACATTGGCGATGCACTATTTGGGTTTTTAATATAACTATATGGTTTCTGGCACTATATACCTATAGTGTTTTGAGACTAATATTGTGTATCATTAGCTTCTATTATTTATGTGGAAAATTCATTCCCACTTTTATCTTTTAAGATGCAATGTGCTATACACTAAAAAACACGGATCCATAATTCCCATCGAGCTAATTGGGATAATCTCGGGTATAAGGGTTCTTGGGTTTCCAGACTAGTTCTGGACATCATCAATAATATTTACCATTAGAATGACTATATTACGATTATTACTCCCTATAAAATCATATAATTCTTACATATGAAATCCCAATTATCATCCACTTAATTTTTATTTATGATTTCACAACTAGTATTTTCCTTTATGTTGTTCATTCATTATTTACATCTATCGATACTAATTGTCATCATCAATAGTTAAGATTATCCAATGTGGTTTATAGTTTAATGATATTATCATTATCTATTTTTTTCCCATTTTTATTTAGGATGTTTTAATGGATGAAATAATCCATGGTTTATAACCACCTTTATTATTATATTCTTTTTTACATGTACTCTTATTAAAATTTTACATTATAATGGAATAAAGTATTATTAATTTAAATATTATCTTTCATAACCTATTTTACACTCCTTTATAACATTTGTGAAATAATTGGAAACCATTTTTAATTAATAAATATGAGTATTTTAGTGATCGAATATATTTCTCAAAACTATTGGAGTTATATGTTTTATTTATATATTATACCCAAATCACTTTTCCTAATATCCTTTCACATGCTATAAAATTTTTTATAATTAGTTCCAATGTCATCACTATAAAGGAGAAAATCAAAGAATTATTCAACTCTTCAATGTATATATCATGTTCTTCTATGTTTCTTTATAGTCTTCTTACTCTACATATTCTTTAATCAAATTTTTCAAAGGAATAAAATGATAATGAAATCAATGTTCTTGTGTATTCTGTTTATAACTTTGATATATATGTGGTGTTATAGTGAACTAATTCTTGTTGTAATATCTTAAGTAAGTTGGTGTAAACCACATATATAAACAATACTATTCTATTTTCAGAATAAAAATTATACCAGATTAATAAAATAATAATACAAAATATATATGATATATTATTTAATATTATTTTTTCATTACTGTTTGGGAGTGGAAACCTTAAATGAGTGTCAACATAAATTTAATTATTTTTAATTATATAACTACTCAAATTTTATAAGATATAGATTTAAATAATATAAATCGAAATAATAACTCTAATTCATTGAGAATACGAATATATAAATTCTCAAAATATTTTTATGCATGTGCCTTAAACTGTATTGAGAGGATTACCTGCCAAATAATGAATTATGATCATGACCATGATACCAATAATGTATAGGAACTTTTATAATTACTAACATTCAGTGATTTATATAAACTATATTTAATAAATTAATTATTTAATAATGAATATAATTAAAGAATAATAAATGAAGGAAATAAAATTTTCTATATGAAATTTATGATTATTGACACAAATAATCTTATAAAAGGATATAAAGTATGTAAAAACAAGTTAGATGTTAATGTAGGGAGATTCTCATATGAATTTACATTTTCTACAGAATATTCTATTTTATTTTTCTAATTTATTTTATTATATATTATTTAATGGATTTATATTTCAATTTTATACATAAAAATCTTGTCAATTATGATATAATTTATATTTATCTCATCCATTAGGTTTGAATCATACCTTACTATAATAATATGATGATTAAATTTTCAATTTACATTCATTAACTTATGAATTTTTTAATTGATAATATTATTATATGATTTTTTATATTCTACTAATTTAATATGAATATTTACTTCCACATATTTTTTTGGTATTTATTCGTCCTTCTCAATATAACATTCTCAATGGGACTATCATTTTAATTGGTACAATCATTGTACAAATACATTTCTCTCTTTCTATTTTAATATATTTTATCACATTCATTTATTAGTCCCTAATGATTACATATTAAATTACATTTTTTCACTATTTAAATAATATTTTATTTTTTTAAAAAAATAAATTTTCTATATATTTCTCACTATGTATTATCCATATGATACCATTTAAATTTCCTCTAAATAATGAATATATTAATGTATTTAACTTGATTTACAAGAGTAATATTATATACATGTTCTTATGAGATGAAATATAAAATTAATTTTGTAATGAAAACTACCGGATCCACCAATGATAATTGAGATTTTGGGGATGATTTTTTTGTCTATATTATTTTTATTTTTCTCTCAAAAAAAATATTCACTATCTGTAGATGTAGAGTGATGTTTACATTCATCAGAATCCAATGAAAACCAACGTAATAGAACAAATTATATTTACAAGGATTAAATATCTACATGATAATGATATTCCATGGTCTGATATAGATTCCTTTAATATAGTAATAACTTTGAGATTAATCCTATGATTATTGGTAATTAGGCCATAGACTTGAGACTTGTGTATTCATGTATTCTGACTATTATTTGGTTCATCCCACATGAAGTTGTATCATGTATATTATAATGATCATGATTATGAGTAATTAATGTTATTCATTCTACTTATATATTTGTAAAATGTTATCGGGTTTCATGATCTATATTTCCTTTTATATTTATCAAAACCTGCCAGAATTATTATTTATTTTTGTGCACAATAGTACATGAAACTCCACAATTCATTTTCTATAAAATCATCATGAAATAGGTTATTTATAATATTTAGTATAAAAAAAATTAAATCCCTTATTGGGTTTTGTGACCATTACCTCCCTCTCTCCAGATCATCATAAAATATTGTCTCATTAAAATTTGATATGATTCATTCACCAATTTATTCAAAGCCTTTATTCAAATCATACTATTTATAATTTTTTTATGATGAATATTTATTCATGATTACTGGTGTATAATATTATAAAAAATTTATCCTTTATTTTTTGCCTTACCACATTAATAATAATTTATATCTATTTGAATTTGAATTCTCCTAAATAATTGTCATTTGAAATAATCTCACCACTTCTCGTCATAACTTCTCGTAACAGTATGATGAAAAGTATAACTATTTTAGTATTATTTCATCTATAATATTAGAATTCTTGCTCATCATATCCATGATATCTTATTGTATTTAATATGTATATGCATATATGCCTTCACATAACATAGAAAATAGTGGAACCAATGTCATGTTATGGGATACCGCATAGATTATTTATCTTCATCAATAGATAGTAGAATAACTATACACTATAGAATAATGTTTCTTACATTGAATATAATCATATTAAATATCATCTTGGATAATCATATTCCTTTGAATTTAATATTCTATAAACCATATTTTTTTCTACATTATTTTCATATTTTTTAGAGGTATATTGTTCAAAATAATTAAATGATGGTAATACTTCATGATATGTATACACATGATGGTAATAAAGTGTCTGAAATGAAACATATATTGAAAACGTTTCCCCTTTTATCACTCTGATTCTGTTATTATTAAGTCCAATAAATTTTGTTTAATTAGGCTTAAAATGATGGTTACTCATGAGTAGATATAGTTTATGCATAAAATGAATGATGGATACTCTGATAAAGGATAATGGTCACATAAAAGAAGATTGATGCTTACAAAATATTACTTTAATCATTTTTTCTGATATATTTGCAGAAAATATTACTTTAATATAGAGTCTAGAAATTTTACACAATCGATGATTTTTAAAAAAAATTATTTCACAAAAACAATATAATATAGACTCTTAAAATAGTAAAATACCTCATAATTTGAGAATTAACATCCCCTCTAATGAATTAAAAAGAATAACATGACATTAATCCTCCTCAATGTGATGGGGAAAAAAGCTAACACATCCATTATATGAACTACAACCATCTCAAACATTACTTATCTAAAAAAACATGAAATTATATAGTAAATCCTTCAATATCACAAAATAAAAATCTCATATCAAATCTCTAACATGGTCCGAAAATATTTATAAACTTCCAAAAAATACATTTGCTTAACAATCTCAGATTTTAGGGTTTTCTAGAATCTGACGAACATAAATCACTATTGAAAATAAACATACAATATGTAATCATTAAATAATTCGAAGGCTACTTTGTAGAACATGATTTATGAAATAAAAATAATAAATAAAAAATTGTGACTTTCAATAATTTTAAATGATAAATTTTTCCACTCATGATTCACTTAACACTCCAATAATAAATAATTAAAATTTAGAATAAATTCATGGTGAGGAACATATTCAATAAAGAAATAATTGTCAATTTGTGTATAAAAAATTCTTTAATCAATACTTTATTATCACATCAAATATAATCTTAACTAGATATATATGCCAAAAAATACTATTCATGATAAAATTACAATATGATCATCTACCTAAAATTTAGAAATATTTCACATATACAATAGTATCAAATAAATAAATATCCTTTTTAAAATAACTCCATAAATATATGTTTCTTCTAAAATATTTTTCCCCTAAAGGTAACACATATTAGTTTATACTCCCCATATATTATACTCCCCCTTTTGATAAAAAATTGGATGATAAACAGAAAGGAATATATATATTGTTGATTTTTCACCCCATTTTAAATCAATATCTAAATAAAAACATAGTTATTTGACTGAAACTCTAAACCATAACCCTGATATGAGTGATGGTGAAATATAATAATCAACCATTGATTCATAACATACAATTTGGGCATTTCCATGATTAATATATTTTCAATTATCTAATTTATAGGAATAATTTCATTATTTAGTTTAATTTTATCCACAATCACTAATTGGACACTTTATATCGATGTTATTACTTAATGAATGATTAAAATGATTCCTTGAAAAATTTATTCATCTTTAATTGTCAAAAAATAATAGATGTGGAAACCAAAAATCAACAATACAATCTAATGAATGTGTCTTTATATATAATAATTGAATTATAGATTTATTTTAATCCATATACTAATCATTAAAGATATTATGAATCAAAAAATTATATATTTATAGTGTTCCAATAGAAACACATTTCTTTATGGAAGAAAACACAATCAAATGTGGGCCTCCTCTATTCAAAAAAACCTAACTAATATGTATATATGAATATAAATTTATTTATAACACCATTGATTAAATATTTTATTAAAAACCATTTTGTTAATTTAATATACAACAAAATATTATTTATAACATATAAATTATTCTCATTAGTGGAATGTTGTTATTCTTCATAGAGAGTAAGTGAAATAACTAAATATGGCCATGGGGAATGAAGTGTAGTATAGTATATATAAGATTTCAAAACATTATTTGATTATATTAATTTTCCAATTCACCATTAAATTGTTTTCTTACCACTAATATTACTAGGTAAATAGGTTTTTAAAATTCCATTTTTAACATTTTTAACATTTCGTTAGAAAAAATATCTTTAGAAATAATAACATCGATATTGCTCATTGGAAATTCACAGTATATTATTATAACTATTATCTCAAATAATTAAAATTTGAAATAATTAATTTATCCATATTGTAAAATTCTCCCACTAATATTTGTTGTTTCTAATAAAAATGATATAATCTATATAAATATTATTAATTAGAGTTAAATGTTTTTAGTTTTCAATATTGGGTTTTCTCTCCACTAATACCTATCTGAAATAAAACATCTTCAAGAATGCTTCCATCACATTATAATGTGTTCTTGGGGATTTATTCATCCCATATAAATCCCTTTTAAGATGAAAAAATACTTACCATATTCTCTATGAAAGAATCCAAAATATATTCTTATGTAATCATCCTCTATCAAAAAACCATTTTAGACGGAATACTAGACATCCATTTAGAAAAAATGTATTTACTTTTTTTTGTAATAATAAGATATATTATATTGGATTCATGACATGGGACTAGAAAAAATGACTCATAATTTTCTAATATTTCACCCTACGAATAGCCATTATAAACTAATCATTGTTTATTTCTATACATTCACATATTTCATATAATTTCATTAAGAACACCCACTTGGTCAATAAAAATTATTCATGGTAGGATTAGGTACTAACTAAAAAGATTCATTATTATATATTTGGATCAATTCATCATTCAAATAATCAACCCAATCTTTATTCATTAATGATTCTTTGCATTAACAAATATAAAATTGTGAAAACAATCATTAATTTTTTTGTTCTGGTTAACGATCTCCTTGCTTGTACTCAGTATTTTTTACATCCAAAAATATTTCCACTAGAACCAATATTTTCAGTCTTGTATAAGATGCATGATATTATACCACATCACCAAAAATGGAAGTGTTATGTTATTTGACATCATTAAAATCAAATGTTTGACCTTTTTCTAAAAATTATTCCATATATTTAACTAAAAAACATCCACAACACTTATAAAACATGCTTCATTATATATAATTTCATTCATTGAATATTAAAAGACAATCACAATAATTTTATTGATAATTATTCTTTATTACTTTTAATAATAAAGGTATATTCTCACATTTGGAGGATATAATTAGAATATCCAATCAACTCCTCTATTTTTAAACATCCTAATATTTTCAATATTTTTTTTTGATAACATAATGGATTCCAGTCACATAAAGATACTTTAAAATATAATAAATCTTGTAATACTAACAATAAAGAGACATATATGAATTTTAAATTTGAAAAAAAAATGTTTTGAATGTGAACCAATGAAAAAAAAATTCCTCCTAAAATGTGGTGATCCATGCACAACATTAATAAATATTAAATCATTTCATGTTAATATTTAGAAAATATCATAATAATAATTTCAAAAGACCTATAAAAGTTTTGATTCTTTTGAGAATAAATACATTATCATATTATTTTTTGAAAATGTTAAGTGTCTCCCACAATTTTATTCTCACATTGCAATCATCTTAGATAGACCCTAAATAAAAAATATCATCATAACCATGGGAAATGAACCATAATAAAGGGTTAGCTCAGATGTTATTTATGGGAAATCATAATATATTTCAATCCTTGATCATAAGATAACAATAAAGGTAAAATAACATGGTACTAAACTATAAATTTCTTACCAAATTAATAAAAGATCAATATTTTTGAACCATGACCTAAGATTCTTTCATAAAAAATATAAATCCATAAAAGTATGGAATAATAAATATTAATACTAAGTAATGATAGTATATAATAACTATAATACAAAGGTTTGTGGCATAAACATAATAATATTAAATCAAATCCCTAGTTAAGGATCATATAAAACATTATCATGATGGATAGGGTTAAGTCTCCATTAAATCTATTCCATAGTCAATGTTCGCTCCAAGAACTATCATATTTGTAAAATTACATTAATGGACATGCATCAATATGAATTACATTTAATATTTCTATACAAGATATTAACATTTTCCAAATTAATTAAAGGTCTATAAAATACTTGTCCCATCCATAAAATAATTAAAACTACACATATATGTTCTAGAAGATAAAAAAATAAATATTTCATTATAGAGTAACAAGTGGATATACATGGAGTTTATAAAATTTTCATTATTTCATTATATTATATGTTTTGAAAATGATTTAGTTTCATTAATATTTCTTCCTAATATATTTGACCTTTGAGGAAAAAACTAGTTTTATATAACCATATGTAAATCATGATCGTTATAAGTAACCCCTAAATAAAAATTTAACATTATAATCAGGTCATATACCAAGATATTCATAAAAATATTTAATTTTTGATGTAGATAAAAATTATCCTTAAAATAACATTTTAAAATTTCTTTGAAAATAAAAAACTATATCCAATTAGTTAGATAAATTTTTAACTAAAAATACCCATAATATTGAAAATTTTATATTATTCAACGATAAACAAGGAAAATTTAAATAATACATAAATAATATAAATGTAATTAGTGAGATAAAATATATTCCCTTCATATACAAGAAAATAAAATATTCTTTTAACAATTTTGTAAAAGTAAAAATGATTTTCATTAAAAATATAAATATTTCATTTATATATTATAAATAATTTAAACGGTAGTGAAAATTAACTTTTATTAAATTTAATGTGTTTTAAAATAATTCCAATAATTTTTTTAAGATCATAGACATAAAATAATATTTTTTTTCATTTAATATGGTAATGTGGTCATATATTATTGAGAAAAATTTATTTATCATTGTAAGAAAAAATTGGGGGGAAATTGTACTATATCATGACAATTTGAGGAATAAATAGAGGATATAAATATGGGGTTCAATGAATAATTACTTTATAACTTTATTTAATTAAAATTTATGATAGACAATCATGGATATAAAGGGGGTGGAACAGAAACCCTTACCTCATCTATTGTCTTACTTCAAATTGATTTAAATATACTATATAATTAATATATATTTATTATACATCTATTCAAGAAAAAAATTAATATAAATAATATGATAAATAATTTACATTAAATTTTCAATTACAATTTTATTTACAATTAATCATTATAATAACTATTCCAGTGAAAATTAATATGTTTTCCATGGATATTTTGGTTCAATAGTTTTGGTCCATACACCACGTATTGAATTTCATAATAACTGAATATTAATCTCACAATTCATATAATATTAATTCATTATATAAATTTTATAACAATTCATATAAAGCAGTTTTGATAAATGAATCACATCACTTCATGAAAAAAAATATACTACATGTATCTTAAGAGGATATATTCACCTTTTATGGTAAAATAGATAAAAATAAATTATAATTAAAATAAAATAAAATAATAATTTTTTTAAAAAAAATTAATTAAATAAATACCTTCTTATTGTATGTGATTTAATAAGTTAATAAAAAAATATTGCATCATCTCATGGAGGTGTTAGTCCACACATACACAAGAGTGGTGTTATAATTTTCAAACAGATGAGAAATAGATTGAAAATGGATATATCATTTATATAAAAACATTAAATTATTTTAAAGATATAGATTACAATTTTTTAATATAGTTATATAATATTTGGTGAATTTTCATGTAGGAACAAATAATCTATATATGTCTAATAAATTATAACATAGTTTCATGTATCCTTTTTTGAAAAGCAACATTAGGATTATTGGATTGGTCTTTTGGGATGAAAAAAACCCTATAATTTTTGAATAAGTATGTTGGGAGATAAATTTGGTAGTTATTGGAAATGATAAGTGGATAATTTTCATTAGAAAAAATGGAGAGGAGGTACCCATTTATTAGTGAGGGTGGTGGTAAAGTTTTAAATACATAGAATATTATATTATGATATAGTCATATTTAAGTGAATATAGAACCAAAGGAGCACAAATTAAATGAAATGATATTAGTAGATTCAAATAAACATAATCAATATTATTTAAGAAATATTTCATGATATTTTAACCCTTATCTATTCTGTTTATCCCCTCATTAATAATTTTAATATTTATAAATATACTGAATTTTTACCTTTGTTACAATACAAAAAAAAGAAAAATGAGATTCTAATCATTAGAAAATTTTGGCATGATGAATCCAATTATGGAAAAATCATTATGAAAATCTATTATTTAGGTGATAGAAATTAATTTTTAAATAATTTCAAAAAAATTACATAAAATTGTTTTTAGAAAATGTATTATTACACATATAACCAATTTTAATATTATTTCATGCCTAGATAATATAATTAAATTAATTTTAAAAATAACTATAAAATATATTTTATACCCATTAAAAAAATAATTCATATATATTTATTAATTTATTTTTTAATGTAAAAATACATTGTGCACATAAAAGTCACTTTTTAGGAAAACATATCTTGTTTACCTTCAAGTGATTTTATTTTCATTTTTGACCAATTTAAAACCTATAAATTCATCTTCTACATGGGTAAAAAGTATCTTATATAATTAATTATTATTATTCAAACTCATTAAACCAATGGTTATTCAATAATCACAACATTTATGAATAATATTTCAACAAAAATATCATGGTTCATTTAAACTCAACGTTGTGTGTAAAGAATGGGATAAAAGACATCAAATTTATCTAATGAGAAACATAAAATAAATTATTAGATAGTTATATTTTATCACCATTATATGAAATTTTCATTTATTTTCATTCACTCCAACACAATCAACTGAGCGTACATCGTCCCCATCACACACTCAGGTTCCAATCTCTCTTTTTCTTATTTATAGATTCACCACAAAATAATGGAAATGATCATAGGATTTTTCAACTACAATGTCTCTATTCCATATATAATAACCACATAATATTCCATATAAAATATATTTTTCTATCATGTTTTGACCATTCTATTTTGTACCTTTTATGTATCTAGTATTTACATACTTGGTGTAGAAACATGGAATATATCTATTACTTGACATCCATTTAATGGATGTTCCAGGTGATATGTTCCCATCCTGATATGATCATGAATTTAAAATGAATTTATATATATTGGGTTATATTTCCATTTTCCCAAATATAATAATCATATTTCAAGGATTTTTTCATGAGAATACTTGACATAATCATTGATCTCTAGATCTCACTAAGGATTGTTAGTATAACTTGATATACTAACTTTGAGATTGAATGATATATTTCTAAATGAATGTATCTTACTCTTCTATTTATGACGATTTTTTTAATAGGTTGATGACATGAACTGGTTTCCAAGTTCCTGCCCCCCATAGGAATTTATTAAAAACAAAAAGTATGCAGTACAGACTCGAGGTGTAATGAATTTACACCAGTAGGTAATTAAAGAAGAAATAAGTTAATGACAAAGAAAAAACAGAGAAAAATTTCAGGCCTTCAGTATGCGATCACAAATGTGTTTCTTCCATTTGAATCTCTATTCCA